>ONZH01019336.1:0-536380 GCA_900303285.1 Rhinella marina | reverse complement strand
TTTTTTCCGCCACACAATTCGCCGTATTGGAATTTTTTTTTTTATATTTTAAAAGTACAGGCGTTTTCGGTCACGGTGATACCCATGTCGTCTATATTTATTGTTATTTAGGTATTTATTTTTTAATTATACGGAAAGGGGGGTGATTTGAACTTTTATCTTTTATTTTTTTATATATTTTTTAACATTTTTTTTTAATTTTTTTTTTACTATTTGAAAGGTCAAATATGGGCTGATATATTGTGGCTTTTTTTTTTCTTTATGAGCAATCATGGATTTTATAGACTCAGAAATCCAAGAATTGCTCATTTCTTATCCTGGCCTGCCATCTAGTGGCCAGAATAAGAATTGCACTTTGAAAACTGTAATCCTCACCAGCGAGGTTTACAGTTTTCATATGGTGTACAGACACCCCGATTGGCCACACGGGGTGTCTGTACACCACCCGGAAGCGAATGCTTCCGGGTTGAGACACAACTAGATGCTGTGATCACGTGTGATCACGGCATCTAGGCTCCCAGGAAGATGCCGCCGATGGCGGTAAGTAGCGGCAAGTCTCTGCCTGTTAGAAACAGCAGAGACTTGCCGGCCATGACGCCCGCCGCACCCGCGAGCGGGCGTCAGGTGCCCGCATCGCCCCAGCGCCGTACATGTACGGCGCTGGGCGCGAAAGGGTTAAAAGAAGAACCAAAAAAAAAATCTGTACAATATCTAATATGTCCCCTACCCGGGTAAATTGTTTGGAGAGAGGGCCTGTAGGTGGGGGGCAGGCTGGGGGGAAGGAGGTTGAGCTGGAAGAGCCAGAGGAGTGCCCCCTTGGCTAGCGTGTGTGGTGGTGACAACAGCCGGATGGAGTTTGAATGATGACGCAGGACTCCAACTTAAAAATTTAGCATCAACCGGTACAGTTGTCAACTATGAGCTTGATCAAGTGTGGTATGTGTTCTATGTATTCTTCTCAGTTTAATACCATATATGGCAGCTATCCGGAAAAATAGTTTGGAGAGAGAGGAAAAAGATGTATTTTTAAAAGTGACGTTCAGTATAGATCAGTTAAAGAGAAAGAAAGGATTTTATGAAATGGATTTGTATCACTGAGAGCAAAAGAACCTATTTTATTACGTGACGTGCAGTATAGATCACTTGGAGATAAAAAGGGGAATGTGCAGACTTGGGCTGCTATAGTGCAAACCACTATGGTGGTGACAACAGAGTGAGCGAGTGACACTGCGGGAGCAGGCGAACCACATAAACATTTTTTGTGGTCCTGTATGGCGGCGGTGACAACAGAGTGACTGAGTTAGTATGCGGTAGCTGGTGAAGCACCCAAAAATTTAGCCTGACACAGCATGGCGGTTACACCAGCAATGACTTTGTCCGACTGAGAATGCAGTGAAATGGCTTTTGTTGAGCCTCCAAAAATTTTTTTCTTTTCGGAGTACATAAAGTCTACCGTCAGCAAAAAAATTTTTTTTTTAAAATGTCGGTACTTGCGCATCCTGAAAAATTGTTTTGGACTGTCTGTTTGACGCTCCTGAAACATTGTTTTACACTGTCTGTAGTTGACACTGCAGAAAAATTGTTTGGAGAGAGGGCCTGTAGGTGGACCTCCGGAAAAATTGTTTGAATAGAGGGCCTGTAGGTGGAAAAATTGTGGTAAGAGTGCCAGTTGGACCTCTAAAAAATGGCGTTTTTTTGGTCAGCGTTAGGCAAAGACGACAAGGAGGAGGAGGAGGAGGAGTAGAGAAGAGGAATCGGATACATAAGTAATGTAAATCTTTAGCTGCTTTCCCCCGGAGGAGATTTAAATTCCGGTGAAATCCAGGCTTTGTTAATTTTAATAAGCGTCAGCCTGTCAGTTGACAGGCGTGTACGCTTATCGGTGATGACGCCACCAGCTGCACTGAATACCCGCTCTGACAGCGCGCTAGCGGCAGGGCAGGCCAGCACCTCCAAGGCGTACAGCGCCAGTTCAGACCACGTGTCCAGCTTTGAAACCCAGTAGTTGTATGGAGCAGAGTGATCGGTCCGGACGTTGGTATGGTCAGCTAGATACTCCCTCACCATCTTTCTGTACAGCTCCCCCCTACTCTGCCTAGACTGGGGACAGGTGACAGTGTCTTGCTGGGGTGACATAAAACTGGCAAAGGCCTTAGAGAGCGTTCCCCTGCCAGTGCTGGACAAGCTGCCTGCTCGCCTCCTCTCCCCCGATACTTGGCCCACAGAACCATGCCCTCTACCGCTAGCGGCGTCAGATGGGAAGGATTGTTTCAGCTTGTGCACCAGGGCCTGTTGATATCTATTCACTCTCATACTCCTTTCCTCTGCAGGGATGAGAGTGGAAAGGTTCTGCTTGTACCGTGGGTCCAGGAGAGTGAACACCCAGTAAGAGACCGTAACCGAGGTAGGTCCCGCAATCCTTGGTGTGGGCAGTACATGAGCGGCCCCAGGGGCAATCTCGGTCCCAGCCTCCACCAAGTTAACCCAATGTGCCGTCAGTGATATATAGTGTCCCTGCCCGGCAGCACTTGTCCACGTGTCCGTGGTTAGGTGGACCTTCTCAGAAACAGCGTTGGTCAGGGCACGGATGATGTTCTCTGACACGTGCTGGTGTAGGGCTGGGACGGCACATCGGGAAAAATAGTGGCGGCTGGGGACCAAATACCGAGGGGCAGCCACCGCCATGAGATTGCGAAAGGCCTCGGTCTCTACCAGCCTATAGGGCAGCATCTCCAGGCTTAGCAATTTGGAGATGTAGATGTTGAGGGCTTGGGCATGTGGGTGGGTGGAACTGTATTTCCTCTTGCGCTCCAGCATCTGCTGTAAAGACAGCTGAACGCTGTGCTGGGACACATTGGCGGACGCTGTGGAGGATCATGGAGGCGAAAGTGTGGTTTTCCAGCAGGAGGTGCTCATGCCGGGGTCCTGGGCAGGGGGTTGACTAGCAGAGGCAGCGAGTGACACAGGGGAAGGAGCAGTGGTGTGACCAGCAGGAGGTGAACGGCCTTGGTTCCATTGAGTGGGGTGTTTAGCACTCATATGCCTGCGCATGCTGGTGGTGGTTAGGCTAGTAGTGGTGGCACCCCTGCTGATCCTGGTGTGGCACAGGTTGCACACCACAGTCCGTCGGTCATCCTCACTTTCTTTAAAAAACCCTCCAGACTTGCGAACATCTAGGCCTCGCCACGGGAGTTTCACTACGTGAAACAGTTGCTGCTGATGCACCAGCTCTGGCCCTGCTTCTCCCTCTGGCCACACCACTGCCTCTTCCAACCTGTTCTGGTGCAGCACTCGCCTCCGCCTCAGAGGCACTGTCTTCACTCGGCTTATCAACCCAGCTTGGGTCAGTCACCTCGTCATCCTCCGATTCCTCAGTCTGCTCCCCCCTCGGTCTTCCTGCCCTGACAACAACTTCACCACTGTCTGACAATCGTGTCTCCTCATCGTCCGACACCTCTTTACAAACTTCTTCCACTAAGTCAACATTGTCATCATCATCATCACCCACAGACTGCGACAGTTGGAAAACATGGGCATCAGGAACGAGGTCAGCAGCAACCTGAGAAGTGGTTTGTGACTCTGGGAAGGGTCCAGAAAACAGTTCTTGAGAGTATGCCGGATCGCATTCCAAATTTTCCTGGGAGGGGCAGACTGGGGGGAAGGAGGTTGAGGTGGAGGAGCCAGAGGAGTGCTCCCTTGGGTAACGTGGGTGGACTGCGTGGAAGACTGACTGGTGGACAAATTACTTGAAGCATTGTCCGCAATCCACGACATCAGCTGTTCGCACTGTTGTGGTTTCAACAGTCCTCTACCACGTGTCCCTGTAAGTTGAGACATGAAGCTAGGGAGTGTAGCTCTGCGGCGTTCCCCTGCTCCCTCAACAGCGGGTACTGTCTCACCCTGCCCAGGACCACGGCCTCTGCCCCCTGCAGTAATTGAATGCCCACGCCCACGTCCTCGACCCTTAGCCCTGGGGTTCAACATTTTCTGTATATAAGTGTATTATATAAAAAAAATAAAATAAATGGGCCTGCTGTACTGAAACCCACAAACTTGTTCAATCTGAACAAGTAAATATATAGGTGGATAAGTTAGATCAAAATTACGTATGTTATTACGTACCGTGCAGTATGGAGCAATTACACGGAAACTATTAGATTAGGCAGACTTGGTCTGCTTAGTTGCACCCCAGACAAATGTCGCACAGAGATTTTTGTAATCTAGCTGTATCAGTGACAGCAAAAGACCTTTTTTAATTAAGTGAGGTACAGAATGTGTCACCTGGACAGAAAATACGGATTGTGTTGAGTGGACAGCTGAACTGTGACACACAGAATGGTTCCACACAGCTGTGTGAAATGGATTTGTATCACTGAGATAAAAACAACAAAAAAACTATTTTTTTTATATATATATTTTTTTTATATATATATATTTTTATATTTTGTTTTTTTGGAACGTGACGTGCAGAAACTATCAGAGAGCAAACTCAGCCCCTGCTGACGGTGGCTATTTTGACTGCAACCCAGACAAATGTCGCACAGAGATTTTTGTAATCTAGCTGTATCAGTGACAGCAAAAGACCTTTTTTAATTAACCCCTTCAGCCCCGGGCCTGTTTTCACCTTCCTGCCCAGGCCATTTTTTGCAAATCTGACATGTGTCACTTTATGTGGTAATAACTTTGGAACGCTTTTACTTATCCAGGCCATTCTGAGATTGTTTTCTCGTCACATATTGTGCTTCACGACAGTAGTAAATTTTTGGCAAAATATTTCATTTTTATTTATAAAAAAATACCAAATTTACCAAAAATTTGGAAAAATTTCCAAATTTCCAAATTTCAATTTCTCTACTTTCAAAATACACCGTAATACCTCCAAAAATAGTCATTATTTTACATTCCCCATATGTCTACTTTATGTTGGCATCATTTTATAAATGTCATTTTACTTTTTCAGGACGTTAGAGAGCTTTGAAGTTTAGAAGCCATTTTTCAAATTTTCACATTTTCCAAAACCATTTTTTTAAGCACCAATTCAGATATAAAGTGATTTTGAGGGGCTTACATAATGAAACCCCCCATAAATGACCCCATTTTAGAAACTACACCCCTCCAATTATAAAAAACTGCTGTTACAAACTTTGTTAACCCTTGAGGTGTTCCACAAGAATTAAAGGAAAATGGAGGTGAAATTTCAAAATTTCACTTTTTTGGTAGATTACTCATGTTAATAATTTTTTTCTTGCAACACAGTAAGGGTTAACAGCAAACTAAACCTCAATATACATTGCTCTGATCCTGCAGTTTACAGAAATACCCCATATGTGGTGGTAAACGTCTCTATGGGTTTGTGGCAGTGGTCAAAAGGAAAGGAGCGCCATATGGATTTTGGAGGCAGATTTTGCTAGAATAGTTTTTAGGCACCATTTTGTAATTGAGAGACCCTGATGTACCCCTACAGTGGAAACCCTCAAAAAGTGACCCCATTTTGGAAACTACACCCTTCAACGAATATATTAAGGGGGTACTGGCCACTTTGACCCCCTAAGTGTTTTACGGAATTTGGAAACACTTGGCTGTGAAAATGAAAAATTTTATTTCTTCCAATAAAATGTTGCTTTAGCCCCAAATTTTTTGTATTTTCATAAGGGGTAACAGGAGAAAAGCACCCCATAATTAGTTACCCATTTTCTCCTGAATGTGGAAACACCCCATATGTGGTGGTAAACTGCTGTGGGGGCACATGGCAGGACTCAAAACAGAAGGAGCGCCATATGAATTTTACAACACAGATTTTGTTGGAATGGTTTGCGGGAGCCACGTTTTTTTTTATTTAGAGTTATTGTCTTATGTGGGGGCTCATTTTTTGCGGGATGAGCTGATGTTTTCATTGGTACCATTTTGGGGTACATAACACTTTTTGATCACTTGGTATTACACTTTTTGTGAGTCAAGGTGAAAAAAAATAGCTGTTTTGGCATGGTTTTTAAAAATTTTTTTTTACTGCATTCACCAAGGGGGGCAAATCATGTGATATTTTTATACAGCAGGTTGTTACGGACGCGGAGATACCCAATATGTCTAACATTTTTATTTTTGGAAAGTTTTACACATTAGATTTACTTTTGTACAGAATAAAATCTTTTTTTTGTGTTGCCATTTTCAGAGAGCCATATTTTTTTCAGTTTTCAGGCGATTGTCTCAGGTAGGGTATCGTTTTTGCAGGACAAGATGACGGTTTTATTGGTACCATTTTGGGGTAAATACGCCTTTTTGATCGCCTGCTATTACACTTTTTGTGAGGCAAGAGGGAAAAAAATGGTTGTTTTGGCATAGGTTTTTTTTTTTTTTTTTTGCAGCATTCACCTGGGGGGCCCTCTCATGTAATATTTTTATAGAGCAGGTTGTTACGGATGTGGGGATACCAAATATGTATAACTTTTTTATTTTTGGATAGTTTTAAACATTGGATTTACTTTTTGAACAGAATAAAATCATTATTTTGTGTTGCCATTTTCAAAGAGCCATATTTTTTTCAGTTTTCGGGCGATTGTCTCAGGTAGGGTATCGTTTTTGCGGGACAAGATGACGGCTTGATTGGTACCATTTTGGGGTAAATACGCCTTTTTGATCGCCTGCTATTACACTTTTTGTGAGGCAAGAGGGAAAAAAAATGGTTGTTTTGGCATAGGTTTTTTTTGTTTTTTTTGCAGCATTCACCTGGGGGGCCATCTCATGTAATATTTTTATAGAGCAGGTTGTTACGGACGTGGGGATACCAAATATGTCTAACTTTTTTATTTTTGGCTAGTTTTACACATTGGATTTATTTTTTGAACAGAATAAAATCATTATTTTGTGTTGCCATTTTCAAAGAGCCATATTTTTTTCAGTTTTCGGGCGATTGTCTCAGGTAGGGTATCGTTTTTGCGGGACAAGATGACGGTTTGATTGGTACCATTTTGGGGTAAATACGCCTTTTTGATCGCCTGCTATTACACTTTTTGTGAGGCAAGAGGGAAAAAAATGGTTGTTTTGGCATAGGTTTTTTTTTTTTTTTTTGCAGCATTCACCTGGGGGGCCATCTCATGTAATATTTTTATAGAGCAGGTTGTTACGGACGTGGGGATACCAAATATGTCTAACTTTTTTATTTTTGGATAGTTTTACACATTGGATTTATTTTTTGAACAGAATAAAATCATTATTTTGTGTTGCCATTTTCAAAGAGCCATATTTTTTTCAGTTTTCGGGCGATTGTCTCAGGTAGGGTATCGTTTTTGCGGGACAAGATGACGGTTTGATTGGTACCATTTTGGGGTAAATACGCCTTTTTGATCGCGTAGTATTACACTTTTTATGGGGGAATGTGACCAAAAAATGGCTGTTTTGGCACTGTTTTTATTTTTTATTTTTTACTGTGTTCACCTGGCGGGATGGATTATGTGATATTTTTATAGAGCCGGTCGATACGGACGCGGCAATACCTAATATGTCTACTTTTTCTTTTTTTTTTCTTTTTTTAACAATTTTTTTTACTTTATTGGGGGGAAAATGGCGTTTTTCTTTTTTTTTTACTTGAAACTTTTATTATTATTTTTTTAACTTTATTTTTTAACATTTTTTTCAACTTTTTACACTTTTTTTTTTAACTTTTGGGGGTTCTGATCCCCTTCACAATGCATTACAATACTTTGTATTGTAATGCATTGGCTGTAAGTGTATTACTCACAGTAATACACTTACAGCCTGCTTCCTGTGCGATCCAGGGGGCTGGATCGCACAGGCTCGCAGAGATGGCAGCCACGATGCCTAAGGAAGGCATCGGGCTGCCATCCAAGCCATCGGGTCCCCGTCACAGCAGCGCGGGGACCCGATGGCCCCCCCGCTCGGCATCCTGAACATGCGGCACACCTCATGTGCCGCGGTCAGCGCTGACCGCGGCACATGAAGGGTTAATGCGCCGGCATCGGTGTTTTCACCGATGCTGGTGCATTCCCCAGGGGTCCGGCACCTGGGCACTGCCGGACCCCCGCCGCTGATCGGGCGGGCGCAGCTCCTGCACCCGCCCGATCAGCGCGCCGTACATGTACGGCGCTGGGCGGTAAGTCACGTCCCGTTGCGCCGTACATGTACGGCGCTGGGCGGGAAGGGGTTAAGTGACGTACAGAATGTGTCACCTGGACAGAAAATACGGATTGTGTTGAGTGGACAGTTCAACTGTGACACACAGAATGGTTCCACACAGCTGTGTGAAATGGATTTGTATCACTGAGATATAACAATAATAAAAAAAGGGTTATATATGGCGATAGCTTCACTACTAGTGCCAGCCAGCCAGCCCAGCCAGGAGACCAAAATAAAATGTCTTGTAGCCCTTAGAAGGACTGTTGGGTTCTTTTGAGATCACTCCTGCCTAACAGAGAACTAAATGCAGGCCCTAACACTCTCCCTGAAACGCAGCAGCTCTATCCCTAACGACATCCAGACAGCATCTGAGCCGAGCACCGCGGGCAGTCAATAGTATATTCCAGGGTCACCTGATCAGGCCAGTCAACCCCTGCTATCGACATGTAAGGGCCCCACGTGATGCTGGGTGTACCGCAGAGTCTCCTGGCTGTGATTGGCTGAGTTTATAGGCGCCAAAAATGCACAATGTGGAAGTTGCCATTTCCTCGAGCATGGAGAGATACTCGTTCGAGCAGTGAGTACTTACGAGTACCGTAATACTCAAACGAGCACCAAGCTCGGACGTGCATGCTCGCTCATCTCTAATCATCAGCAAGATATAAGTATATGTGATGGCAGCACCTCTCATTGCCCTGGATGCAGAGGTCATGAGGGTTTAGAAGAATAAGGACCCTTTCACACAAGCGTGCACACTCCAGAATCATTGTGACATAAAGCTGTCACTATGATCCTGTAGCAGTTAGTTCATGCAGAGGCACACAGCATTATAAATCAGTATAACGCCCTGCGCTACTGCAAGATGAGCAGTGTGCAGAGCGGAGCATCATGCTCACATACTCAGCGTGATTTCCGGACTGTGCACACTTTTGTGAAAGAGCCCTAAGCATATTAGCAAAGAAAAACCTGAGGGGTGTGCGGTGGCAGCACTGGAATACAAAATGGATGGCTTAAAGGGGGTATTCCAATTGGTTACAGTTATTCTCTATCCCCAGGTAATAAAACAACCATGTGGATCCACCCTAAATATTAGTGAAGTGCTCCCATGTCTTGGACCGCCACCATTGTGACTGTAAGGGTAAATGCACACAATCAAGATTACGTGCAGATTTTACGTGCGGATTTGCGTGCGGAAAATCCGGTCCATAGGTCATGTACATTATATTCTATGACAATTTGAAATTCTCAATGCACACGATGCGGATTTTTTTAGTGCGGATTTTGACCTGCCGTGCGGATTTTACAATCCGCAGCATGTCAATTTATTTTATTTTTCCTGTCCGGAATTTCATGAGGATTTTCTCCATTCACTTGAAAAAAAAATCCGCACGCAAATCCGCACCAATTGGTGCGGATTTACCGCACAAATTTTACTGAGAACCCCTGCGGATTTCAGTGCGGATTGTCCGCAGATAAATCCTGATCGTGTGCATTTACCCTTAAATATCTAAAAACATTGAAAGCATTGAAAATCCTAGCTGTAGAGGGGATTTGGGATGCACGGTTCGGTCTCTGAATATATACTATTTGTTTCAGCTTTGCCAACCCCCTCAGGTACGGATGTGTGTCCTCCAATAGTGGACGGAGCGCTGGGAAGCTGCGGCAACCCCTGTATGCAGGATGAAGAGTGCACAGATAATACGACCTGCTGCCTTAACACTTGTGGGAAGAAATCCTGCACAAAGATAGGTAATACATAGATAAGTATACACAGGTAATAACCACTAAAAAGCAGGGTGGCCAGCCATCTGTAAATTCACAAGAAGTCTACCAAAACCAGGTGCTTTTTCTTCAGTCCATAGTGTCCAGCAGAAAAAAAAAGAGACACTGTCCATGATTTATTTTGTTGCTGTTTGAACGGCCCAGTCACCAAAACTGGCATGTGAAGCGCAAAGCCAGGGAGGCAGCATACAGGTCCTGGGAGGAGGTCAGTGGAAAGGAGGAGCCCTACAGAGGGTGGGGATTTCACTCATCCAATGTCTGATCTTCCTTCCTGTTGCCTGCCTGTGTGTCCTTGGCTGTGGAATGCTTATCTAGTGATTTGGATTGGGCTGTTGTGGGGGAGTGACCTATACGAAGAGGAGGGGAATATGTAAAAATATTGGGCCATTTCTGATTTTTGGCTCAGTTGGCCAGAATAAATTGAACAGCAGTCTGGCAAACTAGCTGTATATTGGGGTATAAAGAACTTCTAGTTATTGTCTCTTTTTTCTGCCCACAGATTATCCTATCACAAAACTACCTCTAGTATCTGGAAATTGGACTACAGGAACAGCTTCCTCCTCAAGCAATCACACCTTTAATTAAAAAAAAAATATATAATGCCATCTAATACTGGACTCAGTCATGGAATCTAAATGAAGGCAAAGAGGAGAATGCCACGAGTGAGAATAAACCTGCTGCAAATCATGATTGAAGGGAGTCTGTCAGCAGTTCTAACCATGCTAAACTGCTGACAGCACTAGATAGCAGCTGGACAGAGCAGGACAAACATACTGTACAGTTTGTCGAACTTTTATTATCAGTAGTTTGAATATTGTTTTATTCTGCCAGGTTCTGCACTTTCAGCTCCCATGAGGTGGGGCTTCAACGTGAAGTGCTCTCACCATTAATAAAAAAAATATAATGCCACCTAATACTGGACTCAGTCGTGGAATCTAAATGAAGGCAAAGAGGGGAATACCATGAGTGACAATAAACTTGTTGCAAATCATGATTGAAGGGAGTCTGTCAGCCGTTCTGACCATGCTAAACTGCTGACAGCACTAGATAGCAGCTAGGGAGAGCAGGACAAACATACTATACCTTTTGTGGATTTTTTATTACCAGGTGCAGTTTGAAAAATAAGTTTTATTCTGCCAGGTTCTGCTCCTTCAACACCCTTGAGGTGGGGCTTCACTGTGCTGTGCTCTTTGCATTGAGCTGTTTCATGGTTCCTGCCCTCCGTTGTGAGTGACAGCTGTAGCTTTCTGTTCTGGCAGGATACCTGGATAACCACAGCTTGTGTCTCCAATGAACAGGTCCTAATGAGAAATGACTCAATGCGTACAGTAACTCATTATCGTTACTATCCATTGATTGGGACCAGCTCAATGCCACATCTGTGGACCCCTACAAATGAGATCCTTATGACATGTAATGGTTCCGCTGCTGACTTTCATAGCGGAAAAAACAGCAGACCTGTCTGAAATCCTCAGCCAAAATAACTAGATTTCGAGGCAGAAGAGCTGTGAGTTTCCCACTGTGATGTGCTCTCTACATTGAGCTGCTTCATGGTGCCTCTGCTCTGAGTGACAGCTGTATTGGTCTCCTTGTTGGATGCTACATTGAAGAGGCTGCAATCTGCGGCTGATATCCCCAACAGAAAGTGACATGTCAGATTAGGTGCGGACTTCACTGTGGACACCCTACTCAGCGCATGGATTAGGTTTCCTGAAATGTCATCCTCTTTGCTGTTACTGTAAATGTTGTCAGCTTTCTGCACTTTATTACACTGCCATACCCTAAGGGTGCTCGTTCACGACGGCGTCGGACCACGGCTGCACCAGTACTGCAAGTACTGTTGCAGGATAGGTCAGGATGTGGTGAATGAGCTGGTCCCAATCAATGGATAGTTACCATAATGACTTACGCAGTGAGTCATCTCTCATTAGGACCTGATCATTCCAGACATGAGTTGTGGTTATCCTGGTATACTGTCAGCAATTAGCGGTAATCCACAAGCGACCGTTCAACACAGTGTACGGGCGCCTATCAGGTGGTATCACACAGTGTTTTTTCCGAAAAACACCACTATAGCCATGTATGCAATTACTTAACCCCTTCGCGCCCGGAGCTTTTTTCGGTTCTGCATTTTCGTTTTGCGCTCCCTGCCTTCAAACAGCCATAACTCTTTTATTTTTCTGTTCACATAGCTGTATGAGGGCTTGTTTTTTGCGGGACAAGTTGTACTTTCCAACGCCACCATTTAATATTGCATACGGTGTAGTGGGAAGGGGGAAAAAAAATTCCAAACCGGGTGAAATTGCAAAGAAAACGCTATTCCGCTACAGTTCTACGGGTTTCTTATTTACAGCGTTCGATGTGCATTAAAACTGATCCATTACTTTCATTCTACTGGTCAGTACGAATCCGGCAATACCTAATATGTATAGTTTTTCCTGCGTTTTCATAGTGATAAAATAATTTAGAAAGTTGCCCTTTTTTTTTTTTTTTTTTCCTTGTCAAATCTTGACCCCTATAACTTTTTGGTATTTATGTGTACAGAGCTGTATAGGGGCTCATTTTTTGCAGGACGATCTTAAGTTTTTATTGATACCATTCTGGGGTGTGTATGACTTTTTGATCACTTTTTATTTAATTTTTTTTAGAAAAAAAAAGCGACAAAAAACGGCAAATCGCCATTTGGACGCTTTTTTCCGCCACACAATTCGCCGTATTGGAATTTTTTTTTTATATTTTAAAAGTACGGGCGTTTTCGGTCACGGTGATACCCATGATGTCTATATTTATTGTTATTTAGGTATTTATTTTTTACTTATACGGAAAGGGGGGTGATTTGAACTTTTACATCTTTTTTATATATTTTTTAACATTTTTTTTTAATTTTTTTTTACTATTAGAAAGCTCAAATATGGGCTTATATATTGTGGCTTTTTTTTTTTCTTTATGAGCAATTCTGGGTTTTATAGACTCAGAAATCCATGAATTGCTCATTTCTTATCCTGGCCTGCCATCTAGTGGCCAGAATAAGAATTGCACTTTGAAAACTGTAATCCTCACCAGCGAGGATTACAGTTTTCATATGGTGTACAGACACCCCGATTGGCCACACGGGGTGTCTGTACACCAGCCGGAAGCGAACGCTTCCGGGTTTAGACGCAACTAGATGCCGTGATCACGTGTGATCACGGCATCTAGTCACCCCGGAAGACGCCGCCGACACAGTAGGTTGCGGCAAGTCTCTGCTGTTAGAAACAGCAGAGACTTGCCGGCCATGACGCCCGCCGCACCCGCGAGCGGGCGCCATGTGCCCGCATCGCCCCAGCGCCGTACATGTACGGCGCTGGTCGCGAAGGGGTTAAAGGGGTGACTTAATTTTTGAAAAACTGCATTAAAGCTGCACGCTGTGACCCAACCAGAACCCATAACTATACATTTAACCAGAGCTTCAATTTACCTTGCAATCCATTTGTCTAGCTCCTGTGTGAGCCTGCAATACACTGAGTATCATGGCTCCTGATCTTCCCTCACAAAACTACAATCCCCACAATGCCCAGCTTCCCTGCTGTGAGTTTGTGCTTGTTCATGAGTGTTGATGTTTACTGATTGGCTGCCTGATATCACAGTGCTCTCAAGCCCCCCCCCAGACGCTCGCCTTAACAAAGTGACGGCCACTGAGAAGGTGGCTGTCCAAAAAATAAGGCAGAGAGGGATTCGAAGGGCAATAGTTGTCCAGAACTAAATTGAAGTAGGCTGACTTTACGGGGGCACCAGTTGCAGAACTCCCTGGATAAACGTACGGACTTCCGAGGTAGAAGGGTGTTAAAACAAAATGGAAAGGGACAATAACTGGCCTTTGAGGGAGCTTTGGCCCAACCCCAAATTGAAGCCTTCCTGGAAAAAGAAGATAAGACTAGGAATGGAACAACAAAGAGGACAAATGTAGTGGCCCTCACACCAGCAAAAGAAAGACCTCCATGTACAACTGTATATTTTGGAGAAAGTCGGCTTCCTAGCTCTCAGCATAATTTGCATCACTGGATCTGAAAAACTGCAATCCCTTAAGATGGTGGTTTTCACCACCATGCCATCAAATGAAGTATGTCTGAATGCGAGAAGAAGATTGGACCTTAGGAAAGGTGATCTTCCCTGGAGGTAGTGGCCTTGGGGTGCCTGCTAGCAGAGCTACCAGATCAGCGTACCACGACCGTCTTGGCCAATCCAGAGTGAAAATGACTGGTGGGACTCCTGCCTTGAGCTTCTCGAGAACCCTGGGGAGCAGAGCTCCCAGATGTTGATTGAGAGCCTCCCCTCTAGCCGAGACCACTGTCCCTGGACTATGTGGTCAAGGAACACCCTCACATCTGTGGTTAGGACTCACCTATGAGAGAGAAGACGGAACCGCTCGTGGACGGGTTGGAGAGCTGGGGCCACCAGTGGAGCGAGTGGTGAGATGCCACTGAGAAAAGCATGCAACAGACTGGGGAGGACACAGATTTGTCCCAAGACCTGAGGATTGCCCTCAGTAGAGGACAAGTGTAGAATTATGTGCAAGGCATGGCCTCCTTTGATGCAACCATGAGACCTAGAATGACAGCTCCGTTTGGTGAGGGGAAGTAAAGTAGGCCATTCACAGCATGTGAACTGAATAAGTCAACTACAGCAAGGCGTCAGGACAATTACCCAATTTTCCAAAAGGGGGCAATGCCGTGGCTGCTGCAACCTAAATTGATAGCGCCAATGTCAGATGAAGCACCCCCGATCGTGCATACCAGAAGTGAGTAGACTCCTCAGCTACAGCATCCCATGCCATTGCAAATACCTGGTCTGTTGATAGAAGCAAAGAGCATACTTATCAGTTATAGCCAAAGTGCTAGCATAAAAACGACACCAGTAGGAGCTACGACATACATTGTATACATAGGAGCTACGACATACATTTCGTAAAATTAGCAGGCGATAGTATGCAAGCATACTGATGGACCACCACTGATGGATTGCAGGGTGGTCGTAACCGTGGAAACAATCAGCGTGGGATGTGATGGAAAAATTAATCCAGCCAGCAAAGGAAGCAATATGAATAATAACAATACATTAGTAAGTGCCTTGTATTAACTTCCTCTACATAATAAATCCTATTTGCTGAGGTTCTGGTTCTCTCTACAAAGAGAGTAAATCAGTATCCCCCCCCCCCCAAGGCCTATGTCAAAGGCCTCTCACCTAACCAGCCAAGCATCCTGCTCTGTACTGATGAGGGGCCAGAATCCGAAACAGCAGTCTACAGATAGGTTTCATTTTGGAGAAGCTCTGGGTTTGTCTAATATCCTCAGTCATGTTGCATAGCCAGTTAGTCAGACAGTAGAGTAGTAAAGGGCTACCTCCACTAGGTGGCAATACAGAGACAGATTGCTTTTCCTTGGAAGAGAGTTCATCTGCATATCCCTTTTCCCATGGAGCACTGCATGGCCTACAAAAATCCTTATGTCTTCACAAGGAGAAACAGTACCTCCGTACCTCCCAACACCTCTGAACATGACATTTACAGTTAACATAATTGTATAAATACATAATGAAATTTACTGAAAATGTTGAAGCCTATGAACACCTTCAGGGGCGATTTTTTGAAGTTTCCATTTTACTCATTTTGAGCTAAAATATTTTTGGTCTTTATTAAAAATTTTTAGAAGGTTTTGTCATAAAGGGTTAAGTTTTAACTAAGCTGTGAGCATCTTACTTTCACTCTGAGCTGAGAGCTATGTATACCTTTATCTCCGTAAATACTTAGTGGTCAGTGTGCAGAGCCGGCAGAAGAAGACCAGGGAACAGTGAGTACAGAGCCCGCACAGGAAGTGATGTATTCACCGCTCCCCGGTCCTACTGTACCAATGAGCACTTCCATAATGGAAGCCCTATATTCGCCCTATAAGATGCACTTCCAATTTTCCCCCCCACATTTGGGTGAAAAATTGCGCCATAAAGCGAAAAATATGGTAACTCAATACACAGTAAGTAATGTAACCCAATTACAAAACTACTTAACCTTTTATGTAGATTGATTCTATATGTAAACCGTTGAACAGGAACTCTTCTAGTTTACACGCCAGGCATATTCACCTCTCCACAAGTTATCCCTGTTCATCTCAATTCATTACTGCAAATATGGCAGTGACCGATCCCAGGACACACCACCTGTCACCACAGGTAGCTGTCTAGTCTTCACAAAAAAATTAGACATAATGCTGCACTAGTGCTAACTCCAATACTTAGGAGGAGGATCAGTGTAAACCAAATAAATAGGATGAAATGTTCGTGGCAGAGGTAGGTAGCAGGGCCCACACATGAGGAAGTATGGGGAGAAGCAATGTACAAGTAAGCATCCCAGTCTCAGCTGCCATCCTTTCAGAGTGATACCATATAGTTTACGTCTCATCATGCGTGGGTGAATGCAGCACAACGTCCGTACTGTGCTGGGGAAGAGTCACATGAACCAGTCTTTTTTTTTTTTTTTTTTTTTTTTTTAGAAATGTGTCTTGACTTGTAGCTCCAGATCTAAAGAACACGTCTTGCATTACTCTGGCAGTCACGTCTCCTCATCCTCTTCATCTTCACCTCCTCTGAGTAGAAGCTCCATATCTGTGCTCAGAGATACTCTGTGTTCTGTGTGAATGTATCGTAATAGAAATAAAACAATTAGACCTATGTATATAATATCATCTCTATATATCTCACAAGAAGTTAGTGATATTTGGCTTCCGGGTGAAATTTATGGAAAATGTAAAAAGTTTCCACTACAGTGATATTATATTGTGAAAGTAGGTCATTTAAGTAGAAGCAGCAATGGTGATTTCCTCATCTAAAACAATTTATTGAAACAAAAGACAACACCAGTGGTGGGTAAACCCCTAAAAATGTCAGTGTCTCAATAACTTGTCATGCGTCCTCTTGATCAATTACAGCTTGACAACGAGGTCTCATGTTGTTCACAAGTCGACTTATTGTCTGCTGAGGCATGGCATCCCAATATTCTTGAAGGGCGGCTCAGCTGATTCTATAGGTTTTCAATAGGTCTGGAGAAAGTGCAGGCCACTCCATTTGAGGTACCACAGTCTCCAGCACCCGTTCCCTAATGATGCGACCTCAATGAGCTGGCGCGTTGTCGTCCATGAAGATGAAATTAGGCCTATGTGGTTCATACAGAGGCACAATGACTGGATTAATGATGTTATTCAATCAGTATGGGCTTGTCACTGTACCATTCACAAAGTGTAGGATAGTTCTGTATTGACTAGACACACTGTCCACACTGTAACACCACCGCCACCAAAGACTTGTCTGGTGACAACAGTGGCTGATGCATAGCGCTCTCCTTAACGTCTCCAACATCATTGGTGGTCATCATTTCTGCTCAGCGTGAATTGACTTTCATCAGTAAAAAGCACGGAGGCCCATTGGTCCCTTGTCCAGCGTAGATGCTCCATAGACCGTGCACGACCATGAAGCCTGTGGTCAGGTATTCTTGCAGGTCATCTAGCACACAGACCATGCTGATATAAATTGCTTTGAATGGTCTGATGCGACACTTGATTGCCTCGCATCTCCCTTAAAGAGGACCTTTAATGGGTTTTAGTTAGTGTAGATTAATACCTGTTCTTGCAGGGTACCCCTCACTGATGCTGCCACCCTGGCTGTTTTTTTAAAATAGTTCTCCCACGCCCCGCTGTGCCCCCTGTAGTTTTCCTGCTCAGTATGTTAATACTGAGCATTGGAACAGGGAGGAAGAGACGTCAGGGTTTCTGAATGGGAGTCGCCTTCTCCCTTGGCAGTACCCCAGTCCAATTATACTGAGCGGGAAAACTACAGAGGGGGACAGCGGGGCGTAGGAGCGCCATTTTTAAAAATCAGGCAGGGTGGCAGCATCAGCGGGGCGTACCTGGGAACCAAAGGTATTTAACTACACTAACTAGAAATCATGAAAGGTCCTCTTTAAATGTGCACTCTTCATCCTGTTCCAGAGGGCATTGTTCACAATGAAGCGGTCATCAGTGTGGGATGTGAACAAAGGACGTCCACTTCTCTGCCTTTCTGTGACTCTTCTAGTCTTTCTGTTGCAACCTACTGATGACACTCTAAGCTCAGTGGCCAATTCCATCTGAGAACATCCTGCTTGTAGCCTCACAATGGCGAGTTAGTGTTGATCAATTGTTAGGTGTCATCTTGGTCTCATGATATCTAAATGTGAACAGTATGATGAGGAGGACTGTTTAACCCCTTCACCCCCGGAGGTTTTTTTGGTTATGCATTTTCGTTTTGCGCTCCCTGCCTTCAAACAGCCATAACTGTTTTATTTTTCTGTTCAGATAGCTGTATGAGGGCTTGTTTTTTGCGGGACAAGTTGTACTTTCCAACGCCACCATTTAATATTGCATATGGTGTAGTGGGAAGCGGGAAAAAAATTCCAAACCGGGTGAAATTGCAAAAAAAAACGCTATTCCGCTACAGTTCTACGGGTTTCTTATTTACAGCGTTCGATGTGCATTAAAACTGACCAGTTACTTTCATTCTACTGGTCAGTACAAATCCAGCAATACCTAATATGTATAGGTTTTCCTGTGTTTTGATAGTGATAAAATAATTAGAAAGTTGCCCTTTTTTTTTTTTTTCCTTGACATATCTTGACCCCTATAACTTTTTGGTATTTATGTGTACGGAGCTGTATGGGGGCTCATTTTTTGCGGGGCGATCTGAAGTTTTTATTGATACCATTCTGGGATGTGTATGACTTTTTGATCACTTTTTATTTATTTATTTATTAGAAAAAAAAGCGACAAAAAATGGCGAATCGCCATTTGGACGCTTTTTTCCGCCACACAATTCGCCGTATTGGAATTTTTTTTTTATATTTTAAAAGTACGGGCGTTTTAGGTCACGGTGATACCCATGATGTCTATATTTATTGTTATTTAGGTATTGATTTTTTCATTATACGGAAAGGGGGGTGATTTGAACTTTTATATATTTTTTATATATTTTTTAACATTTTTTTTTAAAAAAATTTCTGACTATTTTTAAGCTCAAATATGAGCTGATATATTGTGTTTTTTTTTTCTTTATGAGCAATCAGGGATTTACTAGACTGAGATAAATCCAAGAATTGCTCATTTCTTATCCTGGCCTGCCATCTAGTGGCCAGAATAAGAATTGCACTTTGAAAACTGTAATCCTCACCAGCGAGGATTACAGTTTTCATATGATGTACAGACACCCCCATTGGCCACTCGGGGCGTCTGTACACCACCCGGAAGCGTACGCTTCCAGGTTCAGACGCATCCTGATGCCGTGATCACGTGTGATCACGGCATCAGAAGGCCCTAGAAGACGCCGCTGATGGCGGTAAGTAGCGGCAAGTCTCTGCTGTTAGAAACAGCAGAGACTTGCCGGCCATGACGCCCGCCGCACCCGCAAGCAGGCGTCATGTCCCCGCACCGCACCAGCGCTGTACATGTACGGCGCTGGTCGGGAAGGGGTTAAATACCAATTCTAACCAGGAAATTTATTGGGCGTTTCATGGATCAAACACCTGTTGTGAATTTTGCCATTATGCTAATTGTTAGAAAACAGCAAGTTGTGCAAAAAGTACTGAAACACTGAACAGTTGGACATGTGCATTCCAAATTTAGAGAAGGTCACATTAAGTTCACCTCTAAATTTCCTGAAATTTCACCCAAAAGCCAAATATCCCTAACTTTTTGTGAGTTATAGATAGATAGACAGACAGACAGATCGATAGATGGATAGATACATACACATACAGATGCCCCTAACCTAAGTTACCTTTAGTATGGGTGGTTCTTAAAGCAACATGCAATGCAATGCCAGAGATGCAGACGCCAAATCCCGACCAGTTGAGTAGGCTCAATTTATCACCAAAAAGATGTGCCGCCAATAACAACACGCAGAGTTCCTGACAACAAAATGATAGTGTCAGGCAGTGCTATGTAATAAGGCCAGCTAATATACAGTAATCCTATTATCAGAAGGGAGCGATCCAATAGCGCAACAGCAGTGGAAGAGAAATCTATATCTGTGCCACCAAGTAAGTCGCTCAGCAGAATATGGGTGGTCATAACAACCGTCCCTGCCTGTCATTACACTCCCATCCAGAGAATGGCAAAGGATAGAGGGTCGTGTGAGGAGACAGGTCCATCAGCAAAACCCACTGAGCATGCCCTAGTTACCTGGATATCCAGGACCTTAGCAAGCTTTCATCTGTGCTTGTACAGGTCTTGGACATCAAGGAAACTAGATCACGCGCAGTGTGTCTCAATGGAGCTGTTGATGGACATGTCGCGTCATGACCCTCTAACTACCTCTCCTCCTTGACTCACAGAGCCAGGTTCCTGCATAGTCATGTTGTGTGACTCTGTCAATCAATAATGAGAGGAAGGGGCTCTCAGAGGAAGAAGGAGGAGCAACGAGGCATCGAGTGACTTGGGCTCGGCCTCAGCGCACTTAAACGCTCATTCGCATATGGATTAAAAGTACTGATCACTAAGTGACAGGTATCATTACATTCAGCCGAGCTAGTCCTACAGGGCATTGCGCCTGGTTTATCAGTGAATTTCATGGTGATAGGCTCCCTTTAACACCACCACAGAAGATTGAGAATGATAAGGCTTACTGGATGGACAACTGATGGACATCAGGTGGGAACTGTACCTTGAAGATGCCAGCGATGGAAAGGGTAAGACTGGAAGTTTTGGAAACCAGTAGAAATTCTGAATATCCAAGGCCAAATGCAAGCAGTCCTCCCACACCAAGGGTGGCTAATACAACAAGCAGGCTCTGGGCATCTTGATAGCGAAAAAGCTGCGTTGATGTGGATATGTGCAGACCTAAGAAGGAACGGACCAAGGAACCACAGTCACCACTGGTGTTTTATAACTGAACTGTGAGAATCAGATGCCGCTGGTGGTAGCGATGCCACTTTACTTTCCAAAAAATGAGGGGATGAAGTCTGGGAAGGTTGGGTGACAACCCTCCTGAACGTTTTAATAACATCCATAATGGTTGTCACCTTGTCTCAAAAATAAATGTATTAATGGGGGTTAGACGCTTTCTGGTTACTGATGACCAATGTATATGTAATATGATTATATGGCACTTGCTAATATAGCCTTTGTTGAAATTCTGCACCATTTTCTATATTTCATAAGATATGCCCCCCTTGTTTACTAAGTCTTTTGTGCTGTCCACACAGGGATCCTGTCCATAAAATGGCTGCTGATGGAGGGTCATGTGACCAGGACAATCCATGTGATGTCTCATCTATTCAAATACACTGCACCTGCCATCTGTATGCCGGGTCACATGACTCTCCTTCAGCGGCCATCTTATGGACAGGACCTCGGTATGGACAGCACAAACGACTTTGTAAATAAGGGATCATACCTTATAAAATATAGAAATGGTGCAGAATTTCAACAAGGGCTATATTAGTAAGTGCAATATAATCATCTTACAGACACATTGATCAACAGTAACCAGAAAGTGGCCAACCCCTTTAAGAATCATTAGCTGGTAGGAGGAGCTATAACTTTTTCCAATTAGTGTCGCCTCCTAGTGGCAGTACTTATACCCACGGTTTTCTGAGTCTCCCAATGAGAATGAAATTTAACCAGCTCGATAAAAGACAAAATCAAGGACCCCACGAATGTAAAGAAAGCTGTAAATCTCACCTTCAATGCCAATAAAGAGCGGAAATAGACTGAGGAACATGAGAGGCTGTAAATGAAACATGGTGTCTATGGGATTCTGTAAACCTGGAATAAAAAAGCAAGATGAGCAACAGGCCTGGATCAATAACGACTGCACTGAAGAGCCTGAAGCACAAGGTGAGAGGATACGTGTGACACCTCTGTATAATTATAGGAGGCCTGTGCTTGTATTACAGCTCAATCCCATTCACTTGATAGGGACTGACCTGCAGAAAGGCCATGTAACTGATGGACATGACGCCACAGGCCTAAGAAAAGTGACGTTCCCCTTGCAACAGCTAATCGGCAGGCACTTACCTAGCTCTGCTTTCTGCATGAGGATCTGAGTGAGGGTCCACCTGATCCCACCCAGGCACGACGCAGCAAGAACCAGAAAAAACCCTCTGGCATCAAACTGTGTTGACTTGAAAGTGAACATGAAGAGGCCTCCAGAAATAAGCAGCACCACAAGGATAAGAACTGGTTTCTACAGGAGACAGGATAAATAAGGATGAGTCCCAAGACATCAACTTCATTTATTGCACATTTTCTCTTACATTGCGAGCAGATGTCCACCATCGCAGTGATATCATGTCGACAACATGCGACTACTGCAACCAATCACTGGCCTTGCCGGTGCACCCGGAGAGGTCAGTGATTGGCTTTTCTTCACTGCAGCTTGATCCGAAGGGTTGTCCAGTTTCATCCCGAAACCAGACAACCCCTTTAAACCCTGACCGCTTTCTGTGCATACACTGATACAGGAACAGTTGTCACTCCTCCTTTGTGGGCGGAGTTAGCAGGACTCTCACTGTTTCTCCAAGGAGTCCTGTCCCAATTTACTCTGCTTTTCACACAGAAACCCTGATCCAAATCATATAATCCTGTCTTCACAGTGCTCTTGGTACTTTTCCATTGCATTCTAATCCCTTGCTCTAATTACTGCCTTTGATCAACCACTTACATTGGCAAACAACCTTTACCTGCAGCACGACACATTAGGGAAGCACGCATTAGAACTATTATCTTGGCAGATGCATATAGGTTAATTCCCCAGAGGTAATTCAGATGACATGTAGGAAACTGAACCCTATAAACCCCAGCGAACACCATCTCCACCCAGCACCTGCCCCGAAGTGACTCACCGGTTCCTCTAACTTGAAAAGCAGTGAGAAGAAGAGGATGAAAAGAACAGCAGAAGACTTGGTCATGGTGTACCTGATGACCATATGAAAGGAGTGTTACAACAAAGCTTACACCTTATCCCGCCCACCACTAGATTTATATGACCAGCCCCAACTCACAAAGACACAGTGATGTACAGGAAGCTCCAGTTGGAAAGTCCAATGTCCAGAGCAGTGGCCAGAGCTGAAAATAGAAAACAGCGACCATCATTGGAGGCCTGTCAAGTCAACTGAGACTGTCTCGTCCATGAAGGTCTAGATTTATACGCTGGCACAGAAATGAATCCCAGTAAAGGGTGCTTTCACACAGGGAATTTTTGGGAAATCATTATTGCAGTTTTTGACCCAAAACCAAAAGTGGAATCAGCAGGTAGAAGTTTACAAGGGTTGTCCATGTGCTTTTTTTTTTTAACACCCTCCATCATTGGCACCTGTGAAAGGAAGTATACTTGCCTGCTTCTGACCGCTCATTTGAAGTCCTGTGGGTCTTGGCCTGTCTTCACTGAACTACAGTCCCTGCATATAAATTTCCTGCACATGCGCCACACTACAGCCAATGACTGGCTTAAGCGGTAACGTGTCCCAACGTGGTCCTCTCACTGCTGAGTCCAGTAACTGGTTTCAATGTGGCACACATGACCCGTTCTATGAAGGAAGTCTATATGTGGGGATCGGAAGGAATAGGATATCTGCTCTGACTGAGTTTCTGGTAGAGTCCAATGGGAGGTACCTAACCCAGGAGGATGGGCTTCCGTCTGCCGAATGCTCAGTTTATACCTGCGGATTTACCTTTGCTTGCCCATAATGTAATTACAGTCTTCAGAAAACTTCACAACTCAAGGGTTGTAATACAGTACGGCAGCTGACACTAAGGCCTGTATTACACAGGCTGATTGAGCAAGCAATTGTCAGGAGGGAAGCGTCCCTCCTGGCAATCGCTTGCTAGACAGTGAAGGAGACCCCTGCTATCACATGCAGTGATCTGCTCTGCAGCATGGGGAAAAGAGATTGCTATGCCATACTGCCTAGTGCAGGGGTCAGTAACCTCCGGTACTCCAGGTGTTGTGAAACTATATCTCCCATCATGCACACTTGCTTGGCTGTTCTCGTCAGCAATATCGGCCAGTGTAATACCGCCCTAACTGATACTGTAACTTATCTGCTGTTGTAAACCTAGCCATTCTCTGAAGCCATCACACTGTTTGGTGGAGAAAAGGAAAGCTGTGAAGATAATTATGTAATAAAGGTGACGTCAAGGCATCAGAAATAGTGAAGATGTAACAATGCGACTGTACCTGTCGGGGCCACTTTCTTGAGGTAGTCTGACCATGGCAGGATAACTCGTGTCCGTCCGCTGACACAGGTCATCAACGCTCTAGTTAATGACGACAAGATGAAGGTCATCAGGAGATGAACAAGGGTCATAAACAGCGGGAAGTGAAAGCGCTGCAATAATCCAAAAAGAATAGGAAAAGATCTTAAAGGGGTTGTCCCACAAAAAAATTCTACATTTTTCAAACCTAGAGCTGAATACTTTTGTAATTGCATGTAATTAAAAATATAGTATAGGCGCTGACTTATTCACTGAACTCTATGTGTATAGCGCCACCTGCTGTGTGTTCTTTTTCTAATTTCTCTATCCTGCCTACTGAGAGAGAAGCACATGCTCAGTTCCATCCTTCAACTGCCTCCAGCAGCAGCAGGATGGACACATCCCTGAGAAAGGATATGCCTCCTAACCTGACGACTTGAAATAAATCTAGCAACTGGAGCAATGAATGTGGAGATCTCTGGATCCATGTGAGGTACAGGGCTGGTTTTAGCTTTGTTAGAAAGAGATTCTCATGTACCATAGGATATCGGATTTTCATTTTTTACATTAATCATGGTACATCCTCTTTAGTAAGAGCATATGTCATTTATAACACAATGTACACATTGCCTACTTCATTTCGTAGCCATATGAGGGCTGTGTCTACTAAATGGGAGGAACCAGGTCTCTGTCTAGTGTATGAGCGACTTAAAGAGGAACTTTCACCTCTCCTGACATGCCTGTTTTAATAGCTTCATGCATTCCCCATGTAATAACAATTCTGGAGCATCTATTCTTATGTCTCTATGTTGTATCATAGACTTAGACTTGTATCATAGACTTACCATAGACTTCAATTGGGCCATGTCCTGATTTTCACTGACAAGTATAGGGCATGTTTCATTTGTTTTGCAGAGCCGTGGAATGGAAGAAAAGGGCCCCATAGAAGTGAATGGGTCAGCATCTAATCCGCAAATAACAGATCCGCATTTTTACGGACAGCATACGGCCGTCTGAATGAGACCATACTCATATCTTACCAGTATAAGAAATATTCTAATATACTAACCGTCTCTATACTCCATGCATCGTCTGCTCAGAACCACAGGCACATGATGCTCCTCTGAAAATCCTACATCTCCTAACATCATGTCCTTTACCAGGTTTCCAGTCTGGTCTATGCACAGGACGGCACTTCCGCAGCAGAGAATCGGGAAGTGCTGTGAACGAAGCAGAACTATGTGTCTCCCTGGCACAGCGCAAACTCCCGAATCCACCTCATCTACGCATGCTCCAGGGAGAAGAACATCTATGGCCTCATCCACAACATGTGACATCCCATCCATCACCCAGACTGAAAACCTGGTAAAGGACATGACATCGGCAGATGCAAGATTTCCAGCAAAGGAGCTTCAGGGGACCAGGTTCCTGAGCAGCCGATCCACACAGTGTTATTCTACAAGCAAGATATGAGTAATTAAGGTGGTTTTGTGGGGCCTGCTCCCTGTAAAACTTTGATTGCAGTGATAACGTGGTATCACTGGATTCTGTGGTGAAGAGCTGTAAGCCACTGCAAGATGAGAATAAAGGGAGAGATGGCCATAATGTGTAAGGTGGGTATACACTATAGATATCAGTCAGTTTGGTCACCATGTGCCATACAAAACCAGATGGGACCTGCACTATCACGCTCAGTTCTGATCAATACTGTTGCTATGTGGCAGGTTGATCACCCAACACCCCTACCTTCAGCAGCCACTTGTTGTAAAAAGTAATGCCGATGGAGAAGGAGTAATAGAAAAGGACCAGGCCAATGGTCAGAAAGACCTTCCACGTTATGGCCCAGCAAGGTAGCGCCATCTTCTCAGCAACACCATCCGTTTTCTGAGATCAGATGTAAACGTCCAAGAGAGAACTGGAAAGAAAAATGTGAAGACGTATGAGAATTATTACAGCATTTCATCTAAACCCTCAGAATCTAATAACGCTGTGACAACCTATGGAGACATCATCTGCTTGTCCTATCAACTGGTTACCATGTATTTTTTTTTTAATTCCAGGACATTTTAGAAAATAAAAGCACTCCTCTGAGTGTACCCATCTCTGAACGGTGCCAGTCAGGAGGTGACCCCATAAACTGTCAGCAAATTTAAACCTTTAGGGTACAACCACATGGGGCGGCTCTTCCTCAAACCTCTAGTGAAACCACGATTGTGCATCAGGGCTTCTTGGTGATCTGCACCTTCAGCTTTATTCCGTTCAGCTTTTCCAGTGTGCGGGATACGGATCACATATATTTTTCTACGGATCTGTTCTCCGCACGCTGAAAAAGCTGATAAAACCCGGTAGGGCAGAGCGTCCTGAGAAGCCTTGCTGCACAATCGTGGTTTCACCAAAGGTTAAAATCTCATTCACATTGGCGGTACCGTAAAACTCTGCAGATCCGATGATCACAAACCCGCAGTGTCTGCATCCCTAGTGGACGTCCCCTTAGGCTCAGGCTACACAGTGACACTGGTGGCGGCCAGGATTGCTGTGTAGCCCTAGCACCCTTTCACACGACCATAGGGCCGCCATGCCCATGTTGCGGACCACAAACCACCAGTTCGCAAAGCACAGCCATGTGAACTCCGCATACTTTTGTAGATCAGAGGCACATACCCGGAGGCACACAAAAGGGCTTCTTTGCATTTCTGTGGGCTTCCAGGTTCGTGCCTTGGACAGTGCCAGCCAGAGTCATTCCATAAGCAGCCTTAAAGCGGTATCCCATCTCAGACAATGGGGGAATATTGCTAGGATATGCCCCCATTGTCTGATAGGTGCGGGTCCTACACCCCACACCTACACCAAGAACAGAGCCCCAAAAGTTGTGGAGGGTGCACTGCGCATGTGCAGCCAGCCTCCATTCATTTCTATGAGGCTGCGGAGAATACCCGAGCACTGGCTCGGCTATTTCAGTCGGGCCCATAGAAATGAATGAAAGTGGTGCCCACACAAGCACCGTGTGCTCCTATTTGCTGCTTCGGGGAGAGCGCTTGGTGGTGGCCGGACCCAGGGTCCTCTGGCAACCGCCTTCCCTAGTATGTTCTCAGGGACCCGCACCTATCAGTCAATAGGGACATATCCTAGCGATATGCCACCATTGTGTCAGATAGGAATACCCCTTTAACCAGAGAGAGTGACCCCACTAACAGTGCCAACCAGACTCACCCCATAAACAGCGTCATTAGGTAGGTTTGCAAGCCAGA
Source organism: Rhinella marina (assembly GCA_900303285.1). Classification (NCBI taxonomy): domain Eukaryota; kingdom Metazoa; phylum Chordata; class Amphibia; order Anura; family Bufonidae; genus Rhinella; species Rhinella marina. The sequence continues at coordinate 508,971 of ONZH01019336.1, read as the reverse complement.
GCCACTCCAAGCATCAGCCAAAGACTGAGCCCATAAACAGTGCCTGCCACACAATAAAGCCAGAAACCATAGATCAGGGATCTGCAACCTCCTACACGCCAGCTGCTGGGAAACTACAACTCCCAGCATGCTCCATTCACTTCTATGGAATCCTGAAAACAACCAAGCAAGTGCACATGCTGGGCGTTGTAGTTTCACCACCACTGGAGTGCCAGTGATTGCTGATACGGTTAAGTCTCTGCCAGAGACACTCCAAGTGTCCACCAACGAAAGACCCCATAAACAGTGCCTGGCAGAAAACGGGCACATAAACTGGGTCAGAAAAGAAGTTCATAAAACCCAGAGTATTATACAAAACCGCTATACCTACCACTGCCTGCTCAGATATCTATGAGCAAAACTACAACGCCCAAAGAATCCTACCAGGCATACTAGGAGTTGTAGTTGTGCACCAGCTGGAGATCAGCATGTGACACTGACAACTGTGAGCACTAACTGACAACTCCAACCTGTCACCATGTGCAATCCCCTGCAGCCACATAAGTAACTTACCCCGGGTGTGTCCTCACTTATTCCCCCTGCAGCCGTAGCCACAGATCCAGCCCTGCAGAGTCCATAACAAGGGCTGCAGCCTTTATTACAGTCTATAGTCTGACCTAACATAACACGGATGCTACACTTTTTCGATTGCAAGCTCTGTGTCACAATGTCTGCAACAGATGGGACTTCTCCATAAAGCGCGGCCAGAGCCAGACAGAAGCTTCATGGGGAGCACAGGATTAGAACTCGGGGTCACCACACCCACGAGCAATGACTGTACTGAGCCCTCAGAGCACTCCGCCCGCCCCGCACCCCTGTACCCGGGAATCGCTCCTTAGCCAAGACGTGGCTCAGGCGCGGGGCATGCTGGGAGAACCTCGTGACGTCCCACAAGTCTGTCCTGCCAGACCCGCCATGTTGGTAGAGGCATCAGCCGCACACACTACATCTGTCAGTGAGAAGCTAGGAGTTGTAGTCCTGACAGGTTCCTCTTCTGTCTCCTGACTGGAATCTTATAATAGTCACATTCATTGCTCAGTACAGGGGTCTTCTGCAGTGACAGTACTACACCTCCCCGTGTCAGAGAATGCTGAGAGTTGTAGTTTTTTTGCAGGAGACCCACAGTTTGGAGGCCACTGCTCAGTCACCTATATTGCTGTCATCTGTGTTACACCAAGCGGTTTACTCTCATACAGAAAATTAAGTTGCCATATTCCCATCTTGGATATTGGGGGCATATGGTAAGGATATGCCCCCAGTGTCTTATAGGTGTGGGTCCCACCTCTGGTACCTGCACCTATACTTAGAACAGAGCCCGGAAAGTATTGGAGGGTGCGCCACGCATGTGCAGCTGCCGTCCATTCATTTTTATGGGATAGCCAGTGCCAGGGGCGGATTGGGAACTTAAAGTGGCCCTGGAAAAAATACTAAAATTGGCCCCGTTTTGTAGTTGGGTCCAAATTGATGGAAGGCAGGGCCAGTAATACAATATTGTGGCACATTATACCACCCCAACAGAGCCAAATACCACAGTCTATCACAAAATACTCCCAGCAGCACAAAATTGCACACATTGCACTTCATGTTACTGGTAAATTTGGGGCTATATATTATAACTTTTATTTATAAAAATTAGCAATTTCCATTTTTCTGATTTTAAGGCAGTGATACCTCACGAAACATTCCCCGTATGTGTACGTTGGCATCATTTTGTAAATGTCATTTTATTTTTTTAGCACGTTAGAAGACTTAGAATTTTATAAACAAGTTTTTCAAACGTTCAAGAAAATTTTCAAGACCACTTTTTAAAGGACCAATTCGGTTCTGAAGTGACTTTATGGAGTTTACATAATAAAAAACCACCCATTTTCTGAAACTACACCCCTCAAATTATTCAAAACTGATTTTTGAAACTTTGCTAATCGTTTGGGTGTTCCACAAGAATTAAAGCAAAATGGAGGTGAAATTTAACATTTTCATTTTTGTTTATGCAGATTTTCCATTTTAATCCATTTGTTCCTGTAACACAGCAAGGGTTAACAGCAAAACAAACCTCAATATGTATTACACTGATTCTGCAGTTTACAGAAATACCCCATATGTGGTTGTAAACTGCTGTATGGGCACACAGCAGGGCACAGAAAGGAAGGGACAACATAGGGATTTTGGAGGGCAGATTTTGCTGGTATGGTTTTTGGGCTCCATGTCACATTTGTAGAGACTCTGGGGTACCCCTAGAAAGAAACATTGACCCCTCAAGGACTTTTTCAAGGGGTATAGTGAGCGCTTTGACCCTACAATTTAAAAAAGTTTGGCTTTGAAATGAAAAATTACATTTTTTCCAATAAAACGTTGCTTTAGCCCCAAATTTTTCATTTCACAAGGGTAACAGGAGATTGTCACCCCACAATTTGTTGCACATTTTTTTCTTGAATACAGCAACACCCCATATGTGGTTGTTAACCGCTGTATGGGCACACCGCAGGGTTTAGAAGGGAAGGAGCGACATTTTTTTATTGACTGAGCTGGTACAGGGTGTTGTTTATTTTTGGTACCATTTTGGGATACATATGACCTTTTTATCAATTTTTATACTACTTTTTGTAAGGTGAGGTAGACAAAAATTGCAATTCTGTCAACTTTTTGTATTTTTATGGTGTTCCCCATGCTGTATATATACAGTATGTTATAACTTTATCATCTTCGATATGATTCTGGTGATATCAAATTTATATAGATTTTTTCATGTTTTACAGTGTTTGCATCATAAAATCACTTTTGATTTAAAAAAGTTATATTTTTCATTGCCATTTTTTAACATCCATAGCATTTTTATTTTTCCCCCAACGTAGATGTCTGAGAGCTTGTTTTTGTGGGACAGGATGTAGTTTTTATTGGTACCATTATAGTGTAGATCACTTTTTATACCATTTTTGGGAGGTACGACAAAAACAGCAATTCTGACATTTTTTACATTTTTTACAGCGTTCGCCATGTGAGATAAGTAATGTGATCCCTTTATAGATCAAATCGTTATGGACGGGGCTATACCAATTATGTGTAGTTTATTTTTTATAATTTTTTTCATTATTTATAGATGAGCGGATATGGGGAAAAAAAGCTATTTTTAATCTATTTTTTATTTTTATTTTACAAGGGGTTCTTGCAGATCCACTGGTCTGATGGATGGTACAATACACTGCAATAGTCATCTATTGCAGTGTATTGTACTGTCAGTTTTACACTGACACTAGGCCTGCTCATATCCTGCCTCTGAGTCTGTACGCTTCAGTAAATGGCAGTTCCAGATCGGAGGCCTCAGCTCCAGAGCCATCTTTAAATTACAAAAAAAAAAAAAAAGTAATTACAGAGCCTTCATTATCCCCCACTGCCCTGTGAAGACATCAGCACCCTGCACTCCTCTCTCTGAGACCACTTAGATGCTGCAGTCACCATTTCCTTTCTGACCGGGCCGGGACATGAGTCAAGCTCTTTCTCTTGACAGCTGAAGACATCTGTGTTGGTCCCATGTTTATATGTGTCTACATTGCTGAGAAAAATGACGTTTGAATATATGCAAATGAGCCTCTAGGATCAATGGGGGCGTTACCATAACACCTAGAGGCTCTGTTTTCTCTCTCTTTTTCTATAACTGCCACGCCCTCTGCACTTTGATTGACAGGACCAGACAGTGAAAACATCACTATACCAAGCCCTGTCAATCAAACTGGAGATGGTGCGGCAGTTGCAGAGAGAGTAGAGTCTCTAGGTGTAATGGCAACACCCCTGTTGCTCCTAGAGGCTCATTTGCATATAATAAAACATCATTTTCTCAGCAATGTGGGCACATATGAACATGGAACCAACACAGATGTCTTCAGCTGCTAAGTGCACATGTAACAGGTCAGCCAGTGTCATAGGGACAAATCTGCTGGCAGATGCCCTTTAAATATATGCCCATGTGGTGACATACTGTACTGATATAATATTGCCATACACTGTCCATATAACAGTGCAAAGCTGTTCCCTCAAAGTAACATACGCAAGACCAATACCATGACCATTCCCCCACAATTCCCGGTCACACTCACGGAACAATATAGCTTTGCTGTATTGTAGTAGTGCCCACACGTAGTCGCGTTGTGTCGGTACACTGAAACCGCAGTAGAAAGTAAAAGTAGAACTCCGGATTCCCCTCATTGCATCTCTCAGTATACTTCTAGCAGTTACTTTCTCTAAGGACAATCATATCAACAAGTGCTGACTTCCTGGAGTTGTGATGGAGGGCTTGTACTTATACACAGCAGCCAGTCTGATCAAGCAGAGCTGCAGTGTAAAGCATGAATGAGATACAGAGCAACAGTCTTTGTGTGCCTGTCACTATGTTAAATATTTGGAACAGCATACTTGTCCAAATTATAGCTGCTGGCCTGAGTATTCTGGGTGTTTTTTGTTCCTGAGACACAGCTCTGATATATCTGCCACACATTAAGGCCCCATTCACCTCTATGGTGCCGGGAGCCGCGGCACGAAGCTAGCTCCGTGCCGCGGATCTTTTGAAGCATGTCCTATACTTGTCCGTGCGCACGGACAAGTATAGGCATTTTCTATGGGGCCGCACGGTGTGTGTTCCGAGCGCTGCAGAACACACGCCGGGCGGCCCCCCGTATATTTGCGGGTCCGCAGTAATGTACTGTTGTGTGAATGGGGCCTAAGTATATGTACCAGTGGTAAGCCTCCTGGGAAGGAGGTGGGGTTCTCCCAACGTGGAGTCATCTTCACTGCCTCTATGCCGTCCAATCAGCACAGACAGCGCCATGTCCCTCTGGAGCAAACTTGCTACTCTGATACTGCAGCTGAGTGTTGAAGATCCCTCCACCTGAAGACTTCTGGTGGCCACGCCATGGCTAACCACCAGTGTCGGACTTGGGTGCCTAGGGCCCTTCAGTAAAATTTATTTTGTGGGCCCATGGTACGGATATATTCAGATATTACCTGCTCACACAGCAGCAAGATGCTACCAGATGATTGGATATGGGGGTCCCTGCAGCTACTTTTTTTTTTTATCAGTGATAATTTTTTATTAACATAAAAAAAAAATAATGTACAACAAATGTGCATAATAACAGTCTGCAACAGACATTATTTCCACATAAAGTGCATTACAGGAATTGTATACAGACAATAAAAGTCTAGATTCTTGCTCATTAGAAACGCGTGGAAGTCTTTTATTTTATTTTACTAATAAAGTACCCAACAAACCCACCCTCCCTATCCCTCCCCCCCAACCACCCCACCTCCCCCCTTCCCAAATACTTAACTGGCAGATAGAGGACAAGCGTGGAACAATACCATGCACATTGATCAGGTTTATGAATATTATATAGCCTGGAGTAGCTGCAATCAATACTTCCGTCCGCAATCCCAGATCCACATCATCAGTATGTATAAATACCTTGAGAATAGAGTTCCCTCCACCTCCCATAATATCTATTGGTCAACTAGATCCTGAGACATCAAACAGACAATGCTACAAGTGAAGACCCTGTAAAATAGATCCCATTATCGATTTCCACCCCCAATTAGCTGATCCCGCATGCAGTCTCTGTGTAACGCCTGTGAGGCTAGGCCTGGAGCCTCCAACCAACCCTGCCAAATCTTCATGAACTTAGACGGGCATCTCCTTTTCAGGTATACCCCCCTCTGATAACGCAGGATAGTATTCATTCTCTGAACATATTCATTTTTCGAGGGTACAGTCGGTTGTATCCAATATTTAGCAACTAGAATCCTGGCCTGAAACAGCATTCTCCCTATCATTATCGAGACTCCCTCAACTTCTCCTTCCTGGCTAGACAGGCCTAAAATACACGTTTTGGGGTCCCTAGGTAGGTGTATCCGAGAAGCTGCCGCAATCACTTCTAACACCTCACCCCAAAATTTAGCAATGGCAGTGCAATCCCAGAACATATGTATCAGTGATGCTTCCTCCCTCCCACATCGGGGGCATTTGGAATCCATTCTAATGCCTATTTTATGAAGAAATAACGGGGTCTTGTAGACTCTATGTATAAGGAAAAGTTGAGACACTCTTTGAGCTTCGCACACCGTAAGCCGAGGGGTCAAGGCAAGTACGTCCTCCCATTGGTTAGACGATAACTCCCCCACATCCCTTTCCCACCTGCCTTTCACTGGCGACGGCACTTGGGGCGTGGATTAAAGTATTGGTATAGCGATGATATAAGGCCTCGCGTACCACCACGTTTCAGAAGATGCTCAAGTGCCGGTGGGAGAGCAGCCACCGATAACCCCTCCCTGAACTGCGACTGGAAGGCATGTCTGATTTGAAGGTATTGATAGAAGGCCCTATGCGGAATATTAAACTCAGATTGTAATTGTGCAAAGGATTTAATGTCTCCCCCTACCTGAATCTGGTGAAGAAATACTACACCTCTGTCCTCCCATGGTGAAAAACCCTCTAGTCTAAAGGCCCTTTTACACGAGCCGATTATCGTTCAAATAATCGTTCAAACGTTCGGATTTGCACGATTATTGTTGTGTATAAACATGGGTAACGATTTAACGACGAACGAGATTTCGTTCGCTTCTCGTTGATCGCATCTTTTGTCCTGCCAATAAATTAATCGTTCATCGTTCGAAAATCTTCCAGTTTAAACGAAAATCGTTTAGTCGTTGGCAGATGGTAATGGTAATGCTTATGGCAAGGAGCAAGGAACGATCGTAATAACGATTATAAAACAACTGAAAGTACGAAGATTGTGAACGACTTCTCTTTCAGTGTAAACGGTATTTACATTGCATCGTTCGATCGTTCATCTACGATCGCTAATACGATTTATCTTTCCGTGTAAAAGGACCTTTAAAAACTCAGGCAGACACGGATTTCTCCATAATGGGGTAAGAGAATTATGTCCCGTCACTCCTATAATGTCCTTAAAGGGATTCTGTCACCTCGTTTAAGCCTATAGAGCTGAGGACATGGGCTGCTAGATGGCCACTAGCCCGTCCACAATATACTTTTCCTATTGCTGTGTGTGTCTTTGTTTAGTCAGAAAAACGATTTTATTCATATGCTAATTCTGGTTATAAGGAGCCCAAGGGGCGGTTACCAATATTCCTGGATCTCAGCTGCGTCCACTGTGAAGGAGCCCAGCACCGCCCCGCATCCTCTCATCTCCTCCTTGCTCCCCCGACTTCACACATTCAGAGCGCCGTAATCTCGCGCATGCGCGAGTACGCCGCTTGTCAGTGATGGTAAACTGTTCTTTCCCTGTGCTGGCATCAGCATCAGGGAACGAACTGCGCATGCGCGAGATGGCTCGCGTGAGATTACGGCTCTGAGTGCGTGAAGTCGGGGGAGCAAGGAGGAGATGAGAGGATGCGGGGCGGTGCTGGGCTCCTTCACAGTGGGCACGGCTGGGATCCAGGAAGATTGGTAACCGCCCCTTGGGCTCCTTATAACCAGAATTAGCATATGAATAAAATCGTTTTTCTGACTAAACAAAGACACACACAGCAATAGGAAAAGTATATTGTGGACGGGCTAGTGGCCATCTAGCAGCCCATGTCCTCAGCTCTATAGGCTTAAACGAGGTGACAGAATCCCTTTAACCTTAATCCACACTTTAATAATCAATGGGATTGTGAGACCTCTTTCTCCACCAGAGCCCACACCTCCCAACTCCAGCGCCGTCCCAGGGATCCTCTGCCGTACAGTCTGATTAACTATCCTAGCTGCGGAGGCCAGAGTCTGACCCTGTCCCCACCCTTTTAAGTGCTGCAACTGAGCAGCCAGAAAATATAGCCATGGGTTAGGCAGGGCGAGACCCCCCTCCTCCTTGGATTTTTGCAACGTCTCCAATTTAATCCTAGGCTGTTTCTTTTTCCAAATCAAGGATCTAAACAACCCTTGAATTTTATAAAAATAGCGTTGGGGGACCCAAACAGGAGCGTTGTGCAATATGTATAATAATTGTGGCATCAAGATCATTTTGATAAGGTTACACCCACAATAGATAGTGGGAGCTTACACCAAGCGTTAACCTTATTCACCATCGTAGCAAGTAGGGGTTCTAAGTTGATTTTAATGTATTCCCCGACTGATGGCGTTACTACTATGCCTAGATACTTGAAGCTCTGGCCCATCTGTAAGGGGATTGTGGAGAGATCTAGCTGGGACGGCACTGGGTCCAGCGGCAGGATGACCGATTTGTCCCAATTGATTAAGAGGCCAGACCTGAGACCAAAGTCCTCAATGTGCCTCATAATGGGATTAATAGATCCAACCAGATCTCCAACATACAGCAACATGTCGTCTGCATACAACGAAAGCCTCTCCTCTTTGGAGCCCAATGGAAACCCCCTCCAATCAGTCGCATCTCTCAACAAACAGGCCAAGGGTTCTATTGCTATGGCAAATAATAAGGGTGAGAGTGGGCACCCCTGCCTAGTGCCGCGTTGTAATTTAAACTGCTCGGACAGTCCCCCGTTCACCCTAATTCTGGCCACCGGGTCTGTATATAGCAACTGCACCCAGGATATAAAGGATGGCCCAAAGCCCATTATCCTCATCACCTCCCATAGATACGGCCACTCGACACTGTCGAAAGCTTTGGCCACATCCAGGGAGATTAAAGCTCGGCATCCCCCTGTCTCCACCCTCCGTTGCATATTCAGATACAGCCTTCTGAGATTTATGGACGTGCTCTTATCTGGCATAAATCCAGATTGGTCCTCGTGAATGACATCAGATATAACCCTGTTGAGCCGAAGGGCTAGAACTTTGGCAAGGATTTTGATATCCGTAGTCAACAGTGATATTGGCCGATATGATTCAGGACGGGTAGGATCCTTGCCTGGTTTTGGTAAAACTACAATATGCGCCTCCCTCATTGAAGATGGTAGCATCCCTGCTCGTAGGGCATCATTTACTGTGTCTAAGAGTTGGGGCAGTAAAGAGTCAGAATAACGTTTAAAGAATTCCCCCGGTAGGCCATCGCAACCTGGGGCTTTTTCGTTGGGAAAGGAGCTTAGTGCTCCTCTCAGTTCTTCCAAATCTATAGGTCTATCCAGGTCCTGTGCCACTTCAGGCACCAATGTAGGAAGACGGATACTTGCCAAATAGGATTGAATGTCCGAGACATCCTTCCGTAATCTGGACGTATACAAGTTCTTATAAAAGGAGTAGAATTCAGCAAGTATGACCGTGTCATCTACAGTCTGGACCCCCTCTTTTCCCTGTAGCTACTTTGAGAAGGTAGGTCCTGGGGAGAAGAGGACACTGGCAGCTTCACTCTATACCTAGAAGTCATCTCCGCTCTGATCGTGTCTATAATAATAAACTGGGGAGTTTCTTAAATAATTTATACGTTTTTTATATGAACATATACCTGTCTCTATATAAACATGGTCTGCTGTTCTTTATCTCCCTCATGCTTTACCCTGCAGTACTGCCTGTTCAATTTTGCTGCTGTGTGTAAGTGGAAGGTTGGTACGTGAAGAGATGATAAGGTTAGAGTAAGGACAGAAGATTATAAACTACAGGGACCCAAACCCTCAGAGGACTATCAGGAAGCTGCTGCATGTAGAATGAGGGGAGAAGCATTAATAAGGGGGAGGGGCCTGGGGAGGAGCTTTCATCAGCCATTGATTAGTAAACTCTTCGCTCCTTCTCCTGAATAGTGCAGGACTTGCTGTGGGAGGAGAGGTTTTGGGGAAGTTGCTTGGGGTGTTTCCAAATTTTGCACCTAGTTACGCCCTTGGGTACAGTAAGGCCCCATAGACTATTTTGGGGGCTGCATTATGGCTGCGTACCATTTACATATTACTTTGGTGTTAATGGGTGGCCGAAATGAAATTGACAACCCCTCTTCGTAATCACCAGTGTGGGCACAACACAAAAATACACATCTCATATACTGCAGACCTTCTTATGAGAAGGACAAAGCCTTATCCAAGCAATCAACAGTGGACAGGAATCTCTTCCTTACTTTCCAGAAAAGAGGTTCTGCTGTATCTGCATCTTAAATTCTGTAATTTTATTGAAAGGATTAGAGTGTTTCATATAATATAAAGATCTGACCTCTAAATTTTGGAACTACGCAGATTAAAAAAAATAATCAGCAACCAAATCAAACTAAAAATGTGAAACAGAAAATTTGCTGTAAAGGTAAAAATCAATATATCCTCGAAAACTAAAAATCTCCTTCCATTAAGCACTATCCATACATCTTAGTTCATTAACATATTAGATGCTCTGGCCATTAAATGGTTAACTTAATCTGGCCTTCATCCTGACAGAGTATTGTGATATCACCACATTTTCATAGAATGTTCTAGAACTGGGCCTACAGCTGTGATGTCACTGGATGACATCACAATGATGAATTTCTGAAGGTGACTCCATGTTGGATGCACACAACTTCAGAAAGAAGATTGGACGCCATCATGAGGATTCATAGGCGTCGGCGCTATGTTGATCGGCGGCTACTGGTCAACTGTCTCTCATCCTGCATGTCGATTGACTCATTCCTTCTGACCCAATTCAGGAAAATGAATCAAAAATGGAGAACTCTTATTAGGAACTCCAACTTCCTGGCCAAGAAATCAACCATCATGACACAGGCCAGGAGCTTCTTCAGGTCAGTTGCCTTAAGACGTAAACACCACGTCATCTGCCATGTCATAGCTGAGAAGATACAAACCAATTTTATTGCTGATCCAAAAGTTGCACATGAGGGTCCCCTAATACCACAAGGTATGTCCCTGGGAGAAAAAACAGAAAGTGGGGAACCCCCACAAAAAAGACCCCGGGACGCTGATGCTGTGGAGCCATTCCTTGTCCACAAAGCACCACCTACTAAAAAAACACGAAAGAGCTGTAAGCGACGACGTAATAGAAAGACTCGTCAAAAACAGGACAAGAAAATGGCTGAGTCTGCTGAAGACCTTCTGAAGGCACCTCGTGAAGCTTCCAAAGCCAGTCTTAAAAGGAATGCACCAACCTCTAATGACAGTCAGCCCGGGACATTTCCACCAGCCAAAAGAGCTGAGGCAGAAAACACGTCCGCTCCATCTACCAAAGATGTAGGAAGCCCGGAGCTGGGAACACCACAAGTGGAGCTGGCCTATATCTGGAGAGCACAGAACAACTTGTCTCCAGAGCACTTATCCATCCTGAAGAGCAGCAGCCAGGATGGCATGCTGGACAATGACATCATTAACAAGGCCCAGGATCTCCTGCACAATCAGTTTGGGGACTTTGATGGCCTACAGCCCGCCGCTGCTATCTTCTTTCCAGGATACAATGTGCTAAAAAAGGCCATACAAATCCACTATGACGAGGAAAGGGTGCACTGGCTGACCACCTGCTTCTTAAATGACGACATCCTTGTGGCCAACAGCATCAAGACCAGCAATTTGCCTCTATCTGTTTGCCAACAGATTACTAACATCTACAGTGTAGTGGTCAATGAGCCCCTGAAACATCTAAAATTTCTCAACGTGGATCAGCAGAAGAACACCTATGACTGTGGAGTGTTCGCCATAGCATTTGCCTTTGAGTTTCTGGTAGATGACGGTGAACCCACGGCGATCTTCCAGCACAATGTGACGAGAGACCATCTAATATCCTGCCTGCAGAATGGCAGGATCACAGGCTTTATCAAAAAGGTTAATTAGTGACACCATGTCTTTCATGACATGTCGAGTCTATGATGGGCCAAGAAATCGCCCTGACCAGAAGCCTGATATTACCGAAACAGACCTGGATCTGTAGTCTCTACCCAACCCCAGATTAGAACCGCTGACCCATGGTACAGGTCTAGAACCCACAGACTTGTTGGCATCGGTAAGTAACCAGTGACTTTTCTAAGTTTGATCATCTTCATGTACTCATTGTAACGTCTTCTCATTTGATAATATATGTATGTGTAGTAAGTACTTAGACAACCACCAAAGGTTCGGGATAATCATACCCACAAAAATTGGCCTTTTAGCCTATGGGCCCCATAACTTTGCTGCGTCTATAGCATCCATGAGAAGACCTTGTATCTGCATTTGGTTATATTGATTATTTGTGATTTTTCTGCTTCTTGATATTTATGGTGTTTTCTGTATAATTTGGACACAGCGGTATCCACTGGTCACCACTGGAAATAAAAACATCCTGGGGTTAAGGAAATTGCAGCAGATCGGATCACCAGAGATTATGTGCCACTTGTGCAGGGGGTGGGAGACTAGAGGCCCACCTTGCTCAGGGGCCCATCGGGGGATTCACCTGTACCCCCCCCTGTGGGCCAGTCCAAGCCTGCTAACCAAAGGAGAATTACAGCATGTACACAGGAAATATTGGGGGCTGTATCTCAGGAGCAAGAAAAAAAACAACCAAAATACTCAGGTCAGCGGTGATAATTCGTGCAAGTGTGAACATAATGAGAAACGGTGAAGAAATAGAAAACCTTAAAGAAGAACTCCCTTAAAGATTTTTATTCTCTGACCTGTTAGAAAGGTGCATGATATAATCTGTAGTGAATGTCATTTTCTTATCAGAGGCTGAAATTGAGAGTTTGCACTCTCTTCTTATTGTAGCTGGGTCATGTGACCAACTCCCTGACCTCCAAGTGACCCAGGACAGTAAGCCAGTCACTTCTCTATTCATTCCTATGAGACTGAAAGTGAGGCTCCCATAGGAATGCATAGAAAATTAGACTTCCTGTCCACACATAAGTCTATGTGTGAGTTGATGGGTCTAATTCCTAGTCACATGACACAGATAAGAAACTTCAGGATGATATAACTCAAAAATTCAGCTACAGGTAAGAAAATGACATTCACTACAGATTACATTTCGAGCAGGACATGGAATACATTTTTTTGCGGGAGTTCTTCTTTAAGAACTTCAGTTATTTTCCCTCCAGGGAATACTCTCCAACCCAAGAAAACATCGGCAGTGGAGAGACACAACTGCACACTGAGCAGTACAGTTCCCGAGGCCGAGGGCAGGGTCCTAACAGTAGAAAGGTTGGAGGGCCACTTTAAAATATGGCTCTACACCATTTATTATCTTTGAATCTGGCTTTCCAGATCCTCCCCCAAAAAATTAGCGGACATGTATGGAGTGTTTTTTCCCCCCCTTTTCATTCATTTCAATAGGAGATTTAGAGCTTCTTTTTTCCACGTGTAAAAAAAAAAAAAAAGCACTTCCTTCTGAAATGAATGGAACGCTGTTTTGAGGTGTTTTTATAGCTGATTTTGAGGCGGAAACACACCAATATCAGTGCCAAAAATCTCTGTGTGAACTGGCCCTTACTATACATATACTGTAGAATCCCTAAGCCTTTATACTTGAACTTCGTTGACAGGACTCTTCTCATAGTCATTTACTTCTTGCGGTGACACCAACTGCGGTCGTCATATGAGTAATGAGCAGTCAGAGCAATACAATACAAGGCAATACAATGTTCAGGATAATCGGCAAATCGGATGTGTATTTTCCGAGAAATATGCAGGAGGAATCCGAGGTGGACACTCTGAGATCTGCAGCGGATGAGCCAGCGGATCTGCATGTGAATTCGCTCCACCGTCAATCGATGGGGCTAATTGAATCCGCACAATGATGAGCATCCAGCAGATTTTAAAATCTTTTGCATCATTACTAATCCTCTGCATTCACTTGCAGAATGTTACTAGGTTTGATAAGGATTAAGGCCTCATTCACACGACCATGTCCATTTAGTGGACTGGATCCGCAAAACACAGACACTGGCTGTCTGAACCTCGCATCATGGTGCAGACCCACTGTCTTCAATGTGCGATCTGCAAGATGCAGCCAAAGACAAGACATATGCAATCTTTTGCGGCACAGCTGCATGGACCTGGAAGGCCTTCATGTAAGGCACATGTCCTATCTTTGGCTGCATCTTGCAAATGATAGAAGCAGTCGTGTGAATGGGGCCTTATGTTCAAATCGTAAACGTGTAAATGTAGCCTTAAAGGGGTATTCTGGGTTATAGATACTGATGCCCTATCCATAGGATAGGTCATCAATATCAGATTGGTGGGGATACAACTGTGACCTGCAGCCACAGTCCTCCGTATAGCTCTGTACACCGGATAGTGGCCATTTCTGAGTACTGCAGCCCAGCCACCACTCTCGTGAGGTCCATTAACAATGCTTGCTTAAAGGGCTTCTCCGAGAAATAAAAAAATGAAAATACTTAAATAATACTTTATAATAAATATATTCCCAAATACCTTTCATTAGTTATAATGGCTCGTTTTGTCTGGGGAGCAATTATCAGGAGAAATAAAATGGCTGCCATCCTCTTAGTACACACAAAACCTGTCCTAATCCCACAGGAGGACAAGTTACTTCACAACACTGAGGTAAAGAGCTGCCTCATCCTCCTTTCTGCTCTGCTTGTCAGGAATTATGATCCTGAATTCAGATGATAAGAACTTCAGCTGAATCTCTGTAGGAATGGAGTTCATAAGGAGATGGACAGGACAGACTGTGGTAATGGAGACTGCATACAAGTGTCGCTGCTTATTAGCCACATCCCCACCTCCTCCTTTCTGTACTTCGTGTCTCCTCATGAACTCCATTCCTACAGAGATTCAGCTGAAGATCTTATCAGCTGTATTCAGGATTATAATCTCTGACAAGTAGCAGAGAGGAGGATGAGGCGGCTCATTAGTTCAGTTCTGTGTGATTAGGACAGGTTTTGTGTGTACTAATAGGACGGCTGCCATTTTATTTCTCCTAATGATTACTCCCTAGACAAAACGAGCCATTATAACTAATGAAAAGTATTTGGGAATATATTTATAATAAATTAATATTTAAGTATTTTCAGTTTCTTACTTCTCAGAGAACCCCTTTAACTGAAACCCAATGTCCATTACATACAGCAGCGCACCAATAAAACGAATACTCGAGTGTCAGTCAATTATTTATTAGTAACATTACATATTATTTTGGATGTCAGCCTTCTGTACCTTCACATATCCCTAACATTCAAATGTCCCCTCCCTGTGGTCTCTTACAGTTATATGGGATGAGATTCGTACCACGTCAAGAAGGCTTTTGTACATAAATGAATGAAGTCCTCCCCATCTGCACCAGCCTCTGAACAAAGAGGAAGTGGTTGAAGAGGGGCAAATCCAGTCATAAAAGACAGAAGACGCCTCCCCGGCTAAATAGAGGAAGAGAACCGATTGTGCTTTTACGTAGCGTGTAATGCCTGCGATTGTGCCGCGCTCCATTATGGAGGTGATGGTAGTAAGCAGCAATCTGATTGGATAAGCAATCCCTAACATTAAGGCAAATATGGAATTGAACTGATTTGGACCATACTGACCATAGAATAAGCTGCCTCCTTCAGTACCTAGTAAAAAATGAAGCTGGAGAAAGAGGGCAGCTGGAACATCAGGGGAGACCCTCAATGCTGTTCTCCAGAGCTGCAGCTCTTCTGAGGACTGGGTGGTAGGCATGATTCTGTAATACATGAGCCCCCCCTCCCTCAGGGCAGACCTGGTTTGTTATACAGCTTGTTAATGAGAGGTGTCTCCCCGCGTTACTGTGGGTTTATGTCCTCCATGTTGTGCTCCACATCAGCCATAGTGGTAGACAAAGTCATAACTGCTGGGCTCTTTGGGGATCGGAGGAGGCACCTCAGGAATCTGTATGTTCTCCAGATCCAGCAGACGTAGCTTCATCTCCATACTGAGCAAAGTGTCCATGTCACTGCGGGTCAGCTCGCTGCTCATCTCTCTCCCCAGGAGAGCATTCACTCCATCAATCCAGATGCAGTACTAGCCAAGAAAGCGAGAAGTCAGAGGTCATATAATTGTCTCTACATAAGAATAATACGTGACGTGTGAATGACAGTTTTATTGTCTCATATGTAAAGTTACTGGAGAAGTGCACTCCCTGGCGGCCAACCCTTTGGAAAATCAGGGCTCCTCCTGACTCCCATTCTTCAACCTGAGGCCTCCTTCAGCCACTGCCTGCAGATGGGGACTAAATAGAGAGGTGAACAAATGTGCATAGATCTCTCCAAGTCCATGGGAATTATTGAGCCCATGTGACCCCACTCGTCAGGAGAGCAGGGGTACTCTTTCCCCAAATCCTCCGAGCAGCTGACAGAGAAGACAAAGTGGAAACACAGCCACTCATGTTCAGTCTGTGACTGCGAGAAAGACAACTAAGCAGGCCAATGGACACCAGTTCCCCCCATAGGTGGGTCCATGCATTAGTGGCATATCCTGTCAATATGCTCAAAATGCCTTAAAGGGGTTTTCCAAGATTTTTTTTTTACTAATGACCTATCCTCTGGATCGGTCATCATTAGAGCTGAGTGAACGTGCTCGTAACAAGCACTGTAGTGCTCGGATCCCCTGGCTCGCATGGCCGCAGGCATCCGGATCCGTCCTCACCTGACTGTAAGTCAATGGGGGCGAATCCATTTGGTATGACACACAAGTGTGTCATACCAAACGGATCCGTCCCCACTGACTTGCAGTCGGGTGAGGAGGACGGATCCGGATGGCTGCGGCCATGCAAGCGCAGGGGATCCGAGCACTACAGTGCTTGTTACGAGCATGTTCGCTCAACTCTAGTCATCAGCATCTGATTGGTGGGGATCCGACACCAGGGACCCCCGCCGATCAACTGTTTGAGAAGGCACAAGTTCATTGATCAGGTGGACTCCTAGGGGCAGCTCAGTCCCATTCAAGGGACATTGAGCTTGGTAAGCTGCGAGGAGGCAACAGCGTTCACAGAAGCGCCGGTGCCTTCTCAAAACAGCTGATCGTCGAGAGCCCCGGGTGTCGGACCCCCCCGATCAAATAATGATGACCTATACTGAGGATAGGTCATCAGTATAAAAAAAAAATCTTGGAAAAACCTTTTAAAGTGAGCAGGTCGTGTGATTTCTGCTGTCCTATCTGAAAGGAGAATACGACACAAGGAGAGAAGTTGAGTTCTGTGAAATATACCTTTTTAGGATTCGATGGAGGATTTCTGAGTAAAAAGCAGAGAAAATCCAGACAGGACTCCTAGAAGACACAGGGACAGTCCTGCTTACCCCACCCTCACATGGTGATTGACCGCTCTATCAGTGTTTGTACAGAGATGCCTGTCAATCACCAGGTAATCAGGACTCACTGTCTTTGGAGTCTTTTTTTTTATTTAGAAATTCCGCTTTAAAATATATATCTGCTCATCTTTTCTACCTTTATCATATCTTGTACGTGGACGAGGCAACAGAAATCACCTGACAGCTTCGTTTTCAGTCTAAATACCCCTTAAAAAGGGATGTCCAGGATTTTACTATTGATGGTGTATACTTAGTATGTGGCATCAAAATCTGATTGGCCTGGGTCCAACACCCTGCACTCACGCTGATCAACTATTTCGGGGGTAGCTTCGGTGCTGGAAGTCTGTGCCGAAACTACACAGCTCCATCCATTTTGTAGTGGACAGAATTGGTTCACCTCACCTCAATGGGAGCAGCGCTGCACTAACCAGAGCTCCATATAATACACATCAGATGGAGCTGTGTACTTGTAAAGTTACTGAAGAACAGCTGATCTACGAGTGTGGGACCAGATACTGATGGCCTATCCTCAATAGTAAAATCCTGAAGAGTCATTCCCAACCGCTTACCTCATATTTATTTGGTGCAATAAAGTTCAATGTCTCGTCCGGATCGTACAATATGGAAAAGGCCAATTCCAACACCTCCTACATATTATGAATAAAGAGACACAGTTGCAGTGTGTGTGAGGGCAAGACCTAAAGCAAAGAAATCTAAACATACCAGTGCAGGACAACACACACCTTATTCTGCTTCAGGGCACTCTTTTCCTTCATGTGCGGACAGTCCTTTCCGGTGAGCACCGCCTTAATATCAGAAACAGGAACTGCAAGGAAAGCCATGTTAGAGAGAACCTGATGTACACCTCAGGCCTAAGAGAACATGCTGATCTAGATTCTTACTCTTCTCCTGCAGGGATTCATAGGGCACCTCTCCTTGAGCGTTCTCCTCCAAGTCTCCATAGTGCAGAACCTTATGATTTAAGGCCAAACGGCAGAACCAAAACCTCTCTGTAAGAAAAAGTGCCATTAGCCAGTAGCCCCCAAAAAGCCCTTTAACTATAAACCTACATGAGACATCTGCCATCACCTTGCCTCCGGCGGTTGCCGATCTTGCGGAAGCTGCTTCCTTCACATAAACGGTTCAGCCGCTGCTGTTTGATTAGCTCCAGAATTTCAGGCTGGATTTTCTCCCGCAATTCCCTAAGCGAGGAGAGAAAAAAGTGAAAAATTAGGGATGACGGCAATATGGCACATAGAGAAGAGTCTGTGTGCCTCATGCCTGCCCCATAGGCTGATTTAAATCAGAGTAAGTTTAAAGCTGTAGCCTGCTCACAATATATGCATTGGAAGTGAGTGGGCTCAGCATGCATGTTGGTACCTGCATCCCTGGATTTAATGGAGGCCTTTAAAGGCACCAAAAATGGCAAAGGCAGAGTGGACCCAACACTCCCTGAATTTTATGGCGGCCATTAAGGCACACAACGGGTAGGAATTAGTGTTAGGTTCCCGTCTTGGAGAGATCGCCTTGACCTTTGGCAGACGGGCCCAAATGATTTTGTACAAAATATATTTGCCAAGAATCTCAATTTTGCAAAATAAATGTAGTACTAGCACCAGAATGTTTTCTATGACTATGGCAATATTGTACGTTATTTGGTTTGCAGAGTGCTGCTGCATTGTGTTTTTTTCCTTAGTGTTTCTAGCCATGGCAGCGTGCACCTGCACATTGGATGTGCTAACTGACCCCCTTTTTGTGCAGTCACGCCTGACAGGTGCATCCCTATATGCAAACAGGGAGGGACTTGTCAACAAGCAGAGCACAACGGACTCTTCTCTCCGCTCCCAGACTCTTTTCCCTGGGTCCAGATCATGTTTTCTCTGAAACGCTGCAGGTTCCCTATAAAAACTTACAGTCAACTGCATTAACAGTTCCCACATTCTTCAGAGCTGACATTTTCCTGCATTCCTTGCTGGCTCTATACCTGCCATGATCTGACACTAACACTCTAATGCATCTGGAGGATCTTACATGAAGAGAGGAGCAGACGGGATGGGTCAGGTACTCACACAATGGGTGGAGACTGGAAGTCATCCTGGCTCAGCCTCTCAGATTGACGCAGGCGAAGAATTTCTGTGTAACTCAAGCTACGAAGTTTGTTTTTCAGTTGCTCCAAAGAGTTGGGTTTTGAGGGCAGAGCTCGGGTAATCTGCTCCCTCACTACCTGCATTACCTGAAATGAGAAGTGGAAGGCGTCAGACACTTATTTAAAGGGGGGTCTTCCAAAGTTAATACTGATGACTATCCTTAGGAGAGGTCAGCAATATCGGATCAGTGGGGATCCGACTCCTGGTACTCCCGCTGATCAGCTTTTGGAAGGAACTGCAGACTTGGGCAAGTAATGTGGCCTCTTCCATGTCCATCGGTCACATGGCCTTTTTGCAGCTCAGTTCCATCCATGAGACTCAGCCACTATACAAATGGCAATGTGCTTGGTACACTATGAAGAAGCTGACGTGCTCAACCGAACGCCTCTTCCAATGGCTGATTGGCGGAGGTACCAGGAGTTGGATCCCCACTGATGAGATATTGATAACGTATCCTGAAGTTGTGAATGTTTAACACCTAGAAAACCCCTTTGACCACCTAACTGTCTTGCCCGAATCCAGCTTGGGCAGTGTGAAAAGTAGCTAACTGGAGGGGGTAGGGCTGCTTTAGATGGTGATATCTCCTCAATGGTAGCAGCTAGAAACATGCAACTGGTCTTGTTTGAAAGCTGACAGTCCAGGCTTTAACACAAGATAGCTAAAGTCCAAGCAACAGAGGAAAAATCACTGTTAGAAATCAAGTCGTGAATAATCGCGAGTGAAACCTGTTTTTACTTTCATTTTCAGCTGCATTCACAGCATCCCGTTTTCTATCAGTGATATCTTCCTCTGTCCTGAACATGTTGCTGTCATATTGTCTGAAAGCTTTGAATGTCTGCTTTCAAACAAGACCAGTTGCATGTCTCTAGTTGCTACCATTCAGGAGGTAGCAACATCTAAAGCAGCCCTCCCCCTCCAGGTAGCTTCTTTTCCCACTGCTGGAGCTCCCCTCTGGTAAAACAGTTAGGGGGTTAAAAAGGACATAAGAAGCCAATTTACATGGATTCTTCACATCCCCAAATAAGCTGAAATAGGCTCAACCACCACAACTTCAAATATCGCCTGTGTTTCAAAGTGATCCAAGCAGAGAGATACATGTGCCCCTATTTATTGGCATGTTAGGGGAACATTTAGTGAAAGCTACTGTAAAGCTGTGGTGTGACATAATGCAGATGTCCTTGTTTCTATTAAGGTAAGTTAATTAGTAAAGTGAATGAATGGTGATGTGACACCACAACGTGCTGGGCTGACCACATAATTACATGATTATTCTCAGTTTTTCTAAGATGACTTCTGTTAATTAAATGATCCTCATGAAAACCAGTTCCATAAATATAACAAGCACAGGACAACCTACCTTATTAAAGTCCTCCGCGGTGGCTCTCATCTCTTTCCAGGTCTTATTAAGCAACTGGATGCAGATACAGAAGAACTCCTCAAACGCCCTCTCGTGGGTGAAGAACATGGGGTGATAATCATTACGACCTTCATTAGCTGTGTAACATGAAGAAAGAGAAGTGGAAGGGCCACGTCTTTCAGCTCTGCACATATCAATGAAAGGGTTTCGACCCATAGCCAGCTGTCAGCTTGTAAACATTGGGGACAGCAAGCAGTGGCTGGATACAGGGTAAGTTTTTTTATTTTTACCTTAGATACACAGATTGACACATAAGTGTCCATACAACCTTTCAACAAACTTAAATTTTATTCCATGTCCTGCTAGAAATGTACATGATATAATCTGTACTGAATGTCATTTTCTTACCAGTGTCTGAATTTTTGACTTATATCATCCTGAAGTTTCTTATCTGTGTCATGTGACCAGCAATTATACCCACCAACTCACACATAGACTTATGTGTGGACAGGAAGTCTAATTCTCTATGTATTCCTATGAGACTGAAAGTGAGGCTCCCATAGGAATGAATAGAGCAGTTACTGGCTTCCTGTCCTGGGTCAGTTGGAGGTCAGGGAGTTGGTCACATGACCCAGCTACAATAAGAAGAGAAACAGTCACTGATAAGAAAATGACAATCACTACAGATTATATCATGCACCTTTCTAACAGGTCAGAGAATAAAAATTTTTGCGGGAGTTCTTCTTTAATAGAAGAACTTCAGCAACCAATCACAAAATCAGGGCAGCGCCATTTTTATAAGGCACTTTGTGCTATAGATGCCTGAGATTTGTGGGATCTTCATCCATTCCCATGGAGATCATGGAAACGGCTGAACAAGTGGTCGCTCTGTTCTGGAGATATGTGCAGGTCCCACCTGTGCCTGTACCCACTGTCCCCCAGTGATATTACTGAGAAAAACAGCAGATCTAATAACTATGTATAAATATATCAGGGGTCAGTACAGAGATCTCTCCCATCATCTAAATATCGACTGTGACTGTGACGAGGGGACATCCTCTGCGTCTGGAGGAAAGAAGGTTTGTACACAAATATAGAAGAGGATTCTTTACGGTAAGAGCAGTGAGACTATGGAACTCTCTGCCTGAGGAGGTGGTGATGGTAAGTTCACTAAAAGAGTTCAAGAGGGGCCTGGAGGGTAACAATATTACAAATTGTGCATCGAACATTGACTTATAGAATAGCTGACATCTGGTGGCATCAGAGGCGGAGCTTGTTAAGATCTCATTTGCATACAATCTTCCCAGAATTCCAGAGGAGCATCACCTGGCCTATAAGACTCCACATGCCATTAAGGTGCTGTACATAAGGCGGTATAGTATCCCCCGACTATTACAAATTAAAATTTTGCAGGATAACAGGCTGAACTGGATGGACAGGTGTCTTTTTTCCAGCCTTACAAACTAGGTCACTATATAGGTTCATTAAAAAGCACGCCCGCCAGCTTACTTCACGTGTTTTGGTAAATTATTTTATTCCCCTTAAAATACCAATGCACATGTGCTAAGAGCTCTGTGTTGTGCTGTTCCTCTGTTATTTCTACTGGAAAAGTCTGAATAAAATGACAGTAGGATGTTACCATTCGCCTTGTCAATAGCGTGAATCCCAACACAGTTTGGCACTGACAACTCTGAATGGAGGAGGTCAGCGTTTATGGACATGCCCCATTGACAATGGTATTATCCAGCTGACAATTTATTCATATATTTCAGGGAGGAATAATAAGAGGAATTGAGGCCCAAGTAAAGAAGCCCCAGAATCATTATTTTATGGGGAAGTTTTTACTTAAACAAACATGTCAGGAGAGCCAGGAAGTTAAAGCGGAAAACTGAGAAAAGGCCAGATGAATGGAGATTTTTTTAACCCTGCTATATTTTCCTAAAATCTAAGGGGGTCATTTATTAAGACCGGCGATTTATACACTGGTCTTAATCCCCATGCACTGGCGACAGATGCGCCAAGCGTAAGTGGAGGTGCAGGCCTCTACATAACGTTGGCACTTGGTTCCTCCGGCCGTGCGACATGGTTTAAACTACGCCAGCTCCCTTTTTGGCGTACTTTAAGACCATTTTCCACGCCATAAACGTAGAAAATGGTAAATGAGACGGTCTGGCCAGCCCTCTTCCCCGCCCATGCCACACCCCCATTTTCCACCACCTTGGAAAAGTGACGTGAGCGGGAAAAAAGGCGCATATTTTGCCGCAAACCCCATTGTGACAAAATCTGCGCCTTAAATACGCCAAAACGTTACGTATTTCTCAATAAAAGACCCCCTAAAAGTTTGATATACACCAATGACAGCCCAAGTCACACAGTCACTTACGCAGTTCTCCAACCTGCAGAATTTCACATAACATTTTAGTCAGTTCTATGGCGCTGCGCCCAAATGGACATTCATGCTTATCTTCTCTACTGCTGTTCTCCAGGACGATCTGCAGAGCACAGAAGTTCAATGAGGCACAGAAAAGACTGGCTCCAGGGAAAAAAAGAGCAAAAATATTCTGAAATATATTAAACCCTGACAAAGGTGTGACTGCATGGAACCCCAACCTAAATGTCACAGTCCCGGAGACCAAGGGAACTGAGATAATGGGCAGCTATCTGACAGGATCTTCAGATCCCTATCAGTGCGGCCATTTTATTTACTTCTGGTGACCACAGTTTAACAGTGTGAGGATTCTCCCTCCAATATCTCGTCTCTCCGGAGACTCGTGCGGCAGTCGGATGTTGACGATTGAAATCACACCTACGTTTTCAAGGTTTAAGGGAAGTTGAAGGGGTTCTCCAGGATTTTCCTAGTGAAGGCATATCTTCAGGATAGGCCATCAATATGAGACTGGCAGGGATGTAATTCCTGGTGCCGCCCCACCGATCAACTATTTGAGGAACCTGCAGCACTCCCCGGAGCTCTGGTGAGTGTCGCGGCCTCCTCGCAGGTTTACTAAGCACAGCGCCATACATTGTATAGATGTGACTAATAAACGTGACATCCCATGGCCTAGAAAGAGGCCTAAGTGCTCAAGGAGAGCCGTGTCCTCTTCATACAGCTGGTCGTGGGGGATATTAATGACTTATCCTGAGGATAGGCCATCAATATGAAAATGGAGGTTTTTTCGGTTCTGCATTTTCGTTTTGCGCTTCCTGCCTTGATACAGCCATAACTTTTTTATTTTTCTGTTCACATAGCTGTATGAGGGCTTGTTTTTTGCGGGACAAGTTGTACTTTCCAACGCCACCATTTAATATGGCATATGGTGTAGTGGGAAGCAGGAAAAAAATTCCAAATCGGGTGAAATTGCAAAAAAAACACAATTCCGCCATAGTTTTACGGGTTTTTTTATTTACGGCGTTCAATGTGTGTTAAAACTGACTGGTCAGTACGAATCCGATGATACCTAATATGTATAGTTTTTCTTGCATTTTGATAAAAACAATTATAAAGTTGGACATTTTTTTTTCCAGTTCTTGCCCCCTATAACTTTTTGGTATTTATGTGTACGGAGCTGTATGGGGGCTCACTTTTTGCGGGGCGATCTGAACTTCTTATTGATACCATTCTGGGGTGCGTATGACTTTTTGATAGCTTTTTATTTAATTTTTTTTTTAAAAGCGACAAAAAATGGCGAATCGGCCATTTTGACGCTTTTTTCCGTATGGGAAATATTTTTTTAATATTTTTATAATATGGGCGTTTTCGCACACGGCGATACCCATGATGTGTATTTTTTTAAATTTTTTTTAATACTTTTATTTTCGGGAAGGGGGGGGCGATTTGAACTTTTAGGTTTTTTTTTTTTTTTTTTACACTTTTTTTTTTATAGGAAGTAATCATCTGATTGCTTATATCATAGACTCCAATGCACTTACATTGGAGTCTATGATGATTTTAGTGCTTCCCTATGGAGCCCTATTACAGGCAAGGGCTCCATAGGAAAGCCTATGCAGCAGCCTCCTGTCATTTACTATGACAGGGGCTGCTGCAGGCACGCTCCGGCTCCTCTGATCGCCAGGCTTGACCGCGGCACCCGAGGGGTTAAATGTTAGCTGCGGGTGCCTGCTAGCGGGATATGCAGGTCACCCGCGGCCATCACGTCCACTCCGGGCGCCATCTTTAAAGTCCCGGCCAGGAAGTCCCAGTCGGGAAGGGGTTAAAAAGTCATAAGTGCAGTATTTGTAATGGCCACAGACAGAGGGGTTTATGACTAGACCTGTCCACCAGCAGCCTCCGATGAATAAGACTGACAAGAGATACTAAGGCATGCACGTTGCTATTCAATGGATGGGTCTAGTCATGTGCCTCTCTCTAAGCGGCCATGTCAGGACAGAGTGGACTGTAATGAACAAGGAGGTGGTCTGAAGCTGTAATGTCTATCAGTAAGGCTGGGCTCACATACATCAGTAATGTACGGACATTTGAGTCTGACACAGTCCATGCCGCTTCTGTGCACTGGTCCGGCATCCATAGTCATGTGTAGGGAGAAATCTGACATTAAAACTGATGCAATGGATACCAGGGGGGATTCTATCAGTTCTAGCATTAGTCTCACTGTGGCATTTCTGTCGTGGAGGGAAACTACAATGGATGGCCAGATATATGGGAGCGTGCCTAAGGGGCTTATTGTGTTATGTTAAAGTGGCCAACCCTTCTAAAGAGGACCTGTCACCTCTCCTGACACGTCGGTTTTAGTAAATAACCATGTGCCATTCCTCTAATATTCCTACCAGGAGTTTATGAGTGAATTGCCATCTTGGTGTTACCACTTGGGGTTGTGTCCCTGCATAATCTGACACTGGCGGCACTGACTGGCCAGTGCTAGACTGTGCAGGTAACACCCGGCTGCAGATTCATTTCTAGCAGGAATAGTAGAGGAATGGCACAACATAGAAACCTAACAAAAGATGATCCAGAATTGTTATTACATGGGAAATGCAAGTAGTTACTAAAACAGACAGGTCAGGAGAGGGGGCAGGTCCTCTTTAATTAGTCAGTTACGTTGAATAGTTATATATATATCTATCATTAAGAAGACTTGTGTATTTCATTTTGCAACTGGTGCTAATGGTATCAAGAGCTATCTATAGGCTAGAAAATTATATTTATAATTATAAATTCTATCACTCAAGAAATGGAGCCTAATTTAAAATGTAACTTTCATTACGACACTCTTTGTTCCAAATGAATACAATCTGCCTGGTTTCCTAATATACCTAAATGTACAACAGTGTAGGATATGTATCATAGGGAGGACAGTAACGCTTATATTACACTGGCCGATTGTCAGCTGGATCATCCCTAATGAGCATTTGTAGCCGCACTCGTCAATGGTGATCTGCCTGTGTAATACTGCTGCAAACGCTCGTTTATCGGTAAATTGGAATCTTTCAGCTTGCTTAACCCTTTCAGTACCGGAGGTTTTTTCGTTTATGCGTTTTCGTTTTGCGCTTCCTGCCTTCATACAGCCATAACTGTTTTATTTTTCTGTTCACACAGCTGTATGAGGGCTTGTTTTTTGCGGGACAAGTTGTACTTTCCAACATTTAATATTGCATATGGTGTAGTGGGAAGCGGGAAAAAAATTCTAAATCGGGTGAAATTGCAAAAAAAAAAAAAAAACGCTATTCCGCTACAGCTCTACAGGTTTTTTATTTAAAATTGACCAGTTGCTTTCATTCTACTGGTCATTATGAATCCGGCGATACCTAATATGTATAGTTTTTTCTGCGTTTTGATAGTGATACAATCATTATAAAGTTGGACATTTTTTTATATTGTTTTTTGTTGTCATATCTTGACCCCTATAACTTTTTGGTATTTATGTGTACGGAGCTGTATGGGGGCTCATTTTTTGCGTGGCGATCTGAACTTTTTATTGATAACATTTTTTTTGATCACTTTTTATTTAATTTTTTTTAGAAAAAAAAAAAGGGACAAAAAAACTGCAAATCGCCATTTTAACGTTTTTTTCCGCCAAACAATTCGCCGTATAGGAATTTTTAAAATATATTTTAAAAGTACGGGCGTTTCCGGTCACGGTGATACCCATGATGTCTATATTTATTGTTATTTATGTATTTGTTTTTTAATTATAAGGAAAGGGGGGTGATTTAAACTTTTATATTTTTTTTTATTTTTTATATATTTTTTTATCTTTTTTTTATTTTAAAGCTCAAATATGAGCAAATAGATTGTGTTTTTTATTTTTTTCTTTATGAGCAATCAGGGGTTTTTAATATTGAATTAAAAACCGAATTTGCTCATTTCTTATTCTGGCCTGCCATCTAGTGGCCAGAACAAGAATTGCACATTGAAAGCTGTAAACCTCATCAGCGAGGTTTACAGCTTTCAGATCGTGTACAGACACCCCATTTGACCACATGGGGCGTCTGTACACCACCCGAACGCTTCCGGGTTTTTGCGCTACTAGATGCCGTGATCTCATGTGATCACGGCATCTAATGGCTGAAGAGGAAACTGCCGATGGTGGCAAGTACCCGCAAGTCCCTGCTGTTAGAAACAGCAGAGACTTGCCGGCCATGTCGTGTCCGCATCGCCCCAGCGCCGCACATGATAAAAATCATTGTTTGCCAGAGACAGATTTTGGTGTCTAATCAGGATTTGTTGCCGGCAAACAATGATTCAGTACGAGGACGAGCCGTGGAATTAGCGGTTGCTCCTCCCCATACTGTGGAGGAGATCGCTGCATGTAAATCCAGTGGTCTCCTCCGCTGACGTGCAGGTGATTGCCCAGAAGGTACGCTTCCTTCCCGACAATCTCCTGGCTGATCTGCTAGTGTAATACTAGCCCTTCAAGTCAGGGTTGGATTTTCATCCCTGCCATATCCTTACTTTCAACTGCTACCCTGCATTAAATACAGTATTGATATATAGGGGGAGTAATGGTCACCAAATGAGGGGCTTACCCTAACGTAGGTGTCCTGATGAAACTTTGCCAGATACAGCATGTTGTCCAGGGCCAGCATGCCAGGGGGCGTCTGAATGAAATCCATCGCTGGGTTGACATGATTCTGAAATGACAGGATATACAGGATATGAATATCAGCTCTTCTTTCCATCCATAAAGGTGAATTTGGGCTTCCTCTGAGAAGACACAATCTGCCATGTTTATCTGGACTTTGACATTTCACGCCGGAGAGCAAAATTAAATCATACTTTCAAATTATCTGACGGTATGAAGCCTGCAGCTTTAATGAGGCCGGGTTGTCTGCATTATCCTGACTGAAGAAAGGGCACAGAATACAGCATGGCTTAACCCTTTAGTGACTGCCAACACACCTTTTTATGGCAGTCGCCTAAACCTGATAATACACCTTGGAAGTGAAGAGGAAGAGATGTGGACATTGATATGTGCTAGCAATCTATATCATCTAAAGCAGTGTTCTCCAACTCCAGTCCTCAGGACCCACCTATCGGTCATGATTTGGGAATATCCCACAGAATGAACACCTGTGGTAAGTCCTGAAGCCTGGACACTAATTATATCACCTGCTCAATACTAAGGAAATCCTAAAAACATGACTGTTAGGGCCCTTTCCCACGACCATATGCCCTCCGAGACATACGGTCCGTGAGTGGGCCATATGTACTGGGGCGGCATCGATCGTGTGCACGTCGGGCCGCCCACGAGACTATTCATATGATTTTATGGTGGCCCGACGTTCACTTTATCACTGTAATCAATGATGCTGTGCGCTCCCGTGCCCATGATCTATGTCGCTCCGGGACATACCGCCCGCTCACGGACCGTATGTCTCGGAGGCCATACGGTCGTGAGAAAGGGCACTTAAGGTGGGTCCTGAGGACTGGCGTCGAGGATCACTGGTCTAAAGGACATTTCTGCTATAAGGAACCATTGAAACAGCCTAAGAATTATGGCAGCAATTTGACATTTATATTGCAGGAAAAACAGGATGTTGTAATAGATAGAAGATATAATATGTTCCATATAACCAAAATAATAAAAAGTAAAAAAACCTAAGCCAACATACCCCCTTCTACTGATAGCACAAAGCCAGTATGTTTCCATTCAAGCAAAAAATGTAAACCAGACCACGCAGTAATGATTAACATCCCCTTTCTTAGATCATACGGTAACACTTCCAAGGCCTGTAGTATATGGCAGGGATACAGAGTACTCACAGTGAAGCCCAGCATCTTGTAGTCCTTGCTGTACATAGCCTTGCGTTTCTCAGTACCGCTGCCAGACACACCACTCCCATCAGACTCGGCATCAAAGGCAATTCTTCTCAGCTCAAATATGATGTCTCTCTGCGCCTGATAAAACACATAAGACATAAATGGGGAAAGCACAAACCATTATTGTAGGAATATACATTTACAAAAAAAATAAAAATCTCTCACAAGCCTTAAAATAATCACTGCCCTACCGGAGGCAATAAGTGCTCTACTTTGTAAATTGTGTAAAGCCCCAAGCACACAACATTGACACCACAAAATGACTATTCTTCTCCACAAAGAGGGACGGAGGAACGGACATACGGGTGCGGACAGCACACATTTTTTGCGGCCTCACTGAACTGAATGGGTCTACACCCAATACACAAAAAATGCGGACCTAAAATACGATTGTGTGCCTGGAGCCTAAATATGATGTGACACTAACTAGCGCCGACGCCTTATTATTTCCAAATTTAGAACATTTTCACCATAGACATATAACGGTTATTACACACGTGATAATAGTAACAAAAATTGTGAAATCCTGGAACAATCCTAAAATTGCTTCACGTCTATATAAACTTCCTTTATTTTATAAAAGGTGGCACCCACGGGCAGAGTCCTCTTACTTCTCTTTACTACTTTGGACTGTACTTCACATAACTGAATCAGTACTGAGATTATTTAGAGAATAATGTTCGGGATACCGGCGTCACCACAGGTTTATTGGTTGTTTTCCTTCAGTTCTGTATTATCCTGCTTTATACTATTCTTGACTGGAAAATCTATGTTCAAAGAGTTTAAAGGAAATTTACGTGGCTGCAATATGGCTTATAAATTCAGAATTTTGGGATTATCCTTTCCTCTTATTTATTTTATTCCAGCTCTAAAGTCTGACCCACATGATTACTTCATCATACACAGTGCAGAGGGTCCCATCTGGACAGCCGTGCTCACTAACAATAAAGGTGAATTTACATCTGAGCAGGCAATTAGGCCCCTTTCAGACGAGTGAGTGTCTCGCTGCAGCGAGTCACCTGGCCAGACCTTCCATCACTTCCGGGGTCACATAGCATTATATTGATATATGATGCTATGTAACCCTTACGGTTCTGGAATGTATTGGATAACACTGACAGCATTATGTCAGTGTTATCCAATACATTCCAGGCCTCTAAGGGATACATAGCATCATTAATCAATATAATGCTATGCGACCCCAGCAGTGCTGGAAGCTCAGGCCAGCTGCCTCGCTGAGAGCGTGCAGCAAGACACTCGCTCGTCTGAAAGGGACCTTATAGAGAATAGACCGTTCCTCTCTGATAACCGTCTGCTCGTCAGTGGAGGTTCCTTTTTTCATGCAGTGGTCACCTCCACAGTATGAGGACGACCGATGGCTACTGCTAATTACAAGAACGGTGGTCCGTCTCCCCTCGTCTGAATGGCGCTGTGGTCACACATGCGCGCTGCTGCTCTATTCAGGTCTATGTGGCGGCCAGAGATAACCAAGCGCTTGTACGCTGCCACCTGTGGCAGTCCCACAAATCTCTCCTAGTAAGTTCAAAGTGACAAGATACCGTGTTTCTCCGAAAATAAGACAGGGTTTTTATTTTTTTTTCCTCCGAAAAAATGGCTAGGGCTTATTTGGTGGTGTAGTGTCAGTGTGTGTTACTGGCACTCTCTCTCTCTCTCTCTCTCTCTCTCTCTCTCACATTCTCTCTGAGGCAATTGCACTGTGCCCTATCTCTCTGTCTCCTCTCTGCACTTGGGAGGCAGGACTCTGGAGCCGCTCTGGCAGTGGCACCATGCTCTCTCTATGGTATCTCCCCACCTGAGGCAGTAGACGTGTCTCCTGATCACTAGGTGAGTGGATTCTGCCATGCCTGCTACCATCCTGGGCACAGTGTAAGGCTACAGTATTCCTATTCTCCTTGTCCTTGACGTCATGTGACACAACCTAGCGCTGGAGGCGCTCACTGTATCTAGGGCTTATATTTTAAGCCTACTCCAAATACCCTGCAAAATAGCGTTAGGGCTTATTTTTGGAGAAACAGTTTAGCTTGTTCAATAATAAATCTGTTTTTTAAGTGGCTGGGAAGACGTGGACGTAGTTTGTGTCACCTGGTCGTTGGGGTCCATTTTAGTCATCATCCGTTCTTCCAGGAGGTTAAAGGTTAGCACCTGCAGCACGTACAGCTGATGCGCCATCTCTGTCTTGATTGGTCGATTTCCTCGGATAATATGCTAAAAGATCAAACAGGGAACACTACACATTAGAGAAGCAATGGCTGAGACTATAATGGCAGGAATAGCAGCATTACAGCCAAGTGGTAAAGACGTCGAGGTGTCACACAAAACCTGGCTTCAGTAGGTGACACAGGACCCGACTGTAAAGCAAACCTGGTCACCATGAAAATGCAGTGCAGTCCGCTAGATGGTTTTATGGGAAATGTTCAGTATAACTTATAATTTATCCTTTTAAATCCCTGCTCTTCTACCCTTAGGAGTCCAGTGGGCGGTCCTATCAGTAACTGACAGCTATCTCTGCATGTAAACTTACATAGAGGAGTCTGTCAATCACTGTGTAGTACCTCCCACTGGACTCCTAAGCATAGAAATTTAAAGGGGTGGCCATACCGGCATCCTGCAGATCAGCTCCCATGTAGTAACCTGGCACGGCCAATATACTTTGAACAGGGCTGTGCTTTCAGCTTTATATATAGTAGTAGTTCTGACACCGGCGGGATGCCAGAAATAGGTGACCGGTGGAGGCACCGAGTGTCAGAGCCCCACCAATCTGATATTAATGACGTATCCCGAGCATAGGTCATCAATACCTTCAGTCTGAAAATCCCCTTTAAATTAATAGATTACATATTATACTGAAACTTAAACATCGTATATCAATCTGCTCAGCTCCTTCTGATCTATAATACGCTGCCTGCAGATAGGACTGAATTTTCAGGCGACAAGAGAACGAAACTGTGAAACCATGAGGAAGAAATAATTCCAATACTAATCTGTGACAGACACTGAATATTACTCTGATGTTCAGAGCTGCCATCGAGAACAATCCTTCATCCACCTCAGCACTTGTAAGCACCACGGTATGTCCAGATGGTGAATAATTGCTGCTGGCCTGTGTGAAGCAGTAACCGGCATCAATTATTCCGAGTGTTCGTTCTGATAGCCGCACTCATGGCTATTCTCGAAATTAATGTGGTTTAGTAGCAGAATAAGAACATTTACGGCCAGCACGAGATCGCATGCTCCATAGAGGGGGGCAATGCATCTGCTACGGGGGCTTAAAGGGAGTCTGTCACCTACATAACATGTTTTAAAGGGTATACATAACACATGATGGTACCTTGGTTTCGTTTTTTGAGAGACCCCAAAGCACCAAAAATGAAGTTTGAAATGCATGCAAATTAGATATTGCAAGGGTGCTGGGGCGGCGGGTGTGCTGCAAGGGCCCAGGGGCGGCGAGTGCGCTGCAAGGGCCCTGGGGCGGCGAGTGTGCTGCAAGGGCCCTGGGGCGGCGAGTGTGCTGCAAGGGCCCTGGGGCGGCGAGTGTGCTGCAAGGGCCCTGGGGCGACGAGTGTGCTGCAAGGGCCCTGGGGCGACGAGTGTGCTCCAAGTGCCCTGGGGCGACGAGTGTGCTGCAAGGGCCCTGGGGCGGCGAGTGTGCTGCAAGTGCCCAGGGGCGACGAATGTGCTGCAAGTGCCCTGGGGAGGCGAGTGTGCTGCAAGTGCCCAGGGGCGGCGAGTGTGCTGCAAGTGCCCAGGGGTGGCGAGTGTGCTCCAAATGCCCTGGGGCGGCGAGTGTGCGGCAAGTGCCCTGGGGCGGCGAGTGTGCGGCAAGTGCCCTGGGGCGGCGAGTGTGCTGCCTGCAAGTGCCCTGGGGCGGCGAGTGTGCTGCCTGCAAGTGCCCTGGGGCGGCGAGTGTGCTGCCTGCAAGTGCCCTGGGGCGGCGAGTGTGCTGCCTGCAAGTGCCCTGGGGCGGCGAGTGTGCTGCTGCAAGTGCCCTGGGGCTGGCGAGTGTGCTGCCTGCAAGTGCCCTGGGGCGGCGAGTGTGCTGCCTGCAAGTGCCCTGGGGCGGCGAGTGTGCTGCCTGCAAGTGCCCTGGGGCGGCGAGTGTGCTGCCTGCAAGTGCCCTGGGGCGGCGAGTGTGCTGCAAGTGCCCAGGGGAGGCGAGTGTGCTGCAAGTGCCCAGGGGCGACGTGTGCGCTGCAAGGGCCTAGGGGCGGCGAGTGTGCTGCAAGTGCCCAGGGGAGGCGAGTCTGCTGCAAGTGCCCTGGGGACGGCGAGTCTGCTGCAAGTGCCCCAGGGGCGGCGAGTCTGCTGCAGTGCCCAGGGGCGGCGAGTCTGCTGCAAGTGCCCAGGGGCGGCGAGTCTGCTGCAAGTGCCCAGGGGCGGCGAGTCTGCTGCAAGTGCCCAGGGGCGGCGAGTCTGCTGCAAGTGCCCAGGGGCGGCGAGTCTGCTGCAAGTGCCCAGGGGCGGCGAGTCTGCTGCAAGTGCCCAGGGGCGGCGAGTCTGCTGCAAGTGCCCAGGGGCGGCGAGTCTGATGCAAGTGCCCAGTGCTCCCCTGCATCCCCAGTTTAAAACATGTTGTGTAGGTAACAGACTCCCTTTAAGGGGTACCCATGTATGGTTGGCCTCATCCCAGGTCCCCCTTGAATGATGAGACCCTAAGGAAGGTTGTCCCTCAACACAGTCACTAGCAAACAAGATGGAGATGAAACAACTAGTGGGTCAGGCTGCAGTCATTGGCTGTGAAATAAGAACAGGTCATGGAGTATGAGTGGACATGCAAACCAGCACAGATGGCGGGAACGTCGGGACGTAGATTTTTGCTATGGGGTCCCCTCTAGTCTATGTATATTCTCGGTCAGGATTCATTCAGTTCCCCATCACTTACATTGAGGATAATGGATCGGAGGTGCTTCTGTACAAAGATGTTTGCCATTTCCTATAGAAATGAAGACAAGATAGCCGTTATCTGTAAGTCGCACTTGTCAGGACAACAAAAGAAGGGAAAGTGTCATGTGAAAGAGAAAAAGCTTGGAGTAACTCAGGGGCATCACTAACAGCAAAGGTAGAAAGAGAAGCCATGGGTGAGGAACAGAGGACAACGGGGACTCCCACACGTGGTACTCACACTAACAGGAACTTCCATGAGATTCTGGGGCTTCTCCTGAGTGCACCACGCACACAAACAGAAGCAGAGATGGGAGTTAAGAGCAGACAGCAACCAAAAGGACGCCACGGGATAATTATACAAGAAAACGCACATGGATATAGAGTTATGCATGTCACGCGGTTGCAGAAAGTGAGCAGCAGACACTCACCTGTCGCTTTTCCTCCGGCGCCTTCAGAAAAAGAGCGTTGATCAGGGCGATGGCGTAGGTCTGGATCTCCTGGTTACAGCTGTGGAAGAGAAGAGACTGGTGTAAGAGAGGGCACATACCTGTAATGAGCACACGGGGGGGTGAGGTGGGCGACTTACACTTGCAGGTGGCAGATAAGTTGGCCCACGGTGATTTCCTCTGCGATCTTGTGGTATAGAGCCTGGCTGTTTAATACCATGCTCTCTAATATAGCTAAAGACCGCTGCAGAATCGAGACATCCACTGACTGCTGGGATACGTAGCCGCAGATCTGGGGAGGAACAAGAGATGTAAGATTACAGGCCCTAATATCACATCAGATCAGGGTAACAGTGGCATTGTGATATTACGTTCGCTGTCACACACATTTTTATTATTCCAGTGCATCCAAAATGAAAAATGCACCAAACTTAGCAAAGAGTCTTCATTCATTTCCCACCATTCTGCTTATATAGAGCGTCTATGCGGACTTGTGTCACCATGGTAACAGACTACAAACAAATTCTCTGCAGTCATGCTGATAAATGGATTAGAGAATAGATGGTGTATGACTGCAGGATCCAACTACAGAGGATCTGTTTGTAGTCTGTTACCACGGAGACACCTGGATCATCATCTTTTTTGCCAGCTCACCATCCATTGCATGGTTAGAAGGATCAGTCACTTGCTGTCTTGCTGACACAGCCTCTTCTGTAGCCCAGCACTATGGGTAGGATAATATTCTCTTTTTATACAGCGAGGCATGACACACAGAACTCAATGAAGGGGGCCATGACGCACACTAAGGCTACTTTCACACTAGTGTTTTTGCTGGATCCGGCAGGGCTCAGCAAAAACACTTCCATTACTGATAATACAACCGTCTGCATCTGTTATGGACGGATCCGGTTGTATTATTTTTAACATACCCAAGACAGATCCGTCACGAACTGCATTGAAAGTCAATGGGGGACGGATCCGTTTTCTATTGTGTCAGAGAAAACGGATCCGTCCCCATTGACTTGCATTGTGGGTCATGATGGATCCGTCTTGCTCCGCATCCCAGGACGGAAAGCAAACCGCAGCATGCTCTCTGGTATGAGAACAGAATGTATTTTGGAGCACTCCGTTCTGTTCAGTTGCATTTTGTCCCCATTGACAATGAATGGGAACAAAACGGAAGCGGTTTTTTTTTCCAGTATTGAGATCCCATGGCGAATCTCAATACTGGAAAATATTAACGCGAGTGTGAAAGTAGCCTACGTAATTTCCCCCCAAATCCTTGCAGAACATGATGTAGATCAAAATCACGAGCATGAAAGAGTTTAAAGAACACCCCCAACTAAAAGTGTTTATTCTGATTTCACTTTACTAAAATCTGTCATTAAGGAGGGGGGTGTGGCCGGATGCAGAGCTAGGCAGACGCGAGTCTCGTGCGCTCTCCTGCTCACCCGACATTAAGCGGCTCATAGCAATACTCAGCGCGCTGATCGGCTTAATTAAACTGCTCCAGTAAGTACTGGAACATCAGGAGAACCCTCCGGTGCCAAGATCCAGTATGGGAAAGCCAAAAAAGAGAGTAACAGCCCCAGTAAAGCTCACATCATCATTCAGTGAGCGGATCCAAGATGGCGCCCGCACACCACCGCATGGAGCGTTAGGTCCCGAGGGGAGGAAAAGAAGTGCAGGCACCAGTGCTGGTCTCATTGAGAATGCCAGAGTCCAGGTGACTTCGGTAGGTGTAAACAGCCCAAGCACCTGTCCAACACTACTACCAGAACTCTCCCCTGCAACACCAAGCATAAGGGCATATTTAACCCCTGCAGACCCAACTACAAATGCTGCTGCACCTGTATCTGAACAGGCCATGAGGTCAATGCTATCAGACCTTAGACAGTCCTTGCAGAAAGATATCAATAATGCCTTATCTGTGCTCCATACTGAAATAACCAGCATAGGAGAAAGAACCTCTCACTTGGAAAACAAAATGGAGCAATTTGCAGACGCTCACAATACGATAGTTGATGCACATAATGAATCCGAAGATGACATCATGGCGTTAAAGTTGAAGCTTGCGGACCTAGAAGACAGGTCCAGAAGGAATAATCTTCGCTTTAGAGGTATCCCAGAATCAGTTGAAACTGATAACCTCAAAGACTTTCTCAAAGATTACTTTGTGGCGCTACTCCCGGATACAGAAGAAAGGGACCTTTTAATTGACAGAGCCCACCGTATCCCCAAGCCCAAGAGTGTTCCTGCATCTGCACCAAGGGACGTTATAGCCAGGCTTCATTTTTACCATTTCAAAGAAGCGGTTGCTAAAGCTGCTAATTCAACCAAACATTTGCCTGAGCGCTTCCAGAAGGTGTTAGTCTTCTCTGACCTCTCCGCGACTACACTGAATAGAAGAAGAGAATTCCTATCTGCTACCAAAGCTTTGAGAGATCATGGAATCCCGTACAAATGGGGCTATCCTGTTAAATTGTTAATCACAAGGAATGGTACCACATGGTCCCTGAATTCTCCTAAGGAAGCTGCGACACTACTACAAAAATGGGAGCTCCTCCCTGAAGATGAAGATCTCTCTTCGCCTGTCAAGAAAAAACCCTCTTCCGTACCGAGAGAATGGAGTGATTCAACGTCTAGATCCTCTGAGGGGTGACTTATTACATCTTCTCTTTTTCACTGAGTCTTTTTGCAGTTTTTTGCTTTTTGGTGATGACTTTCTTTTAAGGAGTGAGCAGTTGAAGCTCATACTATTTTTGGATTCACACCCTCCATAACCAGGTTATTTGGTACCTGATGGTTCACTTAGAAACGAACTGTGTAACCACTTCCCCTGTTGGTGGATTTTTCCACTATGTGTTCTCTTTACCCTTACTTGTTATATGGTTATTATAGTTATGCCTGTTCTTTTTTTATAGGACGATGTGACATCTATATATTTCAAATGAGTAATAGTTTGGTGTTGTGCATTACCTCAGCATCGGCCCCCAGTAGCCAATATGGATTTCAAGGTAACTTCACTGAATACTAAAGGACTTAATAGTCCGATTAAGAGATCCCTCTTCTGGAAAGAAGCGTTATACTCCAATAGTGACATCATTTGTGCTCAAGAAACTCATTTAAATGATAAGGACACACACTTGTTGCAGCATAAAAAATTCCCTCATGTCTTCTCGGCACCAGCTAGCTCAAAGAAAAAGGGTGTTTCTATCGCTATACGAGACACAGTGTCATTCCAGTTGGTGGCTGATGCTGAAGGTAGATATATCATCCTTATATGTAATATTAAAGGGTTATTCTCATTTTAGACAATGGGGGCATATCGCTAGGATATGCCCCCATTGTCTTATAGGTGCAGGTCCCACCGCTGGGACCCGCACCTATTTCCAGAACTGAGCCCCCGAAGTGAATGAGGGCGCACTGCGCATGCGCAGCCGCCCTCCATTCATTTCTATGTGGCCGCCGAAAATAGCCGAGCGCTGGCTCGGCTACTTCCGTCGGCTCCATAGAAGTGAATGGGAGCGCACCGCGCATGCACGGCCCGGCTCCCATTCATTTCTATGAGCGGCGCGGGGAGCTGCGCCTGGTGGTGGCCGGACCCCCGGAAACCTGGGGTCCTCCAGGCGCAGCGCTCCCCGCTCCGTTCTGGATATAGGTGCGGGTCCCAGCGGTGGGACCTGCACCTATAAGACAATGGGGGCATATCCTAGCGATATGCCCCCATTGTCTAAGATGAGAATACCCCTTTAACAATACGCTGTTCACGTTAGTGTCCATATATGCTCCCAATACTCAGCAATATGCCTTTCTCAAAGAATTAATGGCTGAAATTAATAATATTAGACAGGGCTTGTTGCTGATCTGTGGGGATTTTAATATGGTTCCATCGACTACAATGGATAAATCAACGTCCACTGCCTCATGTTCTAACAGCACTAACTTTTCCAAGCTTCTGTTAGCCGAAGATCTGTATGATGCGTGGCGCGTGCTTCATGCATCTGAGAAGGATTTCACTTTCTTCACAAACCCACACAACTCCTATTCTCGAATCGACTTAGTTTTAGTAGAGAAATGGCTATTGCAAAAGATATCCTCATCTAACATAGGTATAATCACCTGGTCAGACCACGCACCAGTCTCTGTTACTATTCATCAACCAGAAATTCCCCCTCCTAGCTCTGTGTGGAGACTAAATAACTATGTCCTTGCTAGTCCACTCTATGCTAGGGATGCAGAGAATGCCCTCTCGGAATTCTTTGCCCTAAACATCTCTAAAACTACCCTTTGGTGTGCTCACAAGGCAGTAATGAGAGGCAACTTCATTAAATATGCTTCCTATGATAAAAAAAGAAGGTCAGAACAAACCAAAGAGATAACCATTAAAATTGAGGTATTGGAAGAGAAAAATAAGAAGTCCTACTCATATAACACCACACGAGAGCTTAGAGATCTTAGATTTCAGCTATATCAACTCCATAGCCATAAATTGGAATTCTATATGAGGAGAAACCGCGCTACTTATTATAGTCAAGGAAACAGGGCATCGAAAAATCTGGCTAACAAGTTTAAAAACAGAATAATTAAACATAAGATCCCTTACATTTATAATTCACGTAAGGAGAAAATCCTTAACCCTAAAGATATAGCCGACACTTTCACACAATACTATGCATCCCTTTACAACCTAAAGGATGATAAAAACACTATACAACCCTCTAGTGAAGAAATAGAGTCATTCTTATCTAAAATATATCTTCCTAAAATTAGTGCAGATCACCTAAGTACATTAAATGCCCCTATAACTGAGAGTGAAACAATCAATGTTCTTAAAACACTAAAATTAGCTAAGTCCCCAGGGCCGGATGGTTTCACTAATGAATATTACAGAACTTACTCTAGAATTCTTGCCCCTCATCTCTGTGGTCTGTTTAACGAGATTATTATTAAAAGACATATACCACAGGAAATGCTTAAAGCTATTATAGTAACATTACCCAAACCAGGTAAATCTACCGAATCCCCTGCAAACTTCAGGCCAATTTCATTACTTAATACGGACTTGAAAGTCTACGCAAAAATAATTGCTAATAGGCTTTCAAATATTATTCCCTTACTTGTCCAAAGGGATCAGACAGGCTTTGTTAAAACCAGACAAACATTAGACAGTACCAGGAGGATTCTGGATCTCGTGCATGTGGCTGAAGCTCGGCGAACGCCTTCTCTCCTTTCTCTGGACGCGGAGAAGGCGTTCGACCGGGTACATTGGAAATACCTAAATGTGGTCCTTCATAAATTTGGTTTCGAAGGAAACATTTTTAATGCTATCACCTCATTATATACACATCCCTCAGCACAAGTTTTTACTTCAGGATTTGTATCCAAAGATTTCACTATTTCAAACGGAACGAGACAGGGGTGCCCCCTCTCCCCTTTAATTTTTGTTCTAACGATAGAACCTCTGGCTGAATGCATACGCTCTTCTAGGGAGGTATCTGGGCTAAAAGTAGGAAATAGACATCACAAAATTGGTTTATTTGCGGACGACACTATTTTAATCTTATCAAATCCTCAAACTTCCCTTCCGGCAGCTATGAGTATATTACATCAGTTTGGTAATATTTCTTATTACAAACTTAACGTTAATAAGTGCCAGGTTCTCAATATGGGCCTAAGGGCTTCTATTATGGATTCCTTGAGATCGATATACCAGTTTCAATGGAATTCAAAATCCATTTCCTACCTAGGCATTAAAATAACTTTTCCCTCATGCAATCTATTTTCAGTCAACTACAACGACCTTTTAAAAAGGATTAGAGAGGATTTGTGCAAGTTTGATAAAACTGAAATTTCCTGGATGGGTCGGATTGCCACTGTTAAAATGATGGTATTACCGGTTATCCTTTACATATTTCGCAACCTCCCCATTTGCTTCCCTATGAAGTATCTCAAAGAAATACATAGATTACTATGGAGGTTTATTTGGAATAACAAGAGGGCAAGAGTTCAGGCAGACGTGATGTTTCTTCCTATAAAGAAAGGAGGAATGGGATGTCCATCGGTGGTTCAATACTATAGGGCTTGCATTGTGGATCAATTAAGGTCCCTTTGGCTTAACGATCCAAATAAATTATGGGTTGAGTTGGAACATAACCTAATCCGGACTAAACACATACCAACTTTTCGTTATGGATCACAGATATTTGGATGCCAGAATTGCAATTTGCCCGAAACCATCAAAGCGTGTGTAGAAGTATGGAAAATTTTCCCTACTAAGAAAATAATTAATATCCCTGGTTTGCATCTTATCTCCCCTAAGATTTTAGAAATGGGTACTTTTAATTTGAACATGTCCGATTGGCTGACGTTAGGCGTAACTAGTTTGGGTGACTTAACTACGGAAAATGGTATTCTTTCCTTCTGCGAATTACAGCAGAGGTTTGGAATTCCTCCCAACAATCCGCTTCAATATCTCCAAGTTAAATCAACTCTCCAGAAACTGAACCTTCCAAAAGCGTCTGATGAATCTAAAATGCAATCTCTTCTCAACAATAAGAACCCACATATTAAAGCACTTTCTGCGGCATATAATATTTTGATTGAGGCCTCGGATTCCATCACTTTTGCACATTTGTCTAAATGGAAATCTCAAATTGGTCCTGAGATTTCTCAAGATAGATGGTCAGACTCATATGATGTTATTCCCAGAGTTTCTAAGTGTATTAACCACCTTGAGAACGCCATCAAGATAAGATACAGATGGTATCTGACGCCTCATAGACTATCGTTGATATTTAATGAACATCCAGATATATGTTGGCGATGTAAAAGTGAAAATGCGGACATGCTCCATGTATGGTGGGAATGTTCACAAATCAAAGTGCTATGGAAGGCAGTTGAAGCTTTAATCTCAAGAATATCTCATTTTCCTGTTACCCTCTCTGTACACCAGGCCTTATTATCCTTAGATTTGGATATATTTCCTGTAACACATTTTTGTGTTATCACACATATATTGATAGCAACAAGACTTGGAGAGACTCTGCCCTGCCTTCCATAGCCGAAATAATCGAATATGTTAATACCAACTGTATGTTCGAAAGAATTACTGCCCAAAACAGTCACAGTATTCATAAATTTCTGAATAACTGGGACATTTGGATTTCTTCCCCATACAATAAGAATGTAGAAGCATTGTGAAGGACTAAGACACGCCACAACCAAATACCTTAGTGTACTTTGTCGCTACTACTATATAAGAAATGAAACACGTCGTCCGATTATTTATTTATTTTTTTTTTGTTTCTTGTATAATTTTATTTGTTATTCTTTAATTTCTCTAATTTCTGCCTTTTTCGTTTATATATACATTGTAACCGTGATTCTCTGAACAAAATGGAAAAGTTTTTTGTTATTCTTGTTAAAACTTATAAACCAATAAAAACTTTTGGTCAAAAAAAAAAAATCTGTCATTAAGACACTTGTAACAAGAGACGCACCTGTTTTATAAAGGTGAGAGAGACCATGTCCCAAGAGACTATCCCGTGATCCATCAACTCCAAGAAGGCTGTCAATGTGAAGGCCAACATTTCGCTGTAACTGAGAGGAGAGAGAGAGTGGTCATACGAGGAGCGGAGGATGGCTATGGGAGTAGAGGGAGCGATAAAACATGCTGTGGATGGTGGATCCCCTTCACGCTGAACGATTATTGGGAACAAACATGTCTATGATAATTGGACCACGTGAATGTGCCGCAGATCACATCGCCTGATCCAGCCATTTATGTGGCACAAATAATATTGTTAGGTGGCCACACATCGCCCTGTGTAAGCCCCCAGGGAGTATTTATGGGGATGAACCACCCGCTGATCACTGCATGTATAGGGGAAGATCAGGAACAAATGTCCATTCAATGCAAAGGAGGAAACAAACGTCAGCACAGTGGTTCAATGGTAATTTTATAAATTTACATCTCTGCTCTTTCTGAGCTCACAATGGCCCACTTGGGTATTTTCAATGACTGATAGCATTCTCTGTGTAAGTGTGTATACAGAGATAGCTGTCAGTCATGGATAAGATGAAAGTAGCGGCCGGTCATTGAGTACACCGCTTGACTATCTCAGGAATCCCCATAGAAATGAATAGAGCAGCTGCACACGTGTGACCAGCTGCTTCTTTCATTTTAGGGGGGCTGAAGGGGTACAGGGCCCCACTCTCGATATCGGTGGGGGTCCGAATGGTAGGACCAACACCTATCTAACAGTTTTCCCTTAGGGCTCATTCACACAACCATTCCGCATCTGAGCCGCATTTTTTTGCAGCTCGGGTGCGGACCCATTCACTTCAATGGGGCTGCAAAAGATGAGGACAGCAGTCCATATGTGCTGTCTGCACCCGTTGTTCCGTTCCGTGGCCACGCAAAAATTATAGATCATGTCCTATTGTCTGTTTTGCAGACAAGAACGGGCATTTTTATAATGGGCCGCCCATTGTGTTCCACAAATTGCGGACAGCACACGCGCGGCATCCGTGGCAATTTGCGGACCACAAAACACGGCACGTTCGTGTGAACAAGCCCTTATCCTGTGGATGGGGGATAACTTGAAACAACCAGAATACTCTTTAAATGTATAAATTATCAAGTCTTGCTGAATGTTTTCCCACAAAACTATACATCAATCTGCTCAGCTCTTTCTGCTCTATAACATGCTGCCTGCAGACTGCATTTCATGGTGACGGGTTCTCTTTAATTCAGTGGCAGGAAGCCCAGAAGACTGAACGTGAAGATCATGAGTAAGACTTATTAAGAAAGCTATATAAGGTTCTTTCCTAATACTGACTGTGACAAGAGCTTTGTGCCTCCTTCAACCAGCCGGGTGAGAACAGTCACTCCATCCATATTAATGAACTCGGTGGCAAAAGTAGTGTCTGCAGATAGCTTAGCCAGTTCCTTCATGGCATCTAGCCTGGAGTCCATGCTGGAGCACTGTATCCTCTCCAGGAGCTGGCGGGCTGCACGGGACTGATCGAGAAATCACAGTTAGAGAGAGCATAAAGTCACGACAGATACATGTGCGGCTTGTAGAAGAACTGACACCAAAGGAACATGGAGTGAAGGGAGTATCAGGGGGCAGCACCTCATTACCCCAAACAGTACATAATAATGGGGGATCAGGGAGGGGCCGGCTTCACATCACCTTTTTGTTTTCCGTTCTTCTGACAATAAAAAAGATCCAAAATGAGCATAACTGATACTTAAAGTACAGGATCCTTTTTTATTTTTTTTTGTTCTTCTGAAGGATCAGAAAAACGGAAAACAAAACGGTGATGTGATTCTGGCCTTACCTGCACCCCCCCCCCCCACTTATTGAAGCTCATTTGTTATATGTGTAGCAACTGTGTGATGCCTGCAGCTTAGAATCATTCTTTCCTGCCTTAAAGGAAATCTTTGGGCACCCTTTGGGGCAGTTTTTCTTTTCTACATAAATGCACGTATTTTTATCTGAAAAGCCAATTTTGCACCTCTTGGCTTCTGTACTTCCCATGGACTACAGTATATAGCAGGCTGCAGATCGCTGTTCACAGTGTAACCCGTCAGAGAGCTCCTCTGGCGGCCCAGTCTCCAGCCCCTTACTCTCTGCCCAAATGATCTTCTAAGGCTTCATTCACATCACTGTTCAGCCTTTCCTTTTTCCTGCTCCGTTTAGGATCAAGAGAACAGAAAGGACGGATTCGGCACATAACTGAGGACCCCATAGACTATAATGGGGTCCGTTAGGTTTCCGCTCAGAGGAAGATTTTTGAAGCGGAGACAAAAGTCCTGTGTGC
Organism: Rhinella marina; assembly: GCA_900303285.1. Taxonomy (NCBI): domain Eukaryota; kingdom Metazoa; phylum Chordata; class Amphibia; order Anura; family Bufonidae; genus Rhinella; species Rhinella marina. The sequence continues at coordinate 464,854 of ONZH01019336.1, read as the reverse complement.
ACAACTTTTGTCTCCGCTCCAAAACCTAACAGATCCCATTATAGTCTATGGGGTCCTCAGTTTTGTGCCAAATCCGTCCTTTCTGTTCTCTTGCTCCTAAACGGAGAAGGAAAAAGGAAAGGCTGAACAGTGATGTGAACGACGCCTAAGCAGACATATGACCAAAACAAAGTTGAACTTTGAACTAGTCATAAATCAGCTCAGAAGCTTAGCCGGCAGACCAGCTTATAACATACAATGACTTCTTGTGCTAATTATACAGCAGCCAATCTAGAGCTGCCATGTAAAGCACTGGGAGGGAGGGAGCAGCAACATGAGCCACTGGTGACACTACCTCAGACTTGCCTTGAAGCTTAAAGGGGTATTCGCATCTCATACAATGGGGGCATATCGCTAGGATATGGCCCCGTTGTCTGATAGGCGCGGGTCCCAGAGGTGGAACCTATCTCGTAAACGGAGCGGGGAAGGTGGTGGCCGGAGGGCAGAAAATAAATTGCTCCTATACATCATATCACATCATAACAGCTGATGCTCAGATGGCCTCCACCAGTCTTGGTTTAGAGGCAGCTAGCGACGACATGCCACACCACAATGTGACTGCTGCAGCCGAGCGGTGATGCCAGTAGTAAGGTACGTAACTGCTGAGGCCACTGAATGTCTGCAGCAGTCAAGTGTCAGATCACAGGCATCTACATGGGCAGGGGACTGAAGAGGTGAGTACTGCGTTGTTTGTGAATTTATTACAATTCAGGCAGTCCCCCCCCCCCAAGAACTGGGCAACCCCTTTAATTTTAATTCTTCAGACCTCAAGTACAATTCTGCTTTAACTGACCACAGTTTTATAAATGTTATTTAACCATGGTTCATAATGGGAGCTTTGCTGAACTGTGAAAGGGGATTTCGGTAGGGTTCGTCCAAATCCACAAGGTCAAATATAACTTACCGGTGACACTGCCAGGCGTAAAATGGTTCCATTCTTTATGTCTCCACGAGTCTGAAATACGACAGAACGTCAATACAGAGAAATGGCGCAAAATACAAGAGCACAAAGAAATAAACAATGCAACACAAAGAGGTGTAACAGGAATCTCCCCGATGTAAAATGTATAACAGCCCCCACCTACCAGGTACCATTTATGTTACTGGTGCATTCCTATATATAAGAGAGGCCTTTGGGCACCTACAAGCACCGCTGTAACTGCTATCTCTGCACCCCTTTTACCCACACTCCTGCCAAGAGGTCGTATAGTGGTGCACAGCGACTCACCTGCTCAGTGATGTACAGCTGGGGCCCATCTGCATAGCGAAAGGCATAAAATTCTGGGTTTGGTAACGACCACCTAAGCAAGAGGAAAAAAAAAAAAGGAGGAAAATTTCTTCATATGACCCATGAGTTTACATCGTAAGAAGTGATGTTTGCATTCAAAGAAACCTAATCTACTTAAAGGGGTTGCCCAGAAGTTTTTTTAAAATTCTCAGGATTTTTTTTTTTTTTTTTTTTTTTCTTCTTTTTTTTTTTTTTTAATTCTTTATTTTGAACAACAGTTACATTTATAAAAGGATAAAGCCTTCATTTTCAAATTACAATAATAATTTAGTTCCCCCAGTTCCATCCCAACAAACAACTTAATTGAGATAAGGTTACCTTCCACAGGGGTCGCCAATATCCGTACCATCTAAAATTTTTTTATCTTTCACACCCAGCCTCCATCCCCATTAATACTAAACCCCTCCTTCTACTTCAACATTATCCATAGTATTCTGGCGTCCCCTGGATCTTGAAACCTTCATCTCTTACAATTTCCATTCACAATCTAACCTAACTACCCACCTCCCTCCTCCCTTCCCTATTTACCCCATCGACAGGAAGTCAGAAAAACAGCTTCGTACACATGTGTACATTCCTCATTTAACTAAATCATTTTAAGACTCTGAATCAGACCTACTTTTTCACATTGTGGCATTTTTTCGATCCATCCACGCCAGGTTTTAAAAAACTTTTCCTGACTGTTTATTTTAACATAATATCCGTATTCAAAATTCATTGTCTGTCTGATTTTACTTATTATATAGCCCATAGTTGGTGCCTTCACTGCCATCCAGTTTTTGGCAATGCCCAGCCGTGCAATAAAGTATATTTTATTCAAAATATCTCTATTCTTAGTTTTTTTAACTTCTTCCATATTACCTAGTAATCTGGCTCCTATACCTCCCAAATCATCAATATTCATTCTTTCACTTATCATATTTGACAGTTCCTCCCAGAATTCCCTCATTACCTTACATTCATATACCGTATGAAGGAAACCGACTTCTTCCATATCACATTTAGGGCAGTTCCTTTTACACCCTTTCTTAAATTTAGTCAATATCCTAGGGGTAAGGTATAATCTATATACCATGAAAAACTGTATTATAATATGGTTTCTGTTAATCGCTGCTTTCTTAGCCCATCTCCAGATACTAACCCAACCCATTCCTATACTACTTCCTAGATCCCTTTCCCAATCTTTCTTACTCTTATGTTCTATTTCATCTATTTTCACCATTTGAATTAACTTATACACCCTAGATAGTGCTTTTTTACTTGTAATAGTACCTCTCAAAAAAGAAACTACCTGTGAATGGTGAACATAGAATCTATCTTTCACCTGGGACGCATTAAAAGCGTGCCTCAACTGTGTATACCTGTACAGGCCAGTTGCCGGAACGGCATATATCTCGCGAAGCTCTTCAAATTCCCTCAGTTTACCGTCCTAAAAAACTGAGCCACTTTCGCGAGACCATACCGCTTCCAATAACTAGCATCAAGCTTTTCAAACTCTTTAAATTTATTATTATCTAATAACGGTGTAAAATCAAATGACCCATCCACTCGTACAACCTTCTTTAATTGCTCCCATATTTTATACTTCATTGCTACTAAACATGATCTTGTTCTGTGATTTTGTGAATCCATTTCCAACCATTCCCAAATATCCTTATCTTTACCTACCCAACCTACTAAATAACTCTTTTCCCACCACTTTATCAAATATACCAATTGTGACGCAAGAAAATAAACCTCAAAGTCAGGAAGACCCAAACCCCCATTTTTTATATCTTTATAGAGATGTTCTAATTTGATTCTTGGCTTTTGGGCATGCCATATAAATTCTGAGACCAGGGATTTTAGTTGTTTGAATACTTTCTTCCCTATCCACATGGGGCTATTCTTAAATACATAAAGAAGCTGAGGCAGGATTATCATTTTAACAATACTTATCCTATCCATCATAGCGATAGGTAACTTCATCCATACCTTACACTTTTTCTTAATTTTTTGCAAGAGTGGTTTGACATTTAGATCAACAAACTTGTCTACCTCGAAAGTTATTTCAATACCTAGGTATTTGAAGGATTCTCCTTCCCGTAATATTTTTAAATCTTCAGATGTTACTACCTCCCCCATAGGCATCAACACTGATTTTTGCCAGTTGATGTCCAAGCCCGAGTATTCTCCAAACTCCTTAATCAGACTTATAATACCTTCTAATTTCGTTGATGCATTCTTAATATACAAGAGAATGTCGTCGGCGTATAATGACAGTTTGTCCTCTGTCCCTCCACATCCAAACCCTTCGAATCCTCCCGACGTCTTAAGTTTAATAGCTAATGGTTCGATAAATAGGGCAAAGATGAGGGGGGAGAGAGGACAACCCTGTCTAGTACCTCTTGACAACCCAAACTCCGCAGATGAGTGTCCATTTATTACGACCATCGATTTAGGCTCTTTATACAGGATTTTCAACCAACTTATAAACCGAGGTCCAAAACCAAACCCTGCCAGCACCTCCCACAGAAAGGGCCACTCCACCCTGTCAAACGCCTTCATTGCGTCTAATGACAGGATGGAGCAGCCCCCCTCCCTCCTTAAAATGTTGGCATAGAGTCTTCTAATGTTATCCGAGGTTGTACATCCGGGTCTAAACCCAGTCTGATCTGCCGAGATCAGATCAGAGATCACCCCCAGTAATCTGTTAGTCAAGATCTTGGCCAAAATTTTTTGGTCCGCGTTCAGCAATGAAATTGGTCTATATGACCCTGGATCATTCTCCTTCTTCCCGGGTTTTAATACAAGTGTAATAAGCGCATTATACATAGATGCGGGTAATTTTCCAATTTTTCAGCCTCGTTATAAACCTTTAGTAACTCTGGGGCCAGCAAAGTATCAAAGGACTTATACACTTCAAAGGGGAGAGCATCCGGACCAGGAGCCTTCCCCTTAGGTAAATCTCTAATGACCCTCGTCACTTCGTCAATAGATAGATCTTCTTCTAGGGTCCTAGATGCCACATCGGATAACTTTGGTAAACGACAGCTCTCTACATAACTCCGTATTACTTCTATATCCACCCCCTCCGTTTGAGATTCGTATAAAATCCTGTAATAGTCTACCATAATTTCACGGATATCTTCCTGACTGTCTCTGAGGCATCCTTTTTTATCATACATACAGGAAATTATTGTTCTTTTCTTTTTCCCCTCAGTCAGACTCGCCAAAAATTTACCTGGTTTTCCCGACTCAGTATATCTCAACTGGTCCTGATGGAATAGTTGTGTCTGGGAGATACTTATTACCAGCTCCCTATATTCCTTTTCTTTATTTTCCCATCTTTCCTTATCTGTTATTTGTCCAGTTTCCCCAAATTTCACTGCTGCCGCATTAACCTCTTTACTTAGTTTCTCTTTACTCTTCATCAGTTCTCTTTTATCCCTAATCATCATTTCAAATAAAACCCCTCTTAGGACAGCTTTAAAAGCCTCCCAAACTATCCCAATCCTTGCAGAGTTTGAATTAATTGCAAAGTACTCCTCTATCTTTTTACTAACCTCCACCTTCTTACTTGCTTCTAATAGCAAATATGTTTGAACTCTGATACTATGGGGCTTTTTCTCTTCATCTTTAATACTAATTTGCAGTGGGGCATGATCCGAGATCGTCCTTTGCTCATAACCCACCTTCTGCACCCAGGAAATTAGTTCCCTTGAGCCCAGGGCCATGTCTATTCGCGAGAGGGTCTGCTTAGTCTTGTTATAGCAGGAGTACATCCTACCCTCCGGGTTTTTAATCCTCCAAAAATCCACCCAAGACAATTCCTCGAGAGTTGTAACCAGTGGGGAGATCCCTCTTGTTGTAACTGGATGTAATCTCCATCTATCTTTAGCTTCATCCAAAACAGTGTTGTAATCCCCTACTGCTAACACCTTAGGTTCATCCCTTTCCTTCATATACCCCACTAAATACTGAATTACCTCCAGTGAAAATGGTGGGGGTATATAAACGGTTGCTAATATAAATGTTTTGCCGTGGGCCTTAATATGAAGGAAGACGAACCTTCCCAACTTATCTATTTTGTAGTTCAAAACCTTGCATTCCACCTTTGCGTGAATTAAAACAGAGACCCCCCTGGCAAATGCCGAGTAGGTTGAGTGGTACTGTTCTATAGCCCATTTCCGATCCAGAATCCTAACCCTATCTGCCACTAAATGAGTTTCCAGAATACACACTATTCCAGGTAGATGTCTATTCACAGTATCGAAGATAGCAGCCCGCCTTTTACGGTCCGAAAGTCCTCTAACGTTCCAAACTAATATTCTCATACTTTGCAATCAATTCATCCCGCATTCTACTGTAGCCTTGACTGTAACCCTGACTTTCCTGTCGCCCTTCTTCCCTCCCACCTTCCTTCCTTCCCTCCCACCCCTCCCTTCCATAACTCCTCCCATCTAACTCCCCCCCCCCTTACCTACTGAAAATTTATTTCCCATCACTAGACGGAAACTCATTTTCTCTTACTAAAGCATACCTTCCCCCCACCCATCCTCCACCATCTACAATCCCTTGATCTCCAACCAATTATTAGCCTCTGATGCCGACACAAAAAACATAGCTTTGTCTTGATGTAAGACTTTCAGTTTCGCCGGAAACATTAAAGAGTATTTTATGCCTGCCTGCCTCAACCTTTTCTTGACCTGTATAAAACTCATCCTGGCTTCCTGTGTTGCCCTGGAGTAATCAGGAAAAATTGCAACTTTGGATCCATTATAAGTTTTATCCCCTCCATCTCTCGACCTCCGCAGGAGCAAGTCCCTATCCCTACTTGAATACAATTTTACCAATATTGTTCTTGGGTTACTCCCCGGAGGTAAGGGCCTTAAAGGCACCCGATGTGCCCTTTCAACTCCAAACACCTTAGAGAGCCCGTCTTCCGAATAGGTCTCCTTCAGCCATTTCTCCACGAATATTGCACAAACATCCCCTTCCACTTTTTCGGGAAACCCTACAAATCTAAGATTCCTTCTTCTACCTCTATCTTCCAAATCGGTAATCTTTTCTTGCATCTTCTTTTGTTCCATATTGATCTTATCTAACAACTTTTCCCATTGTATTGTTTTATCCTCTAGCCCCCAACTCTTTGTTCAACTTCCTCAATTCTATGTTTAATCTTCCCCAAGTCATCCCTGACTAACATAATCTCTGATCTCACCGTACCTATCTCTATTTTTAAATCAGCTAGGGTGCTGTTAGTTTGTGCAATTCCCTTCATTATTTGTTGGAGAAGTTCATTAGGGGGCCCCTCTTGCAACTCCACATAATCTTCCCCTTCTGGCTGGGGGTACGACTTTCCTCCCAAACTTGCCTCTAGTCTCTCACTAACTATTTCAATATCTTTTTTCTTTTGCTTGGACTCCTTCACCCTCTCAGACTGCACCTTAGTAGCTCCTGGTGAATACAAAAATTTATCTATTTTGGCTACACCTAGCATAGTATTTTTGCCTTTCTCCTGAGGAGAACCCATTCCCCCACCTCCTCCCGATCTTCTCTTGTTCTCCATGTTAGTCTCCCTATCCTTATTTCTCCTTGTTGCCATCCTACGGAAGAAAAAGAAGGAGAGAGAGAAGGAGCACTCAAGCAAAAGTATTAATGTGAATTATAACAAATCCTTATCCCTCCAGTAAACAAAACCAAGGATGTATATATATATCTGCAGGCTATCAATACTTAAGTTCACTCAAATCCCGATATTGTTGAAGCGTTATATCCAGTCTTTTTCAGCCAGCAAAGTCAATCCAAAGTATATATCATAGCTTCAAACCTTCATGAACCTATAGTCGTCTAGTTCATAATGTTAGTAACTTTTCTCCGGTAGGGACTTAAAGATGTAGTATATAGGGGCGGTCCTTCCAGAGGTATACACACCCCACTCCAAATGTTAATGCAGATTTTATATGTCCCTTTTCTTCTCTTTTCTCCCTCCTCCCCCACCAGAAGAATCATAAAAGAGTATATGTATTCACAGTCCGCCCCAACAAACTAACACTCTAATCTGAGTATTAGTACCGTTTATGGGAAGAACTCCAACCACACACCCATACCATTCGAACTGTTAATATGGTTTGTAGCAAATCCTCTTGATCAACTGAAGTGCCAGCATTGATATAATTTGTAGCCGTTTTTTTTTTTTTTTTTTTTTTTTGGCTTTGGGGCTTAAACTAATTGCAACTGTCCTTTCAAGCCTCCAAGCCAACTCCACCTTCCCTGGGCAAGACAGGACAGGTCAGATAGTTCAATTCTTTATCTGTACGTTTATAGGGCCGTTTATATGATATTAAGAAGTCAGAGCAAAAGTTGGAGCTTCTCCCAGGGGTCTATGCAGAACGCAGCCTCCTGGCTGCACACCACAGCCTCAATGCATCAGTTCCTCTGACCCCCTGAGGGGATCGACACTCCCCAGCTCCAACAAAAAAGAGCAATGCAATCTCCTATAGAGACCAGCTGGCTATTTTCTAGCCGGTTGTTCAGTTATTGGCAACGCCACCTCACCGACTCCACGTTGCCACACAGTCTGGACTCCGCTCAGCTGCCTCTTTACGCCACTCCAGGCTCCAGGCTCCTCTCATGCAGAGACTCCGTCGGTCACCGAACCACGCCGCGGCTCCCAAACTCCCGAGTCCGGGTCACGTGACCGGGACTCCAAGCTACGTCTCGCGGGACTTCAGCCGTACGCCGAGTACAGCGCTCTCTCCTCGTTCACGGCTGTGCCGCTATGCCTGCATCCGCACTGCTCCACCATTCCACCCACGGATCACCTTCAGGACCCCGCCAGACCCTCCAAACAACGGCCCTCTCGTGCTGCCTACTCGCCCAGGTCAGAAAGGCATCAGATACACCAGGTGGAGGACGGGTGGAGGTTAGAGCGGCGTGACCTCACACCCTCTCACATGCTCCTCCTACCCAAAATTCTCAGGATTATAAAAGGAAGAAAAGTCACCTGCTAAAAGTCCCTTAATTCCAGTGATGCGGGTACTGCCCCTGTTCCAGCACCCATCAGACTGGAAGTGATGATGTCACATCCATAGCTCATGTAACAGCGCAGGCAATCTCTGACCTCGGCGATCACGTGCCATTCATACATAAATGACTGCTGAGGCCACTGATTGGATGAGTAGTCACGTGAAGGATAGAGGTGACATCATCACTTCTGGTCTGGAAAGGAGAGACTTCTTTTTAATAAGCCGGTCTGCTGAGAATGATGTCAAGCTCTTAAATTTCATTATTTATAATTTGTGGTGTATCTGAATATAAGGTGCTGCTCCGTTATCAGCTATTCCAAACTATGTTTAAGAAGCCTATCCATGTGAACTCTGTTAGTGGCTTTTCACATTCAAGTAAGGCCTGAGCAAAGAATCCCTGGTTCCTCTTTTATTTCCCTGTAGCATCCACCTTCATAATCCACTAGGGTGGCTTCCATCTTGGCGATTCACTTCCATCTTTGGCAATTCATTAGGCTGAAATTCACTTTGGTTGGTTGCTAGAATGGCTTTTATCTTGGTCGTTCACTGGGTTTTCATTCATTTTGAAAATCCTCTAGGCTTGCTTCCATCTTCGAGGTTCACTAGACTTACTTAAATTTTGGAGGATCTCTGGACTGGCTTCCATCTTGGTCGTTCACTAGAATGGCTTCCATCTTGGTCGTTCACTAGACTGGCTTCCATCTTGGTTGTTCACTAGACTGGCTTCCATCTTGGTCGTTCCCTAAACTGGCTTCCATCTTGGTCGTTCACTAGACTGGCTTCCATCTTGGTCCTTCACTAGACTGGCTTCCATCTTGGTCCTTCACTAGACTGGCTTCCATCTTGGTCCTTCACTAGACTGGCTTCCATCTTGGTCCTTCACTAGACTGGCTTCCATCTTGGTCCTTCACTAGACTGGCTTCCATCTTGGTCCTTCACTAGACTGGCTTCCATCTTGGTCCTTCACTAGACTGGCTTCCATCTTGGTCCTTCACTAGACTGGCTTCCATCTTGGTCCTTCACTAGACTGGCTTCCATCTTGGTCGTTCCCTAAACTGGCTTCCATCTTGGTCGTTCCCTAAACTGGCTTCCATCTTGGTCGTTCCCTAAACTGGCTTCCATCTTGGTCGTTCCCTAAACTGGCTTCCATCTTGGTCGTTCACTAGACTGGCTTCCATCTTGGTCGTTCACTAGACTGGCTTCCATCTTGGTCGTTCACTAGACTGGCTTCCATCTTGGTCGTTCCCTAAACTGGCTTCCATCTTGGTCGTTCACTAGACTGGCTTCCATCTTGGTCGTTCCCTAAACTGGCTTCCATCTTGGTCGTTCCCTAAACTGGCTTCCATCTTGGTCGTACACTAAACTGGCTTCCATCTTGGTCGTTCACTAGACTGGCTTCCATCTTGGTCATTCCCTAAACTGGCTTCCATCTTGGTAGTTCACTAGACTGGCTTCCATTTTGGTCGTTCACTAGACTGGCTTTCATCTTGGATTTAGAAACATCCAAGCATGCAGAGTATAGTATCAGCATGTTTCTAAATCCAAGATGAAAGCCAGTCTAGTGAACTACCAAGATGGAAGCCAGTTTAGGGAATGACCAAGATGGAAGCCAGTCTAGTGAACTACCAAAATGGAAGCGATACTATACTCTGCAGCATGGCTCCTCCACCTCTCCTTCCAACTTTTCTCTTTCACCTCTTTGTCTACTTTTCTAATGTTTGCGAGTCAATTCTTCAGCTACTACCTACCCAGTGAATATTATTTCCACACCCTAACAAGGCTCTTCAACCCGGCTCCTCTATATACTTTCCTCACTACTATCGCATACAAGACTTCAGCTCTTCCCTTTCTTGCCTCCGTGAAAACCTACCTGCAGCAACCTACCTGCAAACCTTTATATGAAACCTACAAACTCATCTCTTCAGACAAGCTTACAATCTGTCCATCTCAGCGTTACCCTCAACCATATACATACTGTCCCTAGTCAGTCCCTAGCCTGTGATGTCGGCCACGAGTCTTTAGACGGTAAGCTTTCAGCACCCCTCTACAGCCCATCATATCTTGGCACATCCATTTCACATATTTTCTTTGTTAACTTCTGTTGAGTTCCTTCCCTGCAGGAATCAGTATCCTTCCACTGATCTTCAGTCAGTTATGTTATCTACGCCGGTCAAACCATATAATGTGCATGGTGTCTCATCCTAATAAAAATTGGGAGTACTCACCCATCACACACCTCCTTGATAATCGATGCCAGAGGCCGTTTCTACAAGAGAAAATAGGTGGAGGAAATTAGGATAACGCACGGCTTCACTTAGGGGGGGTTGCCTGTCACAAACATGTCTGCATCAGGTTGCAGGTGTTCGGCTAGGCTTTCAAAAGTGACATAATTTTACATGTTTTCCTCTTGGTTTGGTTGCTGTTTACCACACCCCTTCCCCTCAGCTGTTGTGGGTGTGGTGATTATCTTTCTCGTATTTATCTCTTCCTCTCCCAGTATTCCTTGTGGTTTATACTTTCTGCTTACTTTGTGGTGTGTGGTGTTGTTCTCGGCTGAGATTGCAATATCAGCATTAAGAGAAGTGTCATTTTCCCTATTGTGTTTATCCTACTTTTCCCTGTTGTGGTTTTGCCTTCTGGAGTCTCCTGTTCGTCCGTCCTCTTGAAAGAATGGGTTGACTCTGTCACTAGCTGCAGGGTTCTATAGGGTGAGTTTGTTATTAGGTTCCTGTGTATGAACTCTCCTACCGCTAAGGCTTGTTCATACTGGTAGTCAGTCAGGGCCTAGTTTCAGGGTTCCCTGCAGGAGGTGACCGCTTCCCTTGTTTGGTCTTTTCTCTTCCCTCTTACGCTTGGTGTGGCTATACCCTCCACACCAGAGCGTGACACTGCCACACGTCAGGGCTGTGCTGTGTTTGGGGTGCGATAAGAATGCATTAATTTTTTTTGCCGCACCCAAAATGCGGCACAGCAGCGACATGTGGCAGCACCCTTACATCTCAGTTCTGTTTCCAACCAAACTGGTTACTAAAGAGGAGTCGCTGCCATTCCAGACTCTTTGTAGAAATAATTAAGGGGCAGCGACTGCAGGAGAAATATGGCCGTCCACAGAGTCACCTACCAATAGAAGCTGATCAGCTGCTGGACTCACTGATCACTAGCAGGTCCTCATTTGAAGAAGAGTTTGTTCAGATGAACTGATCTAGATCTATGATTGCCTGGTCACCTAGACATATATCTGCTGGGTAAGAAGTCACTCCTGTTGGTGACATATTTGAACACCATGGTGCAAGAAGGGATTATTGGGGATGACTGGGCACACTATCCCACCCATTCTGACACTGGGCATACAGAAAGTTACTGCGCACAGGGAGGAACATCTGTTCAGACAAGTGCAGGACAAGCACCCATTATCATGCATAGGTCCTACTGCACCTACCACTGAGTTGTGTCCAGGCAGGAGAATATACTTGGATAACCCCTTTAACCTGTATTCCTGTGCACACATAGCTGTATATGGCTACTCTCACATCTGCACTTTGGTTTCAGGTTTTAAGATCTGGCAGAGGATCTCAAAACCAGACCCAAACAGTTCAGTTTGATTTCACACATCAGGATGCATCCGTTCCGTTAGGACGCGGTTGTGTTAAATCGAAATGGAACAAACTGGATCCGTCACTAAAACAATGTAAGTCAATGGGTGACGGATCCTTTTATTTAGGATCCGAAAAAAGGGGATCCGACACCACTAACTTTCATTGTTTTTAGTGACGGATCCGATTTGTTCCGTTTCGATGACCAGACACAAAACCGCAGCGGAGAGGAATGCATCCTGAACAGAGCATACCCCATTCACAATACATTGGCCCTAAACGAAACCATTTTGGCCCGGTTTTGAGAGCCTCTGCCGGATCTCAAAACCAGAACGCCAAAACACTGATTTGTAAGTAGCTTATGGAAGGTCCATGTAAATGATTTATTCCACTTTGAGTTGCTCACCTGGTCTATTTCAATCAGCTGGGCGTTAGCTCCAGGCCACTCAATGGCTACCTTCACTATATCTGGCGGTGGAGGCATGGTTGCCCGGTGGCTTTGCTAGCCAGCCTTCCGCTGGAGCTCTCACTCAGCTCTGAAAAGGGAAAAAGAAAATATTTACAGTATTTTTTGGACTATAAGACTCACTTTTTTTTAGCAGAAAAAAAAATTTGCTTAAAGGGGTTTCTGACTCTGTAACTGATAACAAGTGGCTTAACTAGAACTGACTGGGCCCCACAGCAAAATATTGAATGTCCCCCCATCCCTCAGACAAGACCAAAAAAAAAAAATACTCACCTCTCTTCTGCTCATGCCTCCACTGTTCGTGCAGCACTGCGTCTAGGCAGAACGCACTACACTGTGACCTGATGTCGCACAGCATCAGGTCATAGTACGCTCCTATACACACTACGTCCTGTCCTGAAGTTGTGTGCTGCCAGGACTTAGTGCAGGTGTCCGGAGAAGAACAGGGAGCGGTGAGTAATACCAGTACTAGGAGCCCCTTCCTGAGGTCAGGCTCCCATTTGTTCCCACCCCAGGAACTTCCTCTGCTTCCATGGTAGCTACGGCCCTGCTGATGGCCTCCTGTGAGTGCCACGGCCTTCTTGCTGTTTACCTTAGGACAGTGACATCACAGCCTCTATACAATGTATAGCTCTGTGCCTGGTAAGCTGGGAGGAAGCCACAGAGTCCTGGTCTTTTCAAACAACCGATCAGTTTGGGTGTCGGGAGTCAGATCCACACCAATCAGATACTGATCTCCTGAGGGTAGGTTATCAGTATTGTACAGCAGGAAACCCCCTTTAATGGATGCCACAGATTGGCATCTGTCTCTCATAGGCAGCCATGTTAAAAAAAAAAAAAAAAAATACCGTGTGGTAAACTTAATACTGGATGGCTCTGTACAGAGCAGCGCCGCATGCTACGCTATTCCATGCAGTAAAAAATACGGATGGCGGCCCAACGGAGGCCAAAAGAAACCTCTTCTGGTCTCTGTCAATATAATAGGGTCTGTTTAATTTATTCGCTGACAGCTCTCTGGATGCACTGGTTAATTGAACGCTGCAGATGCCGTCTGAATAGAGTCTGACGATGTAGCATAAAATGTAATGACTGTCTGCAGACGATCCATGTGCGGGGAAGAAATAGAATACAATATAATGGCCAGGAAAGGACTGCTCGGGAGGATCCTGCTGACGCCTCTGCCAGGGCAGCTGCCCCCTCCGATAGTATCCCCTGAAATAAACACAATGAGAGAGAACGTCGCCCACACGCTGTTCCCACGTTGCGCACATAGAGGGGATTACATCTATGGCTGACACTTACTGTATGTCTGCTGTAAAGTCACGTATATGCGGGGCACATATGGGCGATAATTAGGAGCTACGAGATCCAGACTTCTGTTTCTATGGTGATTCTCATGGGGCTCGTGTATCAGTATAAAGCAAGCGTTCGGAGGTGACGTTATCTAACGACAAGCTCCTCCCACTTATTATATGGAGAGAATATGTATAGAAGGTGAATCTTACCCCCAACAACCGTCTCTACACCTGTGTATCCCATACATCAGCTCGGACTGTAAAACTACACCTATATGGCTGCCCCCGACCTGGCATGCTATGGGTTAACACAACTTTCCTCGCTGACATATTCGCAGTGCAGTTTATGCGGATTTTCCACCTCGATTTTTGTGTGTATTTCCGCACCAAAATCCACATTGCAAAGGGTGAGATCTGCACTGAAAATCCTGCACATTCTAAGATCCGCAACACTGGTCAATTTCCACATGGAAAATTTCTGCACCGCTCAGATGAGATTCTGAAAATTTCAGCTACTTAGCGGGAACTGTATTACGCTGCAGGTTTTCCGCAACGATATTCTCCACGTAATACACACAGCGTGGCCTAACTTCTCTAGAGGGCTTGAGAAGGTTTCCCGGATCGAGACATGCATATTGATCGGATGTTTGTGACTTAGGCCGTATCAGGACCTCTATAGATTGATGTCACCCGTTCACTCAGGATATCGGTGGGGTCTCCGAGACCTAACGCCCCAACCTAATAACGTGTTTTCTCACCAAGGAGATTTATAACCGATCCACAGCTACAAAAATGTCTGATGTCTAAATGTCTTCAGACTCTTTCATATGTTTTATCTTGTGACCTTGGGCTAAACTTTTTCCCATAACTTTGTAAATCTTTGCTAATTTATTGAAAAGGAAAAACTAAAATCTTGCATTGACATAAGTATTCAGAGCCTTTACGCAGGGCCTCCGATTACAGCCTCCAGTATTATGACGCCACAAGGTTTGCACACATGGATTTGGGGATTTTCTGCCATTCTTCTCTGCAGATCCTCTCAAACTCTGTCAGGTTAGATGGGGACCAACCGTAGACAGTCATTTTCAAGTCCCTCCAGAGACATTTGACTGGGTTCAAGTCAGGGCTGTGGCTGGGCCACTCAAGGACATTCACAGAGTTGTCCATAAGCCGTGTTCTTAGGGTCATTGTCTTATTGGAAGGTGAACCTTTGGCTCAGTCTGAGGCCTGGAGATCGGGTTTTCATTAAGAATATCTCTATAGTTTGCTCCATTCAGCTTTCTCTCAACCCTGACCAGTCTCCCTGCCCCAGCCGCTGAAACCACCCCCCACAGCATAAAACTGTCACCACCATGCTGCACTGTAGGGATCGGGGGGTAGCTAAAGGCTCACAGGCCTTGGTGCAATACTTCAGCATGAAGGCTATGTTCTTGGGTCCTCCTTCCCTCAGTGCATTGCGGCCAGGGGCAGAGAAGCACATAGCCTTCATGCTGCCCAAGGCAAAACTTGAAACATGCCAAGTTCTTGACCTAACCCCTTCCCTCCAGCCAGAGTTGTCACTTGACCAGTGTGCACTTTCTATAATACTGGTGTCTTCTTATGGACCACAAGGGTCTTTGGCCCCCCTCAGGCTCCTGGGCCTGGTAGCAACTGCTACCTCTGCACCCCCTATAGCTACGCCCCTGGTAGGGATGGTATTGGGCAAGTGATGAGCAGTGCCTTGTTTCCATCAGACATGCTGCTTAGAACGGAGGCCAAAAATGATGGTTGACCTGCAGGAAGGTTTTCCCACCTGCACACAGGATCTTTGGAGCTGAGCCACCGTGACCACTCGGTTCTTGGTCACTTCTCTTACCAAGGTCCTTCTCCCCCAATTACTTAGTTTGGTGAGGAGGCCTGCTCTAGGAAGGATCCTGTTGTTCTAAACTTCTTCCATTTAAGAATTATGGAGGCCTCTGTGCACTTTTAGTGCGGCAGAAATGTTTTTGTCCGCTTCTCCAGATCTGTGCCTCCTCACAATCCTGTCTCTGGAGCCTTTTTTTCCTCATGGCTTGGTTTTTGCTGCGATATGCATAGTCAGCAGTGAGACCTCAGGGTGCTGGCACACGGTGCAGTTCTGGCACTCAGGATGCAGTTTTCAATTTCGCAGCCTCGTTAACCCCTGGTGTCCTGCATTATGGGAGTGATTTAAGTAATTTCAGCTTGCTTCAATTAAAAACTGCATCCTGAATGCATGTAACTGCACTGTGCGCCAGCACCGTTATACAGACAGGGCCCTGACTTTCCTAAATCACATCCAATCAACTGGGTTTACCACAGGTGACTCCAGTCAGGGGTAGACACATCTCAGAGATGATCCAGAGAAATGGGAGGCCTCCAGAGCTAAATGTCTAGTGGCATAGGGCTGAATACTTATGTCCTTGTGAAATGTTAGTTTTTCATTTTCAATAAATTTGCCAACATTTCTAAAATTCTGTTTCACTTTCTCACTATGAGGTATTGAGAGCAGAATGATGGGAGAAAACTAAAAACTGAACAAAATGTGAAAAAAACCTGAAAGGAAGACTTTCTGAAGGCAAGTTAATACAAGACACTTACTAATGTATTGTGATTGTCCATATTGCTTCCTTTGCTGGCTGGATTCATTTTTCTATCACATTATACACTTCTCGTTTCCATGGTTACAGACCACCCTGCAATCCACTAGGGGTGGTTGTGCTTGCACACTATAGGAAAAAGCACCAGCCTATGTGCGCTCCCATGGTCCCAGCCACCAGAGAGGCTGACGCTTTTTCCTATAGTGTGCAAGCACGACCACCAGTGATGGACTGCAGGGTGGTCTGTAACCATGGAAACAAGCAGTGTATAATGTGATAGAAAAATGAATCCAGCCAGCAAAGGAAACAATATGGACAATCACAATACATTAGTAAGTGCCTTGTACTAACTTTCTCTACATGATAAATGCCACTTACTGAAGTGAGACAACCCCTGTATTCACATGGCAGGACTTCGGAGCATATATAAGCATCCTATTCATTTTAACAGGAATAGGTGGCATTGTTAATTTGGTTCAGATTTGAAAGCCACGTCATTTAAAAAAAAAAAAGTCTATTTTTGCCGTCATTTCAGCGTGGAAACCATGGCAGGTGGCTAGATATGGATTGCAGAAATGCATATCAGGTTTTTACCAAGTATCCTGCATTGGATATTATGTAAGGGAAAATCTGCCGTGTGAACGTACCCCATTCACATGACCGTATATTTGCGGGCCCGCATTACTGCGGACCCGCAAATACAAAGGGGCCGCCCGGCATGTGTTTCGCAGCGCTCGGAACACACGCCATGCGGCCCCATTGAAAATGCCTATACTTGTCCGTGCGTACGGACAAGTATAGGACATGCTTCAAATGAGCCACGGCACGGAGCTAGCATAGCATAGAGATGAATGGGGCCTAAGGGTACATCTACACAGAATATATGCGCCGCATGTTTTCTTCCATGGAACAGCGGGCAGACATTGTGCAGACTATTAGGCTAGGGCTACACGGACTTTCAACTCCCTCCAAAAGTTTTCTATGGGGTTGAGATCTGGAGACTGGCTAGGCCACTCCAGGTCCTTGAAATGCTTCTTACGAAGCCACTCCTTCGTTGCCCTGTTGGTGTGCTTGGGATCATTGTCATGCTGAAAGACCCAGCCACGTTTCACATTCAATGCCCTTGCTGATGAAAGGAGGTTTGCACTCAAAATCTCACGATACATGGCCCCATTCATTCTTTCATGTACACGGATCAGTCGTCCTGGTCCCTTCGCAGAGAAACAGCCCTAAAGCATGATGTTGCCACCCCCATGCTTCACAGTAGGTATGGTGTTCTTTGGATGCAACTCAGCATTCACTCTCCTCCAAACACGACGAGTTGTGTTTCTACCAAACAGTTCTACTTTGGTTTCATCTGACCATATGACATTCTCCCAATACTCTTTTGGAACATCCAAATGCTCTCTAGCAAACTTCAGACAGGCCCGGATATGTACTGGCTTAAGCAGAGGGACACGTCTGGCACTGCAGGATCCCTGGGGGCATAGTGTGTTACTGACGGTAGCCTTTGTTACGTTGGTCCCAGCTTTCTGCAGGTCATTCACTAGGTCCCCCCGTGTGGTTCTGGGATTTTTGCTCACAGTTCTTGTGATCATTTTGACCCCACGGGGTGAGATCTTGCGTGGAGCCCCTGATCGAGGGAGATTATCAGTGGTCTTGTATGTCTTCCATTTTCTAATTATTGCTCCCACAGTTGATTTCTTCACACCAAACTGTTTGCCTATTACAGATTCAGTCTTCCCAGCCTGGTGCAGGTCTACAATTTTGTTTCTGGTGTCCTTCGACAGCTCTTTGGTCTTCACCATAGTGGAGTTTGGAGTGTGACTGTTTGAGGTTGTGGACAGGTGTCTTTTATACTGATAACATGTTCACACAGGTGCCATTACTACAGGTAATGAGTGGAGGACAGAGGAGCCAAATACTTATTTTCCACCATAATTTGCAAATAAATTCTTTAAAAATCAGACAATGTGATTTTCTGGATTTCTCATTTTGTCTCTCATAGTTGAGGTCTACCTATGATGTCAATTACAGGCCTGTCTCATCTTTTTAAGTGGGAGAACTCTCACAATTGGTGGCTGACTAAATACTTTTTTCCCCACTGTAAAGATTATATACAGGAGGACACCTCCTCTCCAGTCCAGCTCCTCTCACTGCTCCACCGTAAGCCAGCAGGATGCTTTTCTACCTGCAATAGTGGTCAGCGGACAGACAGAAAATATAGAGATCTGCTTGTCCAGTATTAGGCCTCATTCACATGACCATATGTTTTTCCACATCGGATGACACATTTTTTGCGGACCCGTTTATTTCAATGAGGCTGCAAAAAATGTGCGCCATCTGCATCCATATGTGCGTGCGGCCGGCAGAACCTGTCCTGTTCTTGTCCAGGGCCTGCGGAAAGTACAGCACGCACATGGCCGGCATCCGTGTTTGGTGGAGCGACTCCACCCGTTACATTTTTTTGGCCGCCTGTGTCCTTGGGGCTGATTTTCTATTGAAAATGTGCCAGTTTGCTGGTGCATTTTGTGGTAAAAAATTGGCGAGCATGCTCTGCATCACATTTACCAGCTGTTTTACACGCTTTTCTAAGCTTTATACGCCGTGACATCTCGGGAAAAGGGTTGTGGCCTAAAGGCACCTCTGTGCGCCAAATTTCTGGCACCTTTTTGGAGTAAAACTACGCTAACCTATAGGTGATGTAAACTTACACTAGACCCTACAGAGATGTCAAAACACCTGAAAAAACGCACCAAAAGCTCCAGCATGCCGCATTTTTTTAAATAAAGCAAGAAAGACAAAAATTAGCAAAAAAATAGGAGCAAAAAAAAAAAAACAAAAACACTTGTGTCCTGCATTTCATATTTCCAGGTAACAACTGTTTTTACTGTGAAAAATACACCAAAAAAACACAAATGTGAGTGAAAAAAAGGCACTAAAAATGTAAAAGTGCAGAGACCCTCCACTAAAACGCTGTGTAGACCCCCCCTGAATCCAGACGAGTCCTACAAGTCTCCAGGACAGCATTGCACTCAGATGCCCATCTTTGTGATCACTAGCCGCCCCGGGCACTGGGACATGGCTGACCTCGCTGACTATGAGGCGGTGGCTTCAAGCCAAGTCCCAGAACAGACTCATCACAGTGCGGCAGACATTATCGTGGCAGGAATCATCTGCTCTCCACCAGTGTTTGTCACATCCGCCTCTCTGACGGGCACCAGTGCCTTCTGGCTGCTGGCACACGAGGAGTCTGCTTCACTCTGGCTGCCAGAATACGTTCCCCCTCGGGTGACAAAGCAGCGGAGCCGCTACCAACCATCGCTACATGAATGAATGACGAGCCTCATGCGATAGTCCGGCTTCTCCGTGTCTGGAGGCGGAGGGCGCTAAGGACAAGTGGCACAGAGCAAAATGTACACTGGCACACCAACCGAGCGCAGCCGGGCCAGAAATACTTGGCGTGGTCACAACTAGGACGTTACATAACATTGATCCTTTATAGGAAGTGCACGTGGATCTCATCTCAAAACCGTGCAACTGGTGCATTGAACGGAGGGAAATCCACAATAGACATTCATAGGTTACGGATTTTGAAGTTCGCACGGCGTGTGAATGCCTGGTACTGAACTTCACCGCTGAATGGACCTGCGTAAATCTGCAGGTAAAATCCACAGCAAAGGCCTCCCATGTGAGAATGACATTTTCTAAAGCAGCGAGTCTCACCACGTGGTGCCCCATGATTGGTGAGGTTCGGGTCCTGGCATCAGCTCAAAGCGATCTCTCCAGCAGTCTAAGCTGGTAATACAGGTCCGGCAGGATATCTGCAATGAGTGAAGGAACATGGGTGCACCCTGGGAAAAGTTCAGAAGGAAACTACTAAACTGTGGAGAAAGAGGAGCCTGGAGAGCTCTACTGATACTCCGCATCCAGCACCATGTGAGCTCCTGCCAGTTTGGGAGGGGTGGAAATGGGGAATACGCTACCAGTGAGGAAGGGGGAGAATATCGTTACGTTAGGAGAAGGGGTACTTAGGACAATGCTTTTATAGTGGGAGAGAGATGGAAGTGAGGTAATTCTGCTACCAGTGAAGTAGGGGTGTGAAGGGGACAATGCTGCTGCCAGTGCAAAAATGTTAAGAAGGGGGGCAATGCCGCTGTCAGTGGGGGAGGGTTTGGAAGACAGGACAATCCTGCTGCCAGTGTGTGCAAGGGGGAGAATACTGTTTAGCAGTGGGGGGGGGTGCAGGAATGGGTAGAATGCTGCTTTTAGGGGAGGGGCAGGAATGGGGAGAATGCTGCTGCCAGTGGGAGGGGAGCAGAAATGGAAAGAATACAGTTCCCCGGAGAAGGATATGCTAGAATGGGTAGAATGCTGCTGCTAGTGGGGGATGGGCAGGAAGGGGGACAATGCTGCTGTTGCTGCACTGGTGTTGCTGTGGCATTCGTTTGGCGCAGCTGGGGAGGTATATTGTGCTGGAGAATTTATTGACTGGTGCGACCCAGTAGAAAAGTTGTGAGAACCCTGCTCTAAAGACAGATACCATTCTATCTGCTCCTTCCTTCTTTTCATGTCAATTTCTATCTCCACCCCCTGAACTGTGGGAAATCAACTTCTCTCCTCGTCATGTCAGTAGGAAGTGAAAGCGACGAGGACCAGGAGCCGGGACAAGGGGGGGCCACAGCAGAGGGCCCGGCCTGAGGTCAGAGATGTGAGCTACAGATGGGAGGAAGCCGTTATTAGTCAGCGCGAAACCTCAGCGTCCACTCGCGCTTCTCCTTACAAGTCCTGCAGCGGGCGAACTAAACTGGCAGCGTGACTCCTCATGTATGACACACGGATATGAGGCGTGTGGCCGCACTGCGGGTTACAGATAACAGTGAAGTGCCCACAAGCTGCCATGATACCATCTCTATCACCGCGCCTCGTCTGATTGCTCACGTTTCATACCGGGGCACGGGGGAACAGTCTGCTCCGCGCAGGGTTCCCGGGGTCTTCTTTATGGTACGCACGGTTTTGGATCTGTAAATGTAACCATTTATGTGCTCATCATCTGTATACGAATGGCTTGAGTCAGTAAAAGACCATTCATTCCCATACACGGCCGACCATCTAAAGTGTCTTTCCGGATCTACCCCAATGGCAGATGTCGGGGTGCGCCTACACAGAAGAAAACGAATGCTTCACATAGGCACAAGCAGCCACGTGATCAGATGGCATTGCCACAGAGACCACCCACGACAGCTGCAGCATGCTACCATAGTCACCGGCCTACCAAGCAGTCTACTATCCTCCTCCATGTCTCTATGACCGTGGACTCCAATGTGCAGCTTTCCAGTCGTGGTGAAACCACAACTCCCAGCATGCTCTGGCCGCCTGCAGCTTCAGGCCTGACATGCTGAAAGCTGCGGTTGTCATCAGCCAGTTAACCGCTGCTCCACGACTTGTCAGAAGACAGATTTACAACCTCATACACTTTAAACAAGCCCCGTAGATAAAGCCTTGGCACTGATTAGTTGAGAAGTTGCATGAGATTAAAAAAATAAGAAAAATAGCTGCATGTTTCAAGAAACAGCGCCTCTCTTGTACACTGGTTGTGTCTGGTACTGCAGCACCCGGCTCAGTCCATGGACAGTGGCAGTGCAGGGATCAGGAACCTCCGGCACTCCAGCTGTTCTCAAACTACAACTCCCAGAATCCTCCTTTCACTTCTATGGGAGTTACAAGAACAGCCAGGTAGGTGTGCATGCTGGGAGTTGTAGTCTCACAGCAGCTGGAGTGCCGAAGGTTGCTGATCCCTGTTCTAGACGGAAGCGGCCATGTTGATGTCAAATCCCGACCATCGCCTGTCTTGGACAAAACTGAATATTTGGTATTGCCCCGAATTTCCCTGTAGGTATTACACCACCCTGACACCCCCAACGTCCGCAGTAACCGCTCTTTCCTCTGATAAACGGCGCGTCAGGTTCTGGGAAACCCTTTAACGCCATGCTGAACTAATAGAGGAATACCTACAATTTGGACGCCCCCTGGGATCAGGCCTGTCACAACCCTTAGACCTGCAGGACCAGTGAAATCTACTGACTGGATTGGAATTGCACCGTGCGCTGCACTATTCCGTCCTCCAGATGGGGGCGTCCCTATTGGCCTCCAGTGACCTGGATGTATTGGGTCACAATGGCTTCAGGTATATTCCCTGAACTAAAATACAACCAATGTCATTGATACCTAAATCATTTACCCCTCCCCCCATCCACTGCAGCGCGGGAGAGGAGCGTGACCTCACCGGATCAATCTATTGACCGGCACCAGTACAGACCCAGCACCACCAGTGACAATGACACTTGCACACAATGGCCTTTGATAATTGCCCTCCACCCGTCATCACGATACAAGGGTCCAGTAATCCTTATGTACATAGGCAGCAAAGGTAACGCCCGAGAAAATCTGGGGGCGTGAACCAGAAAAATCCAATGGACGCCTGCCTGTATTTTACGGAAGAATCCCGGGTGCAGTTTTGGTTCTCCTGTGCTCTGCTACACGGTGACGTCACCACGTGATCAGCTCTGCATCACTAATAAAGTAACCACGACACTAGGACTAGAGATCCAGCAGGTCCATTAGGGGTTAAGGGGGTTGTCTGTTTTTGGAAACCCAATTTCAAATATCCTCTAAGGGTTAATTCCCACTTCATGTTCATACCGCGGTTTAAGCAGAATTTCGGAAAATATGACCGAAACATATGAACCAAGCACATTAATGAGAGGGGCGTTCCCCTCATTTAGGCCTCCTTCACACCTCCGTCTTGACATCCATGACGGTCAGTGGTTCTGTGAAGGATCCGCGGGTTCGTTTTCCGCTATCCATATTCTACGTATTTCCAGGACGTATTTCTCCTCCCTACACTGATGAATGAATACAACCATTAAAGTCAATGGGGAGGTGAGCGTTCTGTGGAGACCACGGATAACACACCACCGCCATTCACTGACATGTGAAAGAAGCCATCCAAGACGTCAGTGAATCTCAGGGAGAGTCTGCCAGTGACTTACTCCTCTCGGCTGAGTCGAGCATGCATGTGTATGGGGGTCAGGAGAGACAGCGGTCCGGCCAACCTTACCGATTCCGCTTCATTCCTTCTATGTGTACGCTGACACGATCTCCATAGCGACAACAGGTCAGGTGACCAGTTTACCATATCAGGAGCGTGGGGTAACGAGGTGGAATCGGTGCGGTGTGGGAATGCCGAAAAGCTTGTGCCTGGATCAGTAGATTTTTTTTTTTATTCTGGAAAATCTTATCATCACTTTCTTTCTAAAATGTGTCCTTAAAGGGGCTCTCCAGTCCATATGGAGGACACAACTGGAAACTGGGTTGCCAAGGCAACCGTCCAATTATCGCACATGCGATAACTGGACGAGGAAAAGGAAAGGACCCATGCACTGTAAATGCCGCAACTCCACCGCCGAGCATGCAGCGGCCTCTCTCTACGTCAGATGGGGCGCTGAGATTCTCCGGACCCCCACCATGACCCGCACTGAGGGGGTGTCCTGTACTGACGGATCCATAGACTTTGGATGAGATTTTGACCTTTCATGGGGGTCACAGAGACAGATGGGGTCACACCAGTGACGGACATGTCGTCGCCCATCACTTCAGCAGGTGGGGCAAGGAGTCATCATTTAGGAAAATTTTTTAAAAAATTCACCCATCCTGAGGCACAATGAGCTCAGGTGGGTGCTGAGGTAAGTGGCCATCATCACCGGACTTTACCACACTTTCTATGTATGGAGGCGGCAGGCTGCCCCCGGCAATGAATGTGTTAATGGGTTAACCCTTCAGTGACGTCTCCTACGCACCCTGGGGATACGGACACTGCGGAGAGCGCTAAATATAGAGGCAGACGCCGCACATAGAGCCGCATTCACACCGCACGTCCCGGCCATGTTACATGCCTACCGCGCACACCTGGCTCGCCGGCCTTTCCACCTCACCCGCCGGGCCACTCCAGCCCGAGTCTCCCACTAAACCCCAGTAAGTGACCCGGATTTAACCCGTTCCTGCATCCCCAGGCCCTCTCTCACCTCTTCCCGGCTCCGCCGCTCCCTTCAGTCTTGTTGCCGTGGTAACGCCCCGGGGGCGGGCTTTCCCAAGTCGTGTGCTCATTGATGCGAGGAATCTGTCAATCAAAACGGGAAGCGGGGAAGCTAATGGCAGGTGGGGGCGTGGCTAATCCTGTTCTCTGATACCCATTGGCTGCCTCCGCTGTCACACACCAACGAATTGTCCTGGACTCTGACTTTTATTAAAGTGGCAGAGCGGAGTGGTTGAGGCGTCCCATAATGCACAGCGGCAGCGACCCCCGGCCGGACTGGTCACAGCAGGGTGACTGCGTGTCATACAGGGGGGTGGGAGGCAGTGTGTCCTGGGCACTGCTATACGGGGTCTATAGCTTTATATAGGACTACTGTTTACAAATGCAATACATTTCATGGACCCTCAGTCCAGGGCTTTCCCACCATAGTCGTGGACTAGATTCACACGCTGCAGATTTGCAGGAATGTCTTTATTTGGTGCAATCCCCATTAAGAGAAATAAGATAGAAGACAGCTACTGACAGCTAGCTCTTAAATCCCACCTTCACATGCATGCACGGCCGGGCATGCATGTGCAGTGAATGGGATGGGCAGTAAGCTGGCAGTTGAGTGACTTATCTCCCAAGAACAGAAGGCTTGCTTGCATTGAATCCAATATGCCCGACCGTTATCTCCCCGGGGAGGGGGGTGTCAAGAAGACCCATACATGTTCTAGTTCGGTCGCCATTAGGGTGGCCATCTGTCCGGTTTTTGGACGGACAGTCCGGTTTTTGGACTCCTGGTCCTCCGTCCGGCTAAAGGCCAGGACGGACGGCCAGAAGTCCTCCTTTTCAGGGGCGCAGGAAGCAATGAGTGCTTCCATCAATACAGATGGAAGCGCTCATTGCTGGAGCGCAGGAGCTGGGTCCTGGTACTCACCGCTCAGCTCCTGCGCTCCGGTACCTTCTTTGCTGGTCTTCCTTTCTGCGCTGCACACGCCTGACTGGTACAGCGTCAGGACTTAGTGCGCGCACTCTGACCTGACGCTGCACGCAGTCAGGTGACAGTGCAGCGCGGGCAGTGAAGAGAGAAGAGTGTCGGAGCGGAGCTGCAGCCCAGGAGAGGTAAGATTTTTATTTTTTTTTATGGGGCACAGTGGGCTGATTTGAGGTCTGAAGGGGGCTGCCAGGCTGATCTGAGGTCTGATGAAGGGGGCACTACAGGCTGATCTGAGGTCTGAAGGGGGCACTATAGGCTAATCTGAGGTCTGAAGGGGGCACTACAGGCTAATCTGAGGTCTGAAGGGGGCACTACAGGCTGATCTGAGGTCTGAAGGGGGCACTACAGGCTGATCTGAGGTCTGAAGGGGGCACTACAGGCTGATCGGAGGTCTGAAGGGGGCACTACAGGCTGATCTGAGGTTTGATGATGGCACAGTGGGCTGATCTGAGGTCTGAAGGGGGCACAGTGGGCTGATCTGAGGTCTGAAGGGGGCACAGTGGGCTGATGTGAGGTCTGATGGGGGCCCTGTGGGCTGATGTGAGGTCTGAAGGGGGCACTACAGGCTGATCTGAGGGCTGATGGGGCACAGTGGGCTGATGTGAGGTCTGATGGGGGCACAGTGGGCTGATCTGAGGTCTGATGGGGGCCCTGTGGGCTGATCTGAGGTCTGATGGGGGCACAGTGGGATGATTTGAGGACCATTACAGCGGGTCCTTATTATTTCTGGGAGAACTACTGGAGGCACTATGGGAAAATGGTTTCTATTATGGGGAATTATTACTACTATCAGGGGTACTATTTGGGGTGTTACTATTATTAGTACAATATGGAGGGCACTACTGCTAAAAAGGGATACTGGTGGAGCATTATCACTATTGGGGCAGTATTACTAATGGGACACTCTAGGAGAGAATTATTAGTGGGAGCACAGTGACTATATGGGGTCCATGTTATATCTACAGTATAGTATTTGGGGACATTGGGGAGCACAGTGGGTGCAGTATTTTAGGCAGCAGCAGGATAACAGTAAAAGTGGGTAATCTATGATGTCTTTGTGGCAGAGAGAAGATGGAGCTGAAAGATGTGTCATGGCGGTGTGGGCCAAATAGAGAAGATGAGAAAAGAGAAGATCTACATCAGGAAGACGTCACTGGATGTAAGAGGTAAGTGGTGCTGTATCATCTGGTATGTCTGGTGCTGGTGAATGTAATGTCCATCCAAATATGTGTCACCTGCCGGTATATGGTATGTTACTGCTGCAGCCAATCAGTGCTCTAATGCTGAGAACTGGCTGCAGTGGTCACATGCCATACACCTGCCCATCAGTGTGCACATCACCAGCACTACGACAGATGTGCACACTCGCCCATTACATGCCTGTCAGTCTTTGTTTACGTGGCAGCAGCAATGATGCCAGAAAGTCCAGCGTGTCACAGGCGTCACCACTGCAGCCATATAACCAAAGCATTCAATGGCAGGGAGGGAACAGCTGAGAATTGTGGATTTCTTTTCCATCTGCCATATTTTATTTTTAATTACTGAACAATCCTCTTTATTCTAACCATACTAGAGCGGTATTTTTATAGTTAGGCTTGCTGGCTTGAATTTTCACGTGGTGGGGGTGGGGGTGCCAGATCCCATCGGACCTGTGTATGTGTGGTAATAGCCAGGGGAGGTGTGATGGGTGACGGTGTACGAGCCGATTGGGGGGCGTGGTTTAGCAGATTGGGGGCGTGGTTTAGCAGATTGGGGCGTGGTTTAACATGTTGGGGGTGTGGCCGAAAATGTCCTCCTTTTTGAGATGAAGCCGGTGGCCACCCTAGTCGCCATATGTCATTGTAAATGGCCATCTAAAGGAGTGCACCTGTCACCTCTCCCCAGTCACACACAATAATCACATGAACAATAGCTTTCTCACAAAATCTGGCACATAAGCCGGCTGACTGACATTTATCAGTACAGATATGTCAGATAAGCGTATGTGTTTTGATGCGTTTTTCATGCACGTGATAAAAAACTGAAGGTTTACAAACAACATCTCTTATCGACCATCAGTGAAAAACGCATTACATCGGGACTTGCTTCAGGATGCAATGCGTTTTTCACTGAAGCTCCATTCACTTCTATGGGGTCAGGGCTGCGTGAAAAACGCAGAATATGGAATATGCTGCGTTTTTCACGCAAAGCAGAACTGATGCGTGAAAAAAAAACGCTCATGTACACAAACCCATTGAAATGAATGGGTCAGGATTCAGTGTGGGTGCTATGCGTTCACCTCACACATTGCACCCACACGGAAAGCTCGCTCGTGTGAAAGGGGCCTTATGCCTAAGTGTGGATGCAATGCGTTTTTCACTGATGGTTGCTAAGAGATGTTGTTTGTAAACCTTCAGTTTTTTATCACGCGCGTGAAAAACGCATCAATGCGCATCGCACCAGCACGGAAAAAACTGAACAACTGAACGCAATCGCACACAAAACTGACTGAACTTGCTTGCAAAATGGTGCGAGTTTTCCTGAACGCATCCTGACCTAATCCGTATCGTTCATGTGAAAGCGAGATCTATTTTCTGGAAAGGTCATGAGTATCTGATTGGAAGAGGTCCGACACCCAGGACCCCCGCTGAGCATCTGTTTGAAGACAGCTCTACAAGCACAGATCCGCACATTGTATAGCGGCTGTGCTCACAGCTCAGCCTCATTCACTTCAATGGGCCTGAGCTGAGCCTAGACCATGTGACCGATGAATGTGACATCACTGGTGTAGGGAAAGCTACGAGAAGACTACAGTGCTACTGCAAGCACTGGCGCCTTCTCAAACAGCTGATCAGCAGAGGTCCTGGGTGTCAGACCCCCACCGTGGATAGGTCATCAGTAAAAAAAAAAAAAAAAAAAAGCTCTTGTTAAACATAAAAACTTTATTTAACCCCTTCACGCCCAGTGCCATACTAGTAGGGCACTGGGCGCGTGTTTAAAGATTAACGGAGCGGGCGTCATGGCCGCGGGTGAACTGCTGATTTATACAGAAGACACTCGTGGCTCATGTCCGCGACCGCGGACATTTAACCCTTTGGATGCCGCGGTCAATCCTAACCACGGCATTCGAGGGCTTAAAACACCGGAAGCACGCGCTTCCGGTGTTAGTCCGGCTCCCCCGTGTGGCGATCGGGTGAACCGGAGTATGTATGCAGCAGCCCCTGTCATAGTGAATGTCAATGTGTAATAGGGCTCCATAGGAAAGCATTAAAATCATCAAGTAGTAAAAAAAAAAAAAAAATACACATCATGGGTATTGCCACATGCGAAAACGCCCATATTATAAAAATATAAACATTTCTTTCCCGTACGGAAAACAGTGAAACGGAAAAAAAGTGTCAAAATGGCCGATTCGCCATTTTTTGTCGCTTTTTTTCTAAAAAAAAATTTAATAAAAAGCGATCAAAAAGTCATTCACACCCCAGAATGGTATCAATAGAAAGTTCAGATCGCCCCGCAAAAAATGAGCCCTCATACAGCTCCGTGCACATAAGTACAAAAAAGTTATAGGGGTCAAGATATGAAAAAAAAAAAAATCCCGCTTCCCACTACACCATATGCAATATTAAATAGTGTCGTTGGAAAGTACAACTTATCCCGCAAAAAACAAGCCATCATATAGCTATGTGAACAGAAAAATAAAAAAGTTATGGCTGTATGAAGGCAGGGAGCACAAAACGAAAACGGGGAAAAAAAAACCTCCGGGGGTGAAAGGGTTAAACAATAATTTATTTCAATAAAACAATTCAATAAAAAACTATAATCAGCGATTATTAATTTCATTTTCTTTTACACATTCCCTTTAACATCCTCCTTTCTGTGGACCTTTAGCGCAGCCGTGTCACTTGACTTCCTCAGACCAGAGAGGGAAGGGAGGAGAACATCACACATTATACTAATAACTACAATGCTTTTGTCTAGGTCTGTTGGGAACAAGAGAACTGTTATCCCAATTCTACACCTACTATTATCTTAAGGAGTATAAGATTTTCCCCTCACAAGAGCAATAAACTGACAATGGATTGCTAATGTCTTATCGTTTGTCTCGATTGCTACACAACGGACAATATTTTGTATTTAATTTCCAATGACATTGCACTGTCGCAATGAAAATGAAAATAAAATTGGTTTTCTGTGAAAATTGCGTTTATCTAATTATTTAACAGGTCACAGTAAATGATAACGTCATACGATTGCTGTGGGTTGTGGATCAGTTTTAATCTTACCATAGCGGCAGACAATGCGACTGCTATGGGGCCCAGGGCAAGAGGGGGCCCGGTCTTATTATCTCCTCTTCGACTGGAGGTGAAAACTTGGTCAGGACTCTACCCTCTAAAGGAACAACTTTTAGCAAACGAGGCAGTGGAAAAAATGGCCCCAGGTCATTGAAAGGGGTTTAGGCAGAAACCCTTCTGTCCTGTGTGGGGGCCTGGATTGATCCTTTCTATGGGGCCCTCACTTCTCTATGTACGCCGCTGCACACGACCGTATGTAATTTGCAGAATGCAAAACTCGGATCCGCAAAACAAACGGATGAATGAAGTCCTTGTTGCATCCGTTTTTTGTGTGAATCCATTATAGCAATGCCTGTCCTTGTCTGCAAAATGGACAAGAATAGGACATGTTCTTTTTTTTTGCAGACATGGAATGCACACATTTTTCCTGTCATTTCCGTTTTTTTCCAGCCCCATTGAAATGAATGTTTCCGTATACAGACCTGTAAAAAAAACTGAATGGAGACAGAAGAAAAATACGTTTGTGTGCCTGAGCCCTAATCCTGCCTTGTACACTCATAACCGAACGCCGAGGACTAGGAGGGCGGCGCGTTTCTTCTTCCCTCCTCTGCTGCGCTTTAAATGCCCCTGTACTGAGCCCGGTATAAGAGGGATCCCAGGCCCTGTGTATTCCATAGGCGGTCATTTATCTGAGCGGCTGGCGGTAATACTACATTGGACCGGACATGGCTTTCTCCAGCTTCTGAAAGGGGGTGAGACAAGCCCTTTAATTTTCTTCTCTTCCAATAACCTGTTTTTCCACTACCCCCCTCCCCCCCCATTGTACTGCTCCTAATACCCTGAAGATCAACTGATGTCACCGGCCAGCAGTCTGCAGTAAAGGTACTGCTGGGCGTTACCAGTAGCTGGTGTGTCTGACTCTGTCCAATCAGTGCTGCTGGTGTCAGATTGTGCAAGGACACACCCCCAACTGGTGACACCCAGCTGTACCTTTAGTGCAAGCTGCTGAGAATTCACTGATAAACTTCTAGCAGGAATAATACAGGAATGGCACAACATAGAGTCATACGGATAGATGCTCCAGAATTATTATTATACGAGGAAGGGATGGGTCCTCTTTATCTTTAACCCCTTTCTGACCAGTGCCGTACTAGTATGGCGCTGGCCAGGACTTTAAAGATGGTGCCTGCTCCTGCACGGAGTGGGCGTGATGGCCACGGGTGACCTGCATATCCAACTAGCAGGCACCCGCGGCTAACGTCTGCGACCGGCTAACGTGCCGATCATGGACATTTAACCCCTCTGGTGCCGCGGTCAAGCCTGACCGCGGCACCCGAAGGCGTACGCTTCCAGTGTTGCTCCGGCTCTCCCATGTGGCGATCAGAGGAGCCGGAGCGTGCCTGCAGCAGTAATAGTAAATGACAGGAGGCTGCTGCATAGGCTTTCCTTCTGTGTAATAGGGCTCCATAGGAAAGCATTAAAATCATAATAGACCTCTGGGGTAGAAAGGGTTAAAGGAGTTGTCCACCTTTGTAGATTTTTTTAGCAGACCCCTGCAGTGTGCTCTACTCCCCCACTGTTCCAGTTCCCGGGCTCCCTTCCCCATCCTGTAAACTTCCAGATGGACCCCTGTACGCTACTGCAGTCAATAACTGGCCTCAGCAGTGACGACACATAACCCAGCGGTGAGATGCCATTTGGGGGCACATCACTGCTGAGGCCAGTCATTGGTTTACAGGACAGGGACCAGAAGACTACTGAAGTGAGACAGGGGACTGGAACAGAGCAAGGGCAAGTATGAACAGGTATACATTATAATACTGTGTGTACATTATATCACATGATATCATTTTTCCCTTGCTGTGAGGTCGTAGACACATGACCTTTTATGTGTTATCTCTGCTCTATATTATATTGTGCATTACTGTATTTTTGTATGTAAGTATAATTCTCATGCAGTAACATCATTTAGTAGATGATCACTGTGCACATTACCTCACCATTGTGACATCACTGTGTGCATTATCCCTGTACACAATTGTGACATCACTGTGTGCATCATCCCTGTAGTGTGACATCACGTTGTGCATTATCCCTGTACACAATTGTGACATCACTATGTACATCATCCCTGTAGTGTGACATCACTGTGTGCATTATCCCTGTAGTGTGACATCACTGTGTGCATTATCCCTGTACACAATTGTGACATCACTGTGGGAAATTATCCCTGTACACAATTGTGACATCACGGTGTGCATTATCCCTGTACACAATTGTGACATCACTGTGTGCATTATCCCTGTACACAATTGTGACATCACTGTGTGCATTATCCCTGTACACAATTGTGACATCACTGTGTGCATTATCCCGGCACACAATTGTGACATCACTGTGTACATCATCCCTGTAGTGTGACATCACTGTGTGCATTATCCCTGTACACAATTGTGACATCACTGTGTACATCATCCCTGTAGTGTGACATCACTGTGTGCATTATCCCTGTACATAATTGTGACATCACTGTGTGCATTATCTCTGCATTAGGCAGACTAAAATAATCATCAAACTTTCCATATTCTGAACCCGTTGCTAAAGGTGGTCATGGTGGAGTGAGGCCTCTTTCCAAAGTTTGCTATGGGGTCCCATGGTTACTTGTTACGTCCCTCGGCTGGTAGGAGCTGGATTTTCTGTCAGCTGGAGAATTCCTCTGGATAAGTATATACTGTACGCTCACAGCTTCAGCGGTATGAGATCCCAGCAGCTCATTACATAAATTACTGCAAAAACTGACTACCGTACTACGCTTCTCCCATACTGACACAATGGCTGAGAAATAAAAGCCGTCACAGCTTGCTCTGCACACCCTCGAAGTGACACAAACCACAAGAAAAATGCAGAAGCATTCTGGTCTTATATTCCCACATCGCACCCATAGGTGTCCTTAAAGGGGCGATTACACAAAGCGTATCACTGCGCCAGGATGACAGCATTTTAAATGAAGGAATATTGGAATATACATGCAATAAAAGTATTGTAGGTTTTTTTTTTACATCTCCCTTTCTGGCAGCGCCCCCTGCTGTTTCTCCTTCAGGTCCACCTTGTCCTGCAGTCAGAGGTGGACTAACATGCTCAGTAGTCCTATCATTTGCAGCACGACCACACAGATGCAGACAGCACACGTATGACATTCGTATTTTGTTTGCAGTTTTTGCCCCCGCATAGAAATGAATGGGTCTGTGATTCGTCCGCACTCCAAAAAAACTCTGTAGTGCTTCCATGTGGTTCCGTGCCTCCATTCCGCGCCGCTTCTTCCGGATTGTGATCCCATTCAAGTGAATGGATCCACATCCATTATACAGTGTACACATGGCTGGTGCCAACATATTGTGGACATGGCTGTGTGCATGAACCCTTTGGCTGAGGCTACATAGACTTTTTGTAGCACTTTTAATTGATTTTAAAGGGGTTTTCCGCTTTTGTTTTATATTGATGACCTATCCGTAGCATAGGTCATCAATATGGGAAACTGGACAACCCCTTTAATGGGGGCACACCTCTAACACCACCAAATCTCTCTCCGTGTTCAATGCTGCTTAGCTTCCTTTGTGTCCCCACTCAGTAACAGTACCCTCTTTGTATGGCACACATGCTAAGGGCTCATGCAGACTGCCGGAGCCGTTTTTGTGGTCCACAAATTGCAGATCCGCAAAACATGTATACCAGACATAGTCTCAGTCTAGTCAATCCCCACATAGTGAACAGTCTGTGCTGTAGCTCCCACCTGCACATGGTAACTTGATATGCCTTGGGGAACTCAGAGGTAATAGTGCGGGGTCCCCCATTCAGGACTCTCACCTATTATCCAACATGGAGCGAGGCTACAAGAAGTGTCTCTTGCTCTGGAGGACCCAATGCCTCCATGCTTTACTTGAACAACTCAGTAATCCTTCATTTGCCCTTTAGAGGCGCTGTAGAGAAAGTGTGGCCAGGTTCCTCTACAGATGACCCCCAATTTACTGGCTGCAGCGGTCACTCGACACATGGGTGACACATCCCCACTGCAGCCAGTCACTGGATGTTGACATGCAGAGACCAGAGCAAAGCAGCGGCGGGGAAGCAAAAAAGATGGAACCCAGTGGCGTAGATCCAACAACTGAGGGAGGGTGGGCCTGGCAGAAATTCCCCCTAAAGATCATCAATCCCTTTAAATATATATATATATGGGCGGGGCGTAGCTATAGGGGGTGCAGAGGCAGTCTCTACCGGGCCCAGGATCCTTAGGGGGCCCAAAGACCCTTGTGCCGCATAAGAACAACAGAAAGCACTGAGGGAAGGGGGCCCCAGGCTGAACTCTTGCACCAGGGCCCATCAGCCTTTAGCTAGCCTCTGTATATCTATATATCTATATATCTATATATATATATATTTCAGTTTACAACCTCCCCTTCTTGCCAACCTGCTACATATTTTGGAGAAGCCCTTTAAAGTTTATTTAGATGACACAGGACAATCCCTTTAATATTCCTAATGTCCATGCACTTCTGAAAAAACGAGTCTCTCCTATGCCTCTTCGGGTAATCCTTGTCAAACACTCGGCTGCCGGCAGAGGGCGCTCTTCCGGAAGTAGTATTCGATACCGCTCTATTGTACGTGTATTCCGCGCGCGACTTCCTGCTGCGGCACAACTTCCGGTATAAAGAGCGCCGTTTGGAGAGCGTCTCCCTGGCGCAATTTTTTTCATTCCCCTTATCGTCCGTGCATCCGCGGCATCCTCGTTGCAGCCATGGTAAGTATGGCCCGGG
This sequence comes from Rhinella marina, assembly GCA_900303285.1. Lineage (NCBI taxonomy): Eukaryota > Metazoa > Chordata > Amphibia > Anura > Bufonidae > Rhinella > Rhinella marina. The sequence continues at coordinate 430,407 of ONZH01019336.1, read as the reverse complement.
CTGGTGTAACGGGGGTTTGTGGGCAGGAGGGAGCTTGTATTTCCTGTGTGAGGGAGAGCGGAGCTCATGGGTGACCGGCTTCCCGCTGCCGGCTGTTGTAGCGGAGCCTGCCTCGAGTGCTGATGGCTAAAGGCGGCCTCTATCCCTGCCGTACACCTCAGTGCCTGGTATCCACAGTGCGGGGCTTCTCTAATCACCGAGGCCGCCATTCCTGTCCCCTGCAGTCCCCTGAGCTGTGCTCCTGCCAGGGCTTGGTACAATGGCGCCGCCGGTGGTGACCCGCTCTTCTCCTGCCCCGGCCCTCAGTCATCATGCAGAGGAGACGGGGTACACTCTGGCGCCTGGAGTTTATCTTCTTAGAAAACTTAATTTGATAAAATATTGAAGTAATGTGTGCACAATTCTAGAGCAACTCGTGACTGCTGTGCCATTCCTCTATTATTCCTGCTAGAAGTTATGAATGAATTACTAGTAGTTGATAATGAAGGTGCAGATAGACACTTGCAGTCTAACATCCTTCATTGCAGACTGCTGGAAATTCGTTCAGAGGTTACAGGTACCGTTGAGAACCTGTGTTTCAAGTTTGGTGCACAAGGTTTGGGTTAGAAATCTGTTATGGATTCTGCGACCACGGACTGTACATCATGGAATCCATAACAGATTTCTTAGATAACTTGAACCTTGGATGCTGAACTTGAAAACAGTAGTGTGCTCATCCCTAGTTACAGATCCTTAATGATGAAAATTTGTCTAAATATCTGATAGTGGAGGGCTTACTGTTGGGACCACCAGTGACCTGCAGCTATCAGACTTTAGGGGCATATCCTAGCGATATTCCCCAGTGTCCAAGAAACACCTTTAATCCTCCATAGAGCTGCAGGAGATGAATGCTATACTTTATCCAGAAGTCACCTAGGGGTCTGACACCCGGCACCCCCGCCGATCAGCTGTTCGCCATATCACTGCTGCCTCCTCTTCACAGTTTACATTTTGGCCGACACGGGGGTAGTGGTGAGTTGGTGTAATTACACCTCACCGCCCCATTCATTTCAATGGGAAGGATCGCTTCCATACAAGTCTATGGAAGCGATCCTTCCCATTGAAATGAATGGGGCGGTTAGGTGTAATTACACCTACTCACCACTACCCCCGTGTCGGCCAGCATGTGAAGAGGAGGCAGCAGTGATATGGCGAACAGCTGATCGGCGGGGGTGTTGGGTGTCGAACCCCCGCCGATCTGATATTGATGACCTATCCTGAGGATAGGTCATCAATATATATAACTCGGAGAACTCCTTTAATAGCCATTGATGTAAGGCTCTGGACACACTGCTTGAGCCATTTCTTGGATATATTAACTGGATTTCTGGATGTAAGCCTCCAGTGGAGCCTGTAGTGTACTGTGCTGATCTGTACAGTAGAAGTGTGTGAACTCATACCACCCTGGCACATGCCAATAGGACACATCATACACCGGGTGGATGGGGGCGCTATGGGTTACAGGTACGTACTGTGGGTTTTCCTGGCGCATACATCAAGCTTAGTCTAAACGTGTGAATAGAGCCTAACATGTACAGGGGCAGGATGAGCGCTTCCGGCCGAAGCTTACACTGTTGTAATAAGCCCTCGCCAGGGTTAAAGGCACAGGATGTGTAGTTTCAGACAGCTGTATATTACAGGGAACCAGCTGGTACTGGGCTGGTGGGGTGTAAGGGTGACTACACTGAACCAACTCTAATACAGGAATACTGTAGTGTTCTGCTCTGGATTTCCACCTCAAAGGGGTTGAGAGTTGTAGAAAAACTCCTGCAAGCTGCCTAAAATAACTGATGGATGGATAGTCATGACACCTCGGTTTCTTGCTGCTCTTTGATGATCTGTGCACATCGGTCACCGCTGCAGCCAATCACTGGCCTCAGCGGAGATGTCCCTTGCGTTGTTGATGCCAGCATTTGGCAGTGACTTGTGTACAGGACGTCACTGCTGCAGCCAAGGTAACATCAGCATAAGGAGGACTGAAGCGCAGGGCTCGAAGAAACAGTGGAGAAAACGGGTGATAATCCTTGAATGTGGCATTTTAGGCCATTATACGGCATGGACAACCCTTTTAAGGTCAAATCCACAGCACAATTTCTGCTTTGGAGACACCGCACCAGTCTTGCACATAGCCACTGTACAACAGACATCCTAAGTGCCACTGAACAGAGTAGGGCACTTCTGATGATGGAGGAGTGAGTGATCCTGTTCACCAAGGGGTTAGTCTTATTCCCCAGTCTGTCATCTCCATTTTCCCAGATCCTAACTTGGTCTTTTGTCTTTCTTGTAGACGGTGGGGAAGAGCAGCAAGATGCTGCAGCACATTGACTACAGGATGCGCTGCATTCTGCAGGACGGTCGCATCTTTATAGGAACCTTCAAAGCTTTTGACAAGCATATGAACCTCATTCTGTGTGACTGTGATGAGTTCAGAAAGATCAAGTAAGTGCAGAGCCAGGAACATGTCTCACCTCTGGGACCCGCACTTCTCGTAAATGCATCCGGCAAAGTCCCAGCGGGTGCCATTCATTTCTATGGGACTGTTAATAATAGCAGAGTGTTGGCTCAGTCAACCCCATAGAAATGAATGGGAGCAGCGGCCATGCAAGCGCAATGTGCTCCCTTTCACTTCTGTGGGGAAACCTGGAGTCTGCCAGCTACCACTTTGTGTTCTGGATATAGGTGCAGATCACAGCGGTGGGATTTGCACCTATTAGACAGTGGGCACATATCCTAGTGATGTGCCCCCATTTTCTCAGATGGGAATACCCCCTTTCAAGTCCAACTATATTGTGTAGTCTCATTTAAAAGACGCCCCCCCCCCCTTCCCCGAAATGACCAGCAATCAATCACAAGTGCTCTGGTTTCCAGTAGTCTGAAATGTCCAGGAATTCCTTGAATCCATATTAATTTTGGAACCCTCCAGCCCAAACCAGAAGAGCAGTTTATACACATAGAAATCATCATCTTGGCTAGAACATGTGCTGTAGTAATGAAGTGAAGATGTAACTTCTTCTTGTACATTTGATTAACTCCAAAATACAGGGGACCTTCTGACCACCAAGCCTAAAGTTACTTCCCCAGCAGTGTCTGAGATAACCCATATACTATATTGAAGCGGTTTTCCAGGGTTGTGGCTTTAGCCAACCCCAGGAATATGTGGTACCTGATGAAAAGCTTGTACTCCCTGGTGTCCGGGCTCCATTTTGGCAAACTTCCTGGCCCCAGTCTGTTTACTCCTGGCTGGGGTATAGAGGGTCACATTCCCTGCTGCAGCCAATGAATGGCCTCAGTGTTGGCATGTGCTGATTCGGGACACATCTCTGCTAGGGCCAGTCATTGTGGCAGCACACGTCCTCCTGCTGAAAGTACACGGACCAGGCACCGGATCATTTCTGGAGTGCCAGGGAACGGGAGTTTTTCAACAGGTACCATGTGCTCTGGGAGCTGGGTAAAATGGCTGAAATCCTGGAAAACCCCTTTAAGCCCAAACTGTCTCATTAGTTCTCTTGATTGACCAGATGTATTGATCCAAAGCACCCATCATTTTTCAAGTTTAGTCAGGGGTCCTCTGTTCTTGTAGATCTCCTCTTCCAAATTCACTAGCCGCTTTATTTTGGCCCACACTTCATTGTAGTGCTGCGGACCCAAATAAAACCTCCAAGCGACCATTATCTTGCCCATCTCAGTGGTTGTTGGGTCCTCTACATAACCAATATACACACAGGGACGGTATAGCATTAATAGACTACACTGGATTAATCACTCCACCCAGAGCTTCTCCAGTGCCGGGCATGTGTAGTAAGTGAGCTGTATCTTCCTTGTCAGGTCTAACCCCAGAGTAAAATAAATGGCGCTTTATAAACTGTGCAGTAATCCTGTTTGGGCCTCAGTTTTTGTAAGCTAAGGTTGCAGGCTTTGCTCATTTACTGATGAATCAAATTAAATCTGTTCTTGCTTTCTTTAGGCCTAAGAATTCCAAGCAGCCAGAACGTGAAGAGAAGCGGGTCCTGGGCCTGGTCTTACTCCGCGGAGAGAACCTGGTGTCCATGACAGTTGAGGGCCCACCTCCTAAAGATGTAAGACTTCAATTTGACAGTATACAACCGGCATGCCAAGAGGCTTTCCAGCTATGAATGCTAACACTTCATTTCTCTTCTTAATTCAGACTGGTATTGCAAGGGTGCCATTGGCCGGAGCTGCTGGAGGACCAGGAGTTGGCCGTGCAGCTGGCAGAGGTGTTCCTGCTGGTGCACCAATGCCACAAGCACCTGCTGGTTTAGCCGGACCAGTGAGGGGCGTTGGAGGCCCATCTCAACAGGTAATCCTGTGTTGCAAAATAAGATCTCTTTAGTAGATATTTGGTGGTTAATGTTTCAGCATGATGGGTGTATGGATTGATTTTGCTAATGTTTGTCCCTGAGGTTAGCGTCACATTCTTAAAGAACATCTGTCACCATGATCAGGCTAATTTATGGACCATAGTATGAGACTGGGGGTCTGACTCCTGGCATCTCTGCCAATCTCATCGATGGGCTATCAATATCAGTCTAAGAGAACGCCCATCACAGTTGATGGGATCAGATCTGTAAAGTTATTTGAGGGACCAACATCTTGTGGCAACAACTCAAACCCTATATAATATTTATTGGTGGAATTCTCTTCTGTATATAGTACATGTGGTTTTCTTCATTGGTTTACATTGTCATCTGTCCTACAGGTGATGACACCTCAGAGTCGCGGTAATGTCGCTGCTGCAGCAGCCGCTGCCACAGCAAGTATAGCTGGTGCCCCAACACAGTACGCTGCAGGAGGCCGTGGAGGCCCACCACCACCAATGGGCAGAGGAGCACCACCCCCAGGTACAGAGCCGTGGAACTTTCTTTTTGTGGGGTTAGATCGATGATGAAAATCCTCAGTCTGACTATTCTGATGAATACTTACAGCAGGATTACACTGAGATCTCTTCTGCATTGAAATCCTATTGCATGTTTAGTTTGAGTCTTACTCACTTATGTGTTTAATTGTAGGCATGATGGGACCCCCTCCAGGCATGAGACCACCTATGGGTCCACCAATGGGCATGCCCCCAGGCAGGGGAGGCCCTATGGGAATGCCACCTCCAGGCATGAGACCACCACCTCCAGGAATGCGAGGTAAGATTTTACAGTATAAATAGCTGGCGTAAAGACATGGCAAGCTGCAGGTTTCTAGTTCTGAGGACCTCTAACTTGTTTAATCCATTATTGCCTAAAACATAACATATATAATATAAATGAATTTGGGCAATACTTCTAGTGTCAGTATGTAGTAAGTATGCGTATCATCTTGTGCTATTTTCATACTGAATTAATATCTGTTCTCTTGCCAGGTCCACCACCTCCAGGCATGAGGCCAACCAGGCCCTGATCACTGCTGCTTCCTTCCTTAATGATCGGACTGTTCTGGTTAAATGTTTTGTAACTTTTTATTTTCTATGTAAATTGAGTTTTTAATAAACAAGTAAACTGTACATCTGTTCAATCTCTATTCCCAAATGTCTGACTGGCTTCGGTTTGGGTCTGTCAAGATCAGTTTAACCACTTCCAGTCATCTGCCCGTTGACTATAAACATCCTAGTAGTGGATCTCTATCTCTGAATGGATGTTTTAAAACGTCCTTGAGCTTTGCCCCCTGTGTGCAGCACCTGTACATAGAAGCTCCATGACTCAGCTGCCTCCTGACAGCCAAGAACATGGAGCTTTAACCTGAGACCTTTTTTCCTGGTCTCCAGGCTTTTGATCATTCTGACAAGCTGTCAAAGCCATCACAAATGCTTGTACTATCTCACTCTCATTACTGCTGGTCACAGAGCAGTTTACAACCACATATTGGGTGTTTCCCCAGTCGTCTCCATGACAGCACATCCTGAGACTCTCTCCTGATAGGACAGGAAAAAACAGGTTTAAATTCCCTCCCCTTCCCTCCACCACCAGTGTTTTTTTCCTGTCCTGCCAGAGGAAGGAAGCTCAGAGGTGCTGGGAGACCTTCTGGGGTTTTCTGGCAGTATTCTCTTTTTTTTTTTTTTGGCTGGCTGCGCTTACCTGTGCAGCGTGGCGGGCTGGGGATCGGTTCCTCCCGAGGCTCTCCCTTCCCTTTTCTCAGCAGCCTGTGCCCGGGGCCCAAAATTGGAGGACCCCCCCCCGGCTGTGTTTCCCTGCGCCAGCAGCCCAGGAGGGCCTATGAACAGGGAGATGGGCGGCCGGAGAGACGCTAGGATGCGATTCCCTCCGGCCGCCGGGTGGTGACGTTGGGCGGTCCGCCTGCGTCATGACATCACACCCGAACCCAGAAGTGGGGGCCGCTTAAAGGACACGGGCTTGCGGCATGGCATCCTCCGTGTGCCAGCAGCTCCTGGAGAGGAGCGACTAGAGCGCAAGCAGCACTGACAACCCTACAGGCACCAGCGGCAACACCTTACCAGCTGCACTCAGTGGAAGGGCCGCTTGCTACAATGAGCGCCCCAGCCACCCCCGACTCAGGACTGGAGCCAGCCCCTACACAGGGATCCGTGAGTAGCCTGACCTCAGGCAACGGTTACCTTTTGTTCCCTATGGTGGCTGACTCTGCTCTCCCTCGTTTTAGGGAGAAAGAGTTATCCTCCTCCACTAGACCTAAGTCTAGAAAATGGAGAGTCTGTGCAAAGCGGTTACCTCTATTTGGAACCAAACCCCTTTGTAAAGAATGCACAGCAAGTGTTATCAAAGGAGAATCAACCAGCTTCTTAGAAGACATTAAGTTGTTGGTCAAGCAGGAAGTGCAGTCAGCTATGTCTTCCTTCTCCCCCAGGGGCCCATCACCGCAAAATCCGAAAGAATCTCTTGTTGTAGATAGCGACTCAGATTCAGCAGCTCCGGTTCTGTCTGATTCAGATTTTTCCAGAGTTGGTAACTCGGACAAAGAGAACGAATACAAGAGGTTTTTGTTTAATCCGGAGGACATAGAGGAGTTAATAAAAGCTATCAGAGCCACGATTCGCATGGAAATCCAAAAAAAACCTAGATCCGTACAGGAAGAGATTTTTGGGGGCCTGGGGGAGAGGCCAAGATCAGATTTTCCAGTCCCTGACAATGTACAAAAGCTGATTAGGGCCGAATGGCAGAAACCCGAGAGGTTCCTTTATCCCAAGGGGTATTAAAAGGCGTTATCCTTTCCTGGAGGAGGACTGTGCAGATTGGGAGACAGTTCCAAAAGTAGACGCCCCCGTCGCCAAGGTAGCAAAACGCACCGTTCTCCCTTTCGAGGACTCGGCCCAGCTTAGCGACCCCATGGACAGGAAGGCAGAAAGCCTGCTCAAAAGATCCTGGGAGGCTACGGCGGCGCTCCTAAAGCCAGGGGTAGCAGCGACTTCCGTGGCCCATACCCTTAACATCTGGCTAGAGCAGTTAGAATGTCACCTAATTAATAAAACACCCAGGGACCAAATACTGGAAAGCCTTCCCCTGCTTAAAATGGCCACATGCTTTCTGGCAGATGCCTTGGCCGAATCCGTCCACCTGTCAGCCCGTATGGCGGTGCTCTCCAACACCATTAGAAGAGTACTTTGGCTAAAAGCGTGGACGGGAGATGCTGCGTCCAAGAATAAATTAATATCCTTACCATTCCATGGCCAGTGCGTCTTCGGTCCAGACCTGGACAAAATACTGGAAAATGCAACCGACAGGAAGAGGGGCTTTCCGGAAAATAGGTCCTGTCAAAACTCTTGCTTTTTTCGTAGTAAACAAACGACACAAAGCAAAGATAAGAGGAGCAAGGGGAAGTCGGGAAGGTGGAGCTACACTAAGGGGGGGGTAGATCCAGAGGTTTCCTATTTAACCCCAATAGGGGGGACTCGGCCTCCTCACAAAAACAATGACTGTTTTCGGGTTGGGGGGAGACTCAGCTCCTTTATTCACATCTGGGAGCAAGTGTCCACAGACCCGTGGGTACTAAGCGTCGTAAGATCAGGCTACCAAATAGAGTTGTTATCCTCTCCCCCAGAAAAGTACGTGGAAACAATTCTCCCCCAGACCCAACAGTCACCCCTGGAACGCAGTATCTTAGACCTCCTTCAGTTGGGGGCAATAGAGCCGGTTCCTCTATCACAGTGCGGCAGAGGTCACTACTCCAAACTGTTCATGATAAAAAAAAACAAACGGCAAGCTAAGAACCATCATAAACCTAAAACCCCTAAACAGGTTCATAGTTTATCAAGCTTTCAAGATGGAAACGATATGGGGGGCCATAAAGCTAATCAGGAAGGACGCGGTAATGGCCACTCTAGACTTAAGAGACGCCTACTTCCACATACCGATACACCCACGGTACAGGAATCTCCTGCGGTTTGTGGCTCAGCTAAACCATCAAACCCGTCATTTTCAGTTCAAAAGCCTGCCCTTTGGAATCTCTTCTGCTCCCAGGGTGTTCACCAAGGTGGTAGCAGAGGTAGTCACGACCCTCAGACATCAGGGCATCCAGATCGTCCCATACCTGGGCGACCTCCTGATTATAGCAGACAACAAACCATCCTTACAGATCCATCTTCAAACAGTAATTTCCCATTTTCAATCCCTGGGGTGGATTATAAACTGGGAAAAGTCCAACCTTCAACCAGAAAACAGGAAAATATTTCTAGGTATCTTGCTGGATGCCCATCTACAGAGATCCTTTCTACCACCTCAGAAGATTCGGGATCTCAGGGAGAACATCCGGCGTTTTCAGAGCAAGTCAAGGTGCACAATAAGAGAGGGGATGAAGATCCTAGGGTTTCTATCCTCCTGTGTCCCAGCGGTCACCTGGGCTCAGGCTCATATGAGACCCCTTCAGAACCTTATACTCACGGTTTGGAATGGGTCTCAGCTTTCTCTAGATCGCAAAATTTCCCTACCCCAATCGGTAAAAAGATCGCTAAAATGGTGGCTGAAAAGCGAAAACCTGCTAAACGGCGTCTTTTGGGAACAGAGGCCTTTTATTTCCCTGACAACAGACGCAAGCTCTTGGGGTTGGGGCGCCCATCTAGACAGGGGAACGTTTCAGGGCGCATGGACATCTTTGGTAAGAAAGCAGTCTTCCAACTACAAGGAACTGAGAGCCATCTGGGAAGCGCTACAGGCGTCTCAGGTTCAGTTAAAAAATCAACACGTTCTGATTCACTCAGACAACGCAACAGCTGTGGCGTTCATCCGCTGCCAGGGAGGAACCAGACACAATCCTCTGCGGGGTCTAGCCTCCCAGATATTCACTTGGGCGGAAGCGAACCTGCTGTCATTATCATCAGTGCATCTCAAGGGGGTTCTAAATCAAAAAGCGGACTATCTCAGCAGGCGGAGATTAGATCCAGGAGAATGGTCCCTCTCGCAAGAGGCCTTTCAAGTCATCTCAGCCAGGTAGGGAACTCCTTCCCTGGACTTGTTTGCCTCCGGGATAAATCACAAGCTCATGAAGTTTTTCTCCCTAAATCCGAGAGATCACCCGACGGCGGTGGACGCCTTCAGTCAGCAGTGGACGAACAGCCTAGTATATGCCTTTCCTCCATTTCCTCTCATCCCGAGGGTTCTACAGAAATTTCTATCAGAAACATGCAACATGATTCTAGTGGCCCCCTTCTGGCCCAGAAGGAGCTGGTTCGGTCTCCTAAGGTCCTTATGCAGGGAGGACCCGATTATGCTTCCGGTAACCCCGGACTTACTGACCCAGGGCCCAGTAACCCATCCTTAGGTCGGGATCCTACACCTGTCAGCGTGGTTTCTGACCCTAACCCTATACAATTCCTGCCTCACAGATGTCCCGTGGGTTTCCAAATTCTTAAAAGCAGCCGACAGGATAAGGCCCAGAATCAGGAACATAGTGGCCCCATGGAACCTGAACACAGTACTGGGGGCACTTACAGCACACCCCTTCGAGCCACTTACCTCCTTATCCCTCAGATGGCTAACGTTCAAAACAGTCTTCCTTGTAGCTATATCATCCGCAAGAAGAGTATGTGAACTACAGGCGCTTTCAATCCAAGATCCTTTCCTGAGGATCCTGGACGATAAGTTAGTTTTCAAGCTGGATCCCAGCTTCTTACCAAAGGTAGTTTCTACCTTTCATAGGTCGCAGGACATCGTAATACCATCTTTCTGTTCCAATCCGAAAAACGCCCAGGAGGAGTCTTACCACAACCTAGATGTGAGGCGGTCAGTTCTTCATTATATCGAGACCACCAAAGACTGGTGGAAGGATAAAAATCTCTTTGTCCAGTTCTGTGGGCCTAATAGAGGAAAGAAAGCAGCAAAAAGCTCAATTTCTCGTTGGATCAGACTGGCTATTACCGAGGCTTATAAAGCCACCGGGAAGGAGGCTCCTGTTTCTCTTAAGAGCCCACTCAACCAGGGCCTTGGCAGCTTCCTGGGCTCAAAGGTCCGAAGCCTCCCTGCAAGAGATATGCAGGGCGGCAACCTGGAAGACAATTCATACATTCACTAAACACTACAAGGTGGATGTCTTTACTAATGAAGATATGGCTTTTGGACGGAAAGTCCTTTGTTCCATAGCCCCTCCCTAATGAGTTTTCGTTGTTAATTCTCAGGATGTGCTGTCATGGAGACGACTGGGGAAATGAGTATTACACTCGCCGGTAATCCGGTTTCCTGGAAGTCTCCATGACAGCACATACGTCCCACCCCTTTATTCTTTAAGTCCTTATCTTCGATGTATATAATGGATTTATAATTCCTTCTTATTCTGGTGTCCGTTAAAAATACACTGGTGGTGGAGGGAAGGGGAGGGAATTTAAACCTCTCTGTGTTTTTTCCTGTCCTATCAGAGGAGAGAGAGTCTCAGGATGTGCTGTCATGGAGACTTCCAGGAAACCGGATTACCGGTGAGTGTAATACTCATTTCTGCAAACTTCAGAATCAGGAAGATAAATATTCAGGTTTGATTTGCGGTTTACCCTTGCTATCTTATAGGAAAAATGAATTAAAAATTGAAAATCTGCAAAAAAATATATATTTTAAAATTTCACCTTCCTTCTGTTTTAATTCTTGTGGGAAATCTAAAGGGTTAACAAACTTTGTAAAAATCAGTTTGGATTACATTGGGGGCTGTAATTTTTAAAATGTTCATTTATGGGAGGTTTCTATTTTAGCCCCTCAAAGTTACTTTAGAACTGCAAAGGTCCTTTAAAATTAACTATTGGAATCTTAAAAATTACATCTAAAATTCGAAGCCTTCTAACTTCCTCAAAAAATAAAATTACCTTTCCAAAATTATGCCAACATAAAGTGGACATATGGTGAATGTTCATTAATAACAATTTTATTAGATATCCCTATGCAACTTAAAGGGAACCTGTCATCTCAGAAACGCCTCCTGAACTAGAGTAAGCGTTGTATAGTGTAAGTGATGCTGAATCTGAATATGTAAGTTTTATCTTCATACTCCCTTCCATTCCGACGCTGTGCTCCCACAAACCTGCAGTAAAATGCACTCAGTGGACTCTTCTTTGAGTCCTCTCCATTATATGAGTGAGCAACGGAGTCCACTGAGTGCATTTTACTGCAGGTTTCTGGGAGCACAGCGTCGGAATGGAAGTGAGTATGAAGATAAAAATTACATATTCAGATTCAGCATCACTTACACTATACACCGCTTACTCTAGTTCAGGGGGTGTTTTGGAGATGACAGGTTCCCTTTAAAAGCAGAGAAATTAATATTTAAAAAATTGATTTTTTTTTTTTTCAATATTTTCAGTAAATTTTAGATTTTTTATAAATAAAGGTAAAATATAGTGACTCAAATTTACCATTAACACAAAGTACAATGTGTCACAAGAAAACAATCTCTGAATGGCTTGGATAAGTAAAAGCGTTCCAAAGTTATTACCACATGAAGTGACACATGTCAGATCTGCAAAATTAGGCCTGGTCAGGAAGGGGGTAAATGGCCCAGATGGGAAGTGGTTAAGAAAAAGGCAAGAATAAGCTTATTTCTGAAATGCTTAACCCCTTCACGCCCAGCGCCGTACATGTACGGCGCTGGGGCGATGCGGGCACATGGCGCCCGCTCGCGGGTGCGGCGGGCGTCATGGCCGGCAAGTCTCTGCTGTTTCTAACAGCAGAGACTTGCCGCTACCTACTGTGTCGGCGGCGTCTTCCGGGGTGACTAGATGCCGTGATCACACGTGATCACGGCATCTAGTTGCGTCTAAACCCGGAAGCGTTTGCTTCCGGGTGGTGTACAGACACCCCGTGTGGCCAATCGGGGTGTCTGTACACCATATGAAAACTGTAATCCTCGCTGGTGAGGATTACAGTTTTCAAAGTGCAATTCTTATTCTGGCCACTAGATGGCAGGCCAGGATAAGAAATGAGCAACTCATGGATTTCTGAGTCTATAAAATCCATAATTGCTCATAAAGAAAAAAAAAAAAAGCCACAATATATAAGCCCATATTTGATCTTTCTAATAGTAAAAAAAAATTTAAAAAAAATGTTAAAAAATATATAAAAAATAAAAAAGATGTAAAAGTTCAAATCACCCCCCTTTCCGTATAAATAAAAAATAAATACCTAAATAACAATAAATATAGACATCATGGGTATCACCGTGACCGAAAATGCCCGTACTTTTAAAATATATAAAAAAAAATTCCAATACGGCGAATTGTGTGGCGGAAAAAAGCGTCCAAATGGCGATTTGCCGTTTTTTGTCGCTTTTTTTTTCTAAAAAAAATTAAATAAAAAGTGATCAAAAAGTCATACACACCCCAGAATGGTATCAATAAAAACTTCAGATCGTCCCGCAAAAAATGAGCCCCCATACAGCTCTGTACACATAAATACCAAAAAGTTATAGGGGTCAAGATATGACAAGGAAAAAAAAAAAAAAAAAAAAAGGGCAACTTTCTAATTATTTTATCACTATGAAAACGCAGGAAAAACTATACATATTAGGTATTGCTGGATTCGTACTGACCAGTAGAATGAAAGTAATGGATCAGTTTTAATGCACATCGAACGCTGTAAATAAGAAACCCGTAGAACTGTAGCGGAATAGCGTTTTCTTTGCAATTTCACCCGGTTTGGAATTTTTTTCCCGCTTCCCACTACACCGTATGCAATATTAAATGGTGGCGTTGGAAAGTACAACTTGTCCCGCAAAAAACAAGCCCCCATACAGCTATGTGAACAGAAAAATAAAAGAGTTATGGCTGTTTGAAGGCAGGGAGCGCAAAACGAAAATGCAGAACCGAAAAAAGCTCCGGGGGTGAAGGGGTTAAAGGGGTTATCCCATGAATAATGTAAAAAATGATAATTGGATATTATATTGTCCATGACAACCCCTTTCTAACAAAGCTAGAACCAGCGCTGTACTTCACATGGATCCAGAGATCTCCCCAGTCATTGCTCTGCTAGATTTATATAAAGCTGACTGCTCAAGGGGAGTGTATTTTCTGCTGTAGCTCAGGGGGCGTGTCTCAGCTCTCCCTATCACAGCTCAGGAGGCAGTTGAAAGCTGAAACTGAGCATGTGCGGCCTTCTCAGTGAGCAGGTCAAAGAAATTAAGTGGCACTATACAGATACATTTTATTGAATAACTCTCAGTAGCTATAAAAAAATTTTTTAATCACATGCAATTACAAAATATTCACATCCAGGTGCTGGTTTGAAAACTATAGAATATTTTTCATGGGACAACCCCTTTAAACTGATGCAAAATCTTTTGCTCTGGAGCATATATGGCTATGATGGTGTTAGTCTTGATGTGCTTATAGCAGAAGGGGGTCTCAAACCTGGCAGTAAAGGATCTCAACAGTCCAGAAAGTGCACTTTTTGCAAGAAAGCCTTAGGCCCCTTTCACATGAGTGTGACGGATTAGGTCCATTTGTGTTCAGGGAAACTCGCACCATTTTGCAAGCAAGTTCAGTCAGTTTTGTCTGCGATTGCGTTCAGTTTTTTTCCGCTCAGGTGCAATGCGTTTTGTTGCGTTTTTCACGCGTGTGATAAGCTGAAGGTTTACAAACAACATCTCTTAGCAACCATCAGTGAAAAACTCATTGCTTCAGGATGCAATGCGTTTTTTTACTGAAGCCTCATTCACTTCTATGGGGCCAGGGCTGCGTGAAAAACGCAGAATATAGAGCATGCTGCGTTTTTAACGCAACGCAGAACTGATGAGTGAAAAAAAAAATGCTCATGTGCACAGACCCATTGAAATGAATGGGTCGGGATTCAGTGCAGGTGCTATGCGTTCATGTCACGCATTGCACCCGTGCGGAAAACTCGCTCGTGTGAAAGGGGCCATAGGCTCTTCTCAGTCAAGAAAAAAAAGCTTTGCTCAAAATCAACAGGCTGATTTCTGAAGTCTCCCTCCAGAACCTTAATAAGAGGATGTGGATTCTAGGATGTTAGCACAATCTCCTAATGCTTCCTGCTGAGGCTTCCCCAGACCTAGATTTAGATAAGAACGAAGGTAAATTGGTCTCAGATGTAGACTCCTCGTCTTCTGAGGAAGATTCTAGAAATCTGCTTTGCTCTTTTGAAGAAGCAGACCCTATTAAAACCATTAGGGCCACTATGAATTTGGAAGAAGCAAAGACAACCAAAATCTGTTCAGGATCTTATTTTCCCTTCACCCATGACGGCACCCTTGCGACTAGGACCTCCCATCGAGGACAGGAAACCTGCTAACATATAAAAAGGTACACACCCCTGCCTCACCTCAGTTTAGGTTTCCTGTCCTCCGGATGGGATGTTCTAGGGGGCGCTTGTTCCGTTCCTAGCCTGCTTCTTTTCTTCAGGTACAGAGTGCTGCGGACTGCCCAGGTCTACTTACCTTAACGGGGCAGGATCTGGGCTGCGCAGGTCTCCGGTTGGAGCTGTAGCCAAGTCTCCCCTACCTTCTGTCTCCTTCCTCCTTGGGGGGGACTGCTGTGGCCGTGTTCAGGCGGTCCCTCCGGCGGTTGCCGGGTCCGGCGGTGAGAGCGGCGTTCTGCGCATGCGCGTGCGGCCGGAACCCGGAAGTATCTGGGACGTTCGTCATTTCTGGGCGACGGCCGCAGGCCCGGCCTACGCAAACATGGGGAGTGGACACAGTTAAAAGGAGCCCCGGCGCGCCATACAAGTGGGCACAGAAGGTGGGAGCCAGCAGACAAGCGTGCAGCTTGAGGGCCGTGTCCTGGGTGAAAATATGGAGCCTGGAGACGGTGGACGCGCAGACCCTGTGGAATCCTTGAGACCCCCAAGTCCGGTACAGTGGCAAGGATATGGGTGATACTTCTGGCGGTAAGATCCATCTTTAATGGGGGTTTTGCTGTCCCTTTTTTGTGTATTTTAGGTAGCAAAAACCCCCTAAGAAGGTGTCTTACAAGAAGAAACATAAGGAGTGCAGTGGGTGTAAAGTTCCTTTATCTGCAGATTATTCTAGGCCATTATGTCAGGGGTGTGTGGACAAGCTACTTATGGAAGAATCTCAGTCTTTGTCAAAAAGGATTAAGGCCCTGGTCAGGTCTGAAGTTAAATTGTCACTTAAGGCGTTCAAAGCTCCCCGGCCTAGCTCCCCAGAAAGACATGTGTTGGAAGGAGAGGCGGATTCGGATATATCAGAAGGGGAAGTCTTAACTAGCCAGTATAGTTCTGACTATGATTCTCCCTCAGAAGATGAGGCTGCAGGGAGACCGCTTTTTCCGGTAGAAGACACAGAATTGTTACTAAAAGCAGTAAGAGCCACCATGCAGCTGGAGGATTTTAAACAACCTAAATCAGTTGCAGACCAGGTGTTTGAAAGACTGGCACCAAAATCTAGGAGAGTCTTTCCGGTGCACAAGAACATGGACTCTTTGATTAAAAAAGAATGGAAAAATCCTGACAGGAAATTCTTTATTCCCTCCTCAGTTAAAAGGAAGTATCCCTTTGAGGGAGAGGTGTCTGATATATGGGACAGAGCACCGACGGTAGACGCCCCAGTGGCAAAAATGGCAAGGAAGTCCGCGCTGCCTTTTGAAGATCTGGGATCTTTGTCCGATCCGCTTGACAAAAAGGCGGATACATATCTTAAAAGGGCGTGGGAAGCAGCTTCTACTAGCTTCAGACCTGCTATTGCTGCTTCCTGGGTTTCCAGATCTTTAAAGCTGTGGTTAGGTCAGTTAGAGTCACACATTAAGGATAAAACACCCAGGGAAAAACTGTTAGCTTCCTTACCAAAGTTTATTAAGGCAGCTGATTTTCTGGCGGACGCATCAACCGATTCGGTTAGGTTCTCAGCCAGAGCGGCCGCTATGTCTAATGCAGCCAGAAGGGCAATTTGGCTGAGAACATGGAAAGGTGACCAGGGATCCAAATCTAGATTGTGTGCAGTACCCTGTGTAGGATCCAGACAATTTGGTCCTTCCTTGGACGAGGTCCTAGATAGGGCTTCCAATAAGAAGAAGAGGTTTCCCCTACCACAGAAGCCCCCCTTTTTTCGTCGGCCCAATAGAGGTTTTAAAAAACAGAGGGGGTCAGTCAGACAAGGGTTCCTCTAGATTCCCTAAAAAATCTTCAGGGTTTTTCTTTAAATCACAGGATAAGCCTAGAGATCAACAATGACGCCGAGCTTCAGGTAGGGGGAAGATTGAGAACCTTCTTTTCAGCTTGGAGTCAGATTACCCAAAACAAGTGGGTGTTAAAGTTGATAAAAGATGGTTTCCACATAGAGTTCTCTTCTCCCCCTCCGGATTTTTTTGTATGTCCAGCTCCGTCTCCAGATCCTATAAAAAGAAAAGTGTTGGAAGAGGAGATGTTGAGTCTATTGCACAAGGGAGTAGTATCCCCTGTCCCCTCGGGAGAAAAGGGGAGGGGGTTCTACTCTCCCCTATTCATGGTGAAGAAACCAAACGGGTCGTACAGAGTTATACTCAATCTAAAGAATCTAAACAAATCCCTCAAATACAAAAAGTTTTGCATGGAGACTCTGAAATCCGCCATGAATCTCCTCACAAAAGATTGCTGGATGGCAAATATAGATTTAGAGGATGCCTATTACCACATACCAATTGGTCAAGCATCACAAAGATTCCTAAGAACGACAGTGTGGATACAGGGGCAGTGTGTGCACCTCCAATTTGTAGCTCTCCCGTTCGGAATCTCTCAGGCTCCGAGACTTTTCACAAAGGTAGTGGCAGAAATGGCAGCCTTCCTCAGGTTGAAAGGAATTCAGCTAGTGCCCTACTTGGACGACTTCCTAGTATTTGCTCAATCAAGGGAGAGACTAGTTGCAGACCTAGAATTGACGTGTGCAACTTTGAAACATCTAGGTTGGAAAATAAATTGGTCCAAATCGAACATTATCCCAACTCAGTTCTGCGTGTTTCTGGGGATATTACTGAACTCAGTGGAAGAAAGAAACTTTCTCATCTTGGAGAGGAAAAATCAGTTAATTCTACAAACTCAACGTCTGTTTCTCTCCTACCTGTGCACGATCAGACAGGCAATGTCTGTGCTAGGCCTGATGACTTCGGCCATACCAGCAGTGCCCTTCGCCCAAGTTCACTCAAGAGATCTCCAAGCAAATATTCTGGACATATGGAATGGCTCTCCAAATTCTCTGGAAACAAAATTCCATCTTACCTCGAAGGCCAGAATATGGCTCTTATGGTGGATGGAGATAGACAACCTAGACAAGGGAGTCAATTGGTCAGTGCAGAACCCAGTCTCTCTGACTACAGATGCCAGTGCATGGGGTTGGGGAGCTCATTCTCAGGGGGAAGCTTGGCAAGGCAGATGGGACAGTTTGACAAGACGGAAATCATCAAACTTCAGAGAACTCAAAGCTGCTCTTATGACATTGCAAGCGGCATTTCACTCTGTGAAACAAAAGAACATTTCCCTTTACACAGACAACACAACTACAGTAGCGTATGTGAATCGTCAGGGGGGTACCAGAAATCCTGCCCTTTTGATGTTGTTAAAACAAATGATGTCGTTCTTAGAGGAGAGAACGTTGAACCTCTCAGCAGTTCACTTAAGGGGAGAACAGAATCAAGTGGCGGATTTCCTAAGTCGCTCCTCCCTGAAGCAGGGGGAATGGATGTTGAACGAAAAAATCTTTCAACAGGTGGCTCAAAGGTTTGGCCAACCCTCCATAGACCTATTTGCCACCAGAGCCAACAGAAAAGTGGGAAGATTTTTTTCCCTAAACACCTGGGATGGTCCAGTAGCATTAGACGCACTGGCTCAGGATTGGAGGAGGGAAAGGGGCTATGCCTTTCAACCATTTTGTCTTCTCCCCAGAGTTCTAAGGAAGGTGGAGAGGGAATCTGCAGCCATAATACTGATAGCTCCCTTCTGGCCGAAGAAGGCATGGTTTTCGACCATTCTGAGGCTAGCAATACTTCCGCCTTGGCACCTGCCAGTCAGGGAGGATCTCTTGGAACAAGGGCCCTTTTTCCACCCCCATCCAGAAATTCTGAAGCTGTCTGCATGGATGTTGATAGGCAGGTTTGGTCCCGTAGGGGGTTATCCCAATCGGTAATCTCCACCCTCTTAAACAGTAAAAAACATGTTACTGCTAAAAAATATTTAAAAGTATGGGAAACCTTTTCGGGTTTTTTAAGGGATGAGCCTGACCCATTGTGTCCCCCCTGTATTCCTAGAATTCTGGAGTTTTTGCAGGCAGGATTAGAGAAAAAATTGAAAATATCTACTCTTAGAGTACAGATTTCAGCACTGAGCTATTTTTTCGATGTAAAGCTGGCAGAACACTCCTGGGTTAAGAGATTTTTGACAGGGGCTTCACGGGCTCTTCCCAGAATTAGAACCCTTTCTCCACCTTGGGACCTAAATACTGTCCTTTCTGGTCTTTGTAATAGTCCGTTTGAGCCAGTGGCTGAAATCCCGATCAGGATTTTAACAATTAAATTAGCCTTCCTGTTGGCAATTACCTTGGCAAGGAGGGTGTCTGAGGTTCAGGCGTTTTCAGCATTTCCCCCTCATACCAGAATTCTGGACGATAGGGTTCTGATTAGACCATTAGACTCCTTTCTCCCTAAGGTAGTGTCAGATTTTCACAGAGACCAGGAAGTGGTTCTCCCGTCCTTTTGTTCTGATCTGGCTAATGAGTTGGAAAGGAAGTTCAACTGTTTAGATGTGAAAAGATGCTTATTAACGTATCTGGATGTTTCTAAACAATGGAGATTAGATGAAAATCTGCTTCTTCAGTTTTCAGGGTGATATAAGGGGCGTAAGGCCTCTATTAGAGTCATTGCTAAATGGGTTAAGGAGGCCATTTGCTTGGCCTACTCTTCTCAGGGCCTTCCACCTCCTGTTGGATTTGGGGCCCATTCCACGAGGTCAGTGGCGACCTCCTGGGCAGAAAGGGCGGATGCTTCTCTGGCCCAGATTTGTAGGGCGGCTACGTGGAGTTCTCCACATACTTTTTTTAGACATAGGCTGAATCTAAATTCTGATGCGGCCTTTGGGAGGAAGGTGCTGCAGGCTGTAGTCCCTCCCTAATATGTTTATTTTTCAGTCGCAAGGGTGCCGTCATGGGTGAAGGGAAAGCAAAAATTACTTACCGGTAATTGTTTTTCCAGAAACCCATGACGGCACCCCAAAAAATTTCCCGCCCATTAACTAAAAAGAAAAAAAAAATGATAGGGATGAGGGGTTTCTCCCCTTCTCTGGTTTAAGTTTAGGTTTAAGTTTGTTTCTCGCCTCCGGAGTTTAGTCATTTTCTATAACTGAGGTGAGGCAGGGGTGTGTACCTTTTTATATGTTAGCAGGTTTCCTGTCCTCGATGGGAGGTCCTAGTCGCAAGGGTGCCGTCATGGGTTTCTGGAAAAACAATTACCGGTAAGTAATTTTTGCTTTCAAAGGCCTATGAGGAAAATAACTTTTCCATTTCCATCCACCATGATGGCCACGTAGAGATTGACCCCTGACCTATGTAGGGATTGGAAGCACAGAGTTTAGATTGCCCCACCCACCCACTCTCCTCAGTCATGTTCAATTCGCATGGCAATGAGCCTGCTGGGCCTCCTAACATCCTGCATCGGGCCAATCTCATACCAGAGTTCTTCAAAGATGGATCCTAAGATCTTGGAACAGAAAACAGTCATGCCTGGACCGATCAATCAGCATTCCCTTCCAGGTAAAACAGGATCTAAACTGGTGGACATAAAGAAATCTTGGAAAAGGCATTTTATGGCTGAAAAAGCCATCAATTCAGGTGATTACTGATGCCAGCAAAATAGGTTGGGGCGTGAAAGTGGGCTCTCAATTCTTTCAGGGAATCTTCTCAAAAGAAGTAAGGCTACTTTCACACTAGCGTTTTATAATTCTGGTATTGAGTTCCGTCATAAGTGGCTCAATACCAGAATAAAATGCTTCACTATTGTCCCCATTCATTGTCAATGGAGACAAAACTGAACTGCGGTTTGCTCTCCGGTCTGGCATCCGCACCAAGACGGATCCATCATGACCCCCAATGAAAGTCAATGGGGACGGATCCGTTTGTGACAATGGTGAACGGATCCGTCTTCCATTGACTTTCAATGGAGTTCATGACGGATCCGTCACCTGCACGCATACAGACACACATAAACATACACAGACATATACACATACAAATATACATACTTACATGCTCCTGGCAAGTCTCCACAGGGCCGGAGCGCGGTTCCGGCCCCACACATGTCCCTGGGGCAGCACGGATCCGGCGGCACCCTTCACCTCCTGGATCTGTGCTGCCGCTAGTGTGAAAGAGGCCTAAGCAAATGCTCCTCAAATTTCAGGGTGTTATAGGAAAATATGGTCCCTAGCCAGAACTTCAGCCCTACACCACTCAAATATGATATAGCATCAGTGACATTCACCCATTGAGTGGCCCGAAGCCATTTGCCCTTGTTAGCATATCAAAGGCAGGAAGGGCACATGGCTCTTGGCCAACAGATTGGGAAGAGATTTGGGTGGTTATGGGGTGGAGTCGATGGTGGGGGCTGGGACACAGGAAGATATATGCTTTGGAAAACTTGGGATCGCTCTTTCTTCCTGCCACCACCTGGAACAACAGCACTTCTGGAGCAAGCTTAAGGTATATGTGTGTATGTATATAAGTATAATATCCCAGTAGACTTTATATGTGTACATATAGATATTTGTAGTCTGTGATTGTATTACCAGTAGATTATATATGCTGTTTATGCATGAGTCTCTATATGTACATGTACTAATGGTCAGGTACTGGATGTGAGTTGGTTAGAAGTGTAGATCCAGTAGACTATATATTGGTGGACTCTGGATATACTTTATATACATACACATTATTAGCCACATTGCTTAGCATCCAGGGAGGGCAGGAACGAGGATGGCTGTGTGTGGCGGTGTCCTCTATGTATTGTGTTATTTGTAGTGTCTGTATCTTTGTATAATGTCCATTGCTTTGTCATCTCTGTTATCAGTAAAGTGTTTTCATATATAAGTATCTGTGAGGGTTGTATGTTATTCCTGGGGTGTATGAAGGACTAGAGGGGTGTATATAATACACTGGATAAACGGGTTATATAAGAAACAAAGACAACAGCTTAGGAACAGAATAAAAGGGAAGGAAGTGGAGATAAATATAAATCTCCAATTTCCAATAAGCATAAATTCCCTTCATCACAGGGAATTATCCGTGGTCTGGTATACCCTAAAAGAGGTTTCCTTTCTGCTAAAAAATCCATCACATCAAGGTTTTCTCAGACAATATAACTACAGTCGCTTACCTAAAACATCAGGGCGGTACAAAATCAACAACATTGAACAACCTAGCAATGAAAATTCTATTTTGGGCAGAAAGAAATTCCCTTTCTCTCTTGGCGGTCCATCTAAAGGGCTCTCAGACTCAGGAAGTGGACTTTCTCAGTAGGGATCTTTTGGACCCTATAGAATGGTCTCTAAATCCTCTAGAATTAGGCCATCTCTCTCCACTCGTGTTCCTCAATGGGATTTAAATATTGTCCTTAATTGCTTAAAAGGTCCCCCTTTTGAGCCCTTAGGTACCTAGGAGAGGCAGAGTATCTCTAAAGGTATGGAACAGACAATTATGCCCACAAATGCGGTAAAAAATCTCAATTTATTAAAGACACATAATAATAATACAATACAAACAAAATATTAGGAAAAACCTCCTGACGAAGCCTTTGAGGTGAAACGCGCGTCGAGGGTGTTCCAGCGGTGTTCCCCCCCTGTCATCCCCCTATCAGCCTGTACGGACATGGGTAAGATTATATATTACACTATTTAACATGGGATTCACCAGAGGATTACCATTGGTTTGTTATGCCATTGTTTATAAGCATTGTATTTTGGGGGTCCCATTTTGATCTTTAGGCTCTGTCCATGTCCCTACATGGCTGTATGGGTGGATGTTTGCTATCTCAGGGGGGACCCGTGGTTCCATATTCAATTGTCCAGGTTACCATACCTGCTTTTTGGCTATTTTTCCTAATATTTTGTTTGTATTGTATTATTATTATGTGTCTTTAATAAATTGAGATTTTTTACCGCATTTGTGGGCATAATTGTCTGTTCCTTACCGGTGGGTGGGGAACTAGTAGGGAAATGTTCTGTGTTGCTTTGCCCCTTTATTACCTGGAAGGAGGTTTTTTTGCTGGTATATATCTCTAAAGGTAGCTTTCCTGATAGCTATAACCTCAGCAAGACGCCTTGGAGAGATCTAAGCCCTGTCCACCAGGGAATCTTATCTTATAATATCAGATGATAGTCACACTTAGCCTGGACCTGACTTTATTGCCTAAAGCAGTCAGACTTTCACAGGAATCAGGACATTGTCCTGCCATCCTCTTGTTCTAATCCCCAAATTCCTACTGAGGAAAAGTTCCATTCCTTAGATGTCCATAGAGCTATCCATCTTGAAATGACCAAACTGTTTAGGAAGGATGACAACCTCCTTATCCAGTATGGAGGGAAAAAAACTTTCTAAAGCTTCCCTAGCTAGGTGGCTCCAAACCACAATCCTAGACTGCTACAAGATCCAGGGAATCCCTTATCCAGTGAAAGTCAAAGCCCACTCTACCAGAGCCATAGCCTCCTCCTGGGCTGAAAAGGCAGGTGCCTCCCTATCACAGACTTGTAAGGCCGCCACCTGGTCAAGTACATCTACTTTTGTTAGATATTATAGGTTGGACCTTTCTTCTGTGAGCGTTTTGGCTTTTGGGAGGAAGGTTCTGCAAGCAATAGCCCCCACTTAATAATAATTTGATAGTTCTTTATGTGGCCGTCATGGTGGATGGAAATGGAAAACCGGAATTAGACTTACCGGTAATTCTGTTTCCTTGAATCCACCATGACGGCCCGGTTATTCCCTTTCCAAAAAAAAATAAAAATGTATAGATATAATATACTTAGTTATATAGTTGTTGGGTATGAAGAAATACTCAAAATTATAAAAAATAAAACCCACTTGGTAATTTGGTAAAACACTGAGGAGAGTGGGTGGGTGGGGCAATTTAAACTCTGTGCTTCCTGTCCCTACATAGGTCAGGGTTCAATCTCTATGTGGCCGTCATGGTGGATTCAAGGAAACCAAATTACCGGTAAGTCTAATTCTGGTTTTTCATGCCTGCCAAAAATTTTCAAGTTCCTCCTGGGTCCTGGCCATTATAAGGACAGGATATCTCTTGGAATTTCCCTCGCACCACTTCCTAAAAGTTCATGGTAATAAAAACGCTAAGTGTCAGACATCAAGATAGTGGATAAAAATCCCCACTCAAATAGCTATCCCTGATTTGGTGATTCATGAAAGAATCTGACCCAAGAGGTTCAGTGGATGCAAAGAAATCTAGTCACTATCACCACAGATACCAGCAAGAAAAGTTGGGGTGCACTCTCTCCTAAACAATTGTACTGGGCAGGTTGGATTCCTCCAAGATCCAAGCATAACCAAATGTAAGAACTTTCAGCAGTTTGGGATGCTTTCAGGGGCTTCTGTCCAGAAATACAAAGACATGTGAAAGTCATGATTATGACATATTTGAACAAGCAGTTGTCAGTGAAAATATTCTCTTGGGCAGAAAGAAATCCTGTCTCGGTTAAAGAGGACCTTTCACCACTCCTGACATGCCTATTTTAATAGCTTCATGCATCCCCCACATACTAACAATTCTGGAACATCTATTCTTATGTCTGTATGTTGTACCATTCCTTTATTATTTGCACTAGAAGTTATGAATGAATTGCTATTTGTCAGTTTAGGAACAGAGGGGAGGTGACCAGTTGGGGGTGTGTACCTGCACAGACTGACTCTAGCCAATCAGTGCTGCCATTGTCAGACTGTGCAGGTACACACTCCCAACTGGTCACCTCCCCTCTGTTCCTAAACTGACAAATAGCAATTCATTCATAACTTCTAGTGCAAATAATAAAGGAATGGTACAACATACAGACATAAGAATAGATGTTCCAGAATTGTTGGTACACGGGGAATGCATGGAGCTATTAAAACAGTAATGTCAGGAGTGGTGAAAGGTCCTCTTTAAAGCAGTTCACCCAAAAGGAAAAGAAAACCAGACTGGACCTCCTGAGCAGGAACTCCCCAAGAGAAGGTTAATGGTGCTTGAATGGCAAAATTTTCAAGCAGATCATGGAAAGATGTGGCTACCCTGTGATGGACCTGTTTGCAAACGGGGTAAACAGACAGAAGTGTTTAGTTCCCTATATTACAGAAACCGACCACTGTTCCTGGATGCTGTTTCTCGACCTTGGCTGCAGGGGATTTTTGTTCGCTTTTCCTCCATTTTCTCCGATGCCCAGGACATTAACAAAGACGATGGAAGAAGGATTTCAGGTGATCCTCACACGTTCATGGGTCTGCTAGTCTTGCTGTGTATCAAGGGGAGTGTCTTTTCTGATGGTACTCTATCCCTATCACAGCTCAGGAGGCAGTTGAAGGATGAAACTGAGCATGTGCGACCTTCTCATTGAGCAGGACAAAGAAATGCGAAAAAGAACAAAGGGCAGGTAGCGCTATACAGATTTTTTTCTTTTTTGAATAACTCAATGGCTATACAACATTTAATTAAATGCAATTACAAAAGTATTCAGTTCCAGGTGCTGGTTTAAAAAACTAGAATATTTTTCATGGGACATCCCCTTTAAGTGTCTTTCTAGAGTCCAAGTTAGCTGATTTAGAACTAGTGAAAAGATTCATTAAAGCAGCTGGTAGCCTTCAGTAGACTGGTTAGATCCTCTGTTCCTCCTTGGGATTTAAACCTGGTCCTATCTACATTAATGGATCGTCCATTTGAGCCTATCACTAAGATTCCTATCAAATTGTTAACGTTTAAAGCTGCTTTCTTAATGGCCATAACTACCACAAAGAGAGTAGAAGAAATTCAGGCCTTTTCCTGCAACGCCCCATACCTAATGACTAGAGGCGACAATCATTCTCAGACACTCCACTGCCAGCATGAGGTATCGCTCCCTTCCTTTTGGTCTCCAGTGGGATCTAAGGAAGAAGTCCCACAACTTTAGATGTCCACAGATGTGTTCTTACCTACCTGGAAGCCACAAAGGAATTTCTAATGTCTGACTCTTCATTAAATTCTTTGGATCAGAGGATGTCGGTTGCCAGATGGATAAAACAAGAAAAAGGCTCGACCAGAAGTTTTAAAAGCCCATTCAACCCGTTCAGTGTCAACGCTCTGGGCTGAGTCTGCTTCATTACAGGAAACTTTTCTCCATCAACTTTTTAAGTTGGACGTTCTTAAAAATCAGGATCTATCGTTTATACATAAAGTGCTATCTGCCGTGGGCCAACCCTGGTCAGTTTTTTTCCCTCTGTTAATCCTCCTGCTGAGTGCTGTTGTGGAGGCGTGGGCAGGGGTGCACCACCACTGAGGCCAGGTGAGGCGATCCCCTCAGCCAGCACCAGAGAGGGGCAGCCGAAGGGCCATGCTCTGAAGGGAAGGGATGACTGGGAAACTGTCATCAACTTTACGCTGTCCATACTAACAGCAGAATAAAGTACAGACAGGTGAGTTGATTTCAGCGGTGTGTCATAAGTAAAAAGTAAGTGGTCGACGAGAACTAACATCACAATCATTGCAGATTAGGCCTGGAAAAGAGTCACGACCACCTGAGAAGAGTCATGGTTATTCATGAATTCCTGCTCTCCCTGCCCACCTACTGATGACTGACAGTCTTCTATCTAGTTTTCTCCCTTTCTGTCTAGGAGAAAACTGCCAATCATCAGCAGATGGGCGGGAAGAGCAGGAGATTATGAATAACCATGACTCTTCTCAGGTAGATTTGACTCTTTTGAAGACTTGTGTTGCAATGATTATGATGCTGGATCTCGGCAACCACTTACTTTTAGCTCATGAGTAACACACCGCTGAAATCAGCATTTTGGTCACTAATTTATGCTGCCCTCAGTGAGGTCAGCATAAAGTTGATGACAGATTCCCTTTAAGAAATTGGCATTGGAGAGGGAGGGGCGCCGTTTCAGTTTTCACCTAAGGCAGCAGGAAGGCTAGGTGCACCCCTGGGCGTGGGGAATAGATAATTACTTACCGGCAACTGGACTTTCCTTCAGCCACCACAAGGGCTATTTTTCTCACCTTTTTGCTCATTATGTGCATTTATTATTTGGAAGTTGAATAGAAGTATATATATATATATATTGTTATTGCATCTATTTCAAAAGTCCTTTGTCATTAACTGGATCAGGTAAAGAGGAGGGGGCTTTTATTGATTGACTTCCATGTTGTTTCTTCTCCCTGGGGAGGTGGGGTAACCTCAAGCTGAGTACCGTTTTGGAGGCTAAAGGAAAATACAATTACTGGTAAGTAATTATCAGGGGATATTTCTTTGAATTTTATACAAGGCCAGCTTTTATTGGTCACAATTTTTAAGAAACAAGTGTGGTATGCGGGCGCTCCTTGGACAATCGTTATTTACATGCGGGTTTAAAAAATTGGTTGTGACTACTTGAAATGCTAAGGTTTAGGCCCCATTCACACAACCGTATGTTCATTTCCGTATCTTACCAGCATTTTTGCGGATAAGATGCGGAATCATACGGACCCATTCATTTTTCCATAGGAGAAAAAAAATGCGGAATGCACACCGTGTGCATTCCGCATCCGTATATTACGGAAGTTCTCCCGCAAAAAAAAGGAAACGTCCTATACTTGGCCGCAAAATCACGTCCGTAACCCCATTAAAGTCAATGGGTCCGCAAAAATGCGGAACACTACGGAAGACATTCCGTATGTCTTCCGTTTTTATACGGGCATGGAATACATACGGTCGTGTGAATGGGGCCTTATTCTACTGGTGGAAAGAACTCGCTGTGAAGCTTAGTGGAGATTGCATTGTGATGTAGATGTGGCCACACACCACCTCTTGGAAGTAAGGCAGGGGTAAAGCTCAGCAGAATATGTCAGCACTATATAAATAAGATTATACAAAAATGACTAATTCTGTTATAAACTGTTTTTGAAATGAGTTTCACTTGGACCTGGTCCATGGAGTGGGTGGTACAGCATTGACTTCATTTTGTACTTTGGTGCTGTTTAGCCTTAACCCCCTAAAGGGAATCTGTCCCCACAATCTTGGATTATTATCTGCAATAATACATGTGTATTTATCTCCTGCTGTCAGTGTTCCATCAGTGGCCATCTTTTGGAGACAATTTTTGTTTATGACTGCATGTTACTCAGTTTTGGCTAAAAATCATATTTTCAATTGGCCAGGAGAGTTTTTCTGATTTTCATAGGCAAGAAGAAATAGTTTTGCCTTTTTGTGAAAGCCCGGAACAGTTTCAACAATCCAGATGTGAGATGCTGTGTTAAAGGATTTGGAGGTCACTAAATCATGGAGAAAGTCATATTACCATTTTGTTCCATTCCAAGGAAAAATGAGAGTTTAGAGCTTCTAGAGCTACCACAAATTGCTGGATTGAATTGTCAGTTTGTGAGGCATTCAAAGCTAAAAACCGTGATCCTCCAGTCAAACTGAAAGCCCATACAACCAGGGCTACATCAGCTTCTTGGGCAGATCATGGCAACAATCAGGTCCTAATACATAAGACACTATAGGATTGATGTAAATAGTTCATTTGGTAGGAATGTCCTACAAGCAGTGGTCCCACCTTAGTTGGTTTAGCTGGTAGATCTCATGGTAAGTGCTGTTGTGGAGGATCAAAGGGGAAAAAACAATTACTCTTACCAATAATTTCCCTTTTATGAATCCTCCAGACTGCACGGCCTAATTCCCACCCTAGTGAATACAATAAATCCCGGCACTCGCTGACTATCTTCAATATATTTCTTTTATTCTTGCATCACAATGGACGCGTTTCGGCTCCACCTGAGCCTTTTTCAACAGTGACTGTTGAAAAAGGCTCAGGTGGAGCCGAAACGCGTCCATTGTGATGCAAGAATAAAAGAAATATATTGAAGATAGTCAGCGAGTGCCGGGATTTATTGTATTCATTATTGACAGCTTCTGGCTTACCACGTGCACCGCTGCACCGTACATCGGAGTGCCGGCCATATCGCTATCTAATTCCCACCCTATACCGTGCTATACTGACATCCACCAGCAGGCTGCGCCAGAGAGGAGGCAGGCCTAGTGCTTTCACTATGCCCCAGTCGACGTGCACAGACATTGGCACCCTGCAATCTAATTTGTGGGATGCCGATGGGAGACGGAACTAGTCTGCTCCCCCCCTAACAGCTTATGCTGTGGGTGCTATTTCCAGAGGCATCTAAGGAGTTAAACAGCACAGATCTGCTAGTCTGGGCCATTAGATCAGGAACACAGATCTCCACTACGTGGGAGAGCTGTGCAGTGCTTAGACTGGACCATCCAAAGCCCTTCAGTGACCGCCAGAAGAAGGCATATTGGTGGTCACTAAGGGGTTAAAGCGGTCCATTTATGCACACAGTAGTCCAGACTGATTATTTCAGTGCAGCTTTGAGCGCTGACAGTCTGGGCTCCTTATCTGCCTCACTACTTGTGTATTACAGCAGATAATGGTCTAGAATCATGGAGACATCCCCTTTAAAGGGGTTACCTAGAGTTTTTGTAAATTGTGGACTAGATAATCGGCAGTGGTCCTGCACCCCCATGCTCAGCTGGTCTGTGTAACTAGCTCTATTGACTGAAATTTGCTGCAGCTACACAGCACTGTCGACATTGTAGCGGTGGGACCTCCTTACTACAGCGCTGCTCCCATAGGCTGTGTAGCTCCAGTGTAGGCTTCAGTTATTAGAGCTACAGACCCGCCGATTGGTGTGGGTTGTCGGACCACTGCCGCTCAGCTAATGATGGCCTATTCTGAGGATAGGCAATCACTTAAAGTTTCGACAGCCCCTTTAAGGACAGCCGAGGTTGTGTTCCCCCCCCCCATCTCCGCATTTCAATACTCTCCCTTACTTTCTAAAAAAATATTTCTATATAGCAGCACCTACTCTTTGCTAGTTTTCTAAATTGTCTGTCCACCTCCAGAGATGGACGCACATGCTGAGTTCCATATTTTAACTGCAGCAGGACGAACACAACCCCTGAGCAGCCAGCTTGAAATATAGTAGAGCAATACATGGCGCGATCTCTGGATCCATGTGAGGTACAGGGCTGCTTCTAGCTCTGTTAGGAGATTGTCATGTACTATATGATGTCTGACTTAAATTTGTTACATTAGTCATGGGAGAACCCCTTTAAAGGAGGTGTCTGCTACAAAGCTGCTCCTGAGAGCTGAGGCTCTTATTCTTTAGTACGGATGGATCCCACCAAGAAAACAATTCTAATATGTCGTTTAACACGTTGACCTGAACTAGGTGAATATATATTTAGTAAGTTGAGCATTAATTATAAAACTGTATTTTATATAATAGAATTATCAACAGAACACAATCCTCAACAACGTCCATTAGTCTTCTACCAGGAGACATGATGTTCCGGGCCCCAACCATCCGGTGCTGGACCATTATATATTAGAGGTTTACAAAGTCCTGGGTTCATATCTTGAACAAGTGAGCATAGACTACGCTGCTCTGCGAGTGTGACAACCGGTACAATCACTTCCTGCGATACCTGAGAAATAAAGAAGTACGAATGATTAGAACAAGTATCAGTCACACCATCAGAACCCACAATTTCCTCACTCCTGAGGACTCAGTATACCTGACCTACATTGCAGGGGGCATTCATCACAACTGGTACAGATGCCCACAGCAAACCACATTGCTTCCTTCATTTTCAGAAGGTCACTAAGTGTGAACCTACCCATGATGGATATCAAGTATTACACTTCCCAAAATTCACCCGGAAACCCCTTTAACCCCCTAACTGTTTTGCCAGAATGGAGCTCCCTCAGTGGGAAAAGTAGCTAACTGGAGGGGGCAGGGCTGCTTTAGATGCTGCTACCTCCTGAATGCAGCTAGAAACATGCAACTGGTCTTGTTTGAAAGCAGACATTCCAAGCTTTCAGAAGATACCAAAATGACAGCAATATGTTCAGGACAGATAAATATATCACTTATAGAAATCGGGATGTTGTGAATGCAGCTAAAAATAAAAGTAAAAACAGGTTTCACTCGCGATTATTTCCGACTTGATTTTAAACAATGATTTCTCCTCTGTTTCTTGGACTTTAGCTGTCATTTTCAGACAAGACCAGTTGCATGTCCCTAGCTGCTACCATTGAGGAGATATCACCATCTAAAGCAGCACTCCCCCTCCAATTAGCTACTTTTAGAACAGTTAGCTGTGTTCTAAAGGTTATGGCAGACGAGACCCTGCCCAATCACAAATGGTAATGACTACACAATTTTAAAGGCAAAATTCATTTCCTACAAAAATAATATGGACAGTTTTGTCCACATGGAGCCACCATAGCGTTAGGACAGCTTTAAAGGGGTTATCCCATCTTAGACAATGGGGGCATATCGCTAGGATATGCCCCCATTGTCTTATAGGTGCAGGTCGCACCTATATCGAGAATGGAGCCCCAAAAGTGAAGGAGGGTGCACTGCGCAGCCGCCCTCCATTCATTTCTATGGAGCCGCCGAAAATACCTGAGCGCTGGCTCGGCTATTTCTGTCCGCTACATAGAAATTAATGGGAGCGCGGTGCCCTCCCAATCATTTCTATGGGAGCAGTGGGGAGCGCTCCACGCTCCGTTCTTGATATAGGGCAATGGGGGCATATCCTAGCGATATGCCCCCATTGTCTAAGATGGGAAAACCCCTTTAAGCAAATTGATATCTGTGTGATAAAGAGGTTGTGTGAAGTTTAAAAGCTATCCTCTATTTACAGGATAGGGGGAACATTTGAACACTGGGGGTCCCATTCTACATCTGAATGGTGCAGCTGGTCAAAAATTCTCACTGCTGCTTCATTCATTCTATACGGGACTAAATAAGATCATGTCGTACAGTGCTTGCCAGAAACATAGAGAATGGATGGCACTGCACATGCTTGACCAGGATCAATGGAGGTTCTAGTGGTCAGATCTCTACTGATCTTTCCTTAAAGGTGTATTCCCATCTCACAAATGTAGTTTGTATAATTAGATATAGCCATACCAATATTATTACTAATAGAATGTATTTATATAAAATGTACCGTTTAGAAGATTTTCCTATTTCTATATCCATTGTACCACACACATCAGTCAGGCCGTTGCCCCTGGTTACGACCACCGTGGCCATGTAGTACTGGTGGCCGGCTTATTCTTGTTTAAACCCGCTCTGAGGTAACTGCTGAATTGCTCATGCAATGTGCGTTCACATGCGGAGACACATCTTAGGGTACTTTCACATTTCCATTTCGGACGCTACCAGTCCAAAACACAATGGTCAGGATCCGTCCAAAACGCAGACTTTATAAACGGATCCTGCTCCATAGAGATGAATTGATCTTGGAACAGGATCCGTTTCTCTGCGTTTTGGAAGCGCAGACAAAAATGCTACAACCCTAAGATGTGTCTCCGCATGATCATACAATGTGTGTTCACAATACAGCAGTTACCTCAGAGTGGGTTTGAACAAGAGCAAGCTGGCCACCACTACTACATGACCACGGTGGTCGTAACCAGGGGCAACGGTCTGACTGATGTGTGTGGGACAATGGATATACAAATAGGCAAATCTTCTAAACGGTACATTTTATATAAATACATTCTATTAGTAATAATATTGGTATGGCTATATCTATATAAACTACATTTGTGAGATGGGAATACCCCTTTAAGTACCTTGGCACAGCCCCTTCAAGCATTACATTTTTTTTTTTTTTTTGTACCTGACAAAAGCCAGGTACAGGCAAAGACCAAACTTCTGTAAGCATCTTGATACATACCGAGATTTTGACTTAAAATTGCCTTTCCTGCGTTGAATTCCCAGCCTCTTCCTGTCCTCAAATGATGGTCTGAAGGGGGGGAAAAATATTAATCACTTATATAGCACAGCGCTTTACAGACATTATCATTAGGTATGAGGGAATCGAATTTGGATGCTTCATCCGAAGTTGATTTGCATAAAACTTTGTTGTAATACTGTACGGAGCAGGAGTTATTACTTTGCGAAGTAATAACTTCAGCTCCCGCTCCGTACAGTATTACAACAAAGTTTTATGCAAATCAACAAGCATCCGAAGTAGGGTTGTCACGATACCAAAATTTTGATTCGGTTTCGATGCCATAAAAAAAAGTATCGTGATACTCGATACCACACGAAAAAAATAAAACACAAAAAAAAGCCGGGTGCTTTCCGCATTTTATGAAAGGTTCGGCACATGATAGAACAGTCGTATCCTATTTTTTGGGGGGACAAGGTGACAAAAAAAATGGCGAATTGCACGTTTTTTTTTTCCTGTTACGGCTTTCACCGCATAGGAGGTATTTTTTAATATTTTAATAGTTTGGACTTTTCGAATGTGGTGATATGTAATGTTTTACTTTTTATTTACCAACTATTAGCACATTTAGGGGCTAGAACTCTTGTCCTATTCACCCTAATAGATCTCTATTAGGGTGAATAGGACTTCACACGCTCCCTGATGCCCAGTGCTTAGTGCACACGGCAGCAGGGAGCTTACCATAGCAGCCAGGGCTTCAGTAGTTTCCTGGCTGCCATGGTAACCGATCGGAGCCACAGGATTACACTGCTGGGTCTCCGATCGAAACTGCCACTGCCACCAATGTATTAACAGGTCAATTATCTTCATTGGTGGCTCAGTGGCCACAGCTCCTCCCCTCTCACTTCTGATTGGCAGCAGCCGCATAATGGGGAGGGAGAGACTCCTCCACTGTGTTCCTGAGGAGAAAATGAAGCGTGCTGAGAGCTCAGTAACAGGCAAATCCCGGTATCAAATTGATCCGGGTAAAAAAGTATTGATAATTCAATACCTAGTGCAACCCTAATCTGAAGTCAATTCACTCATCCCTAATTATCATCACTCACTGTCCCCAGTGGATCACACAATATAGATTCCCTATCAGTAGGTCTTTTAGAGTGTGGGAGAAAATCAGAGTACTCGGAGGAAACCCACACAAACACAGGGAGAACATACAAACTCCATGCAGATGTTGTCCTTCATCAGATTTGACCCTAGACACCAGTGCTAACCACTGAGCTGTCCAAGACACTGATCAGTCCATATTATTCATCTAGTGGTATATATAACGGATGGGAGGAGAATATATATTTCAGGAGGAATGAATAGAATCCTAGGTTTAACTGGACATCCATTCCTGGAATGAAGTAGGGACGCTGCAGGTCACAAAGAAATGCCCATAAGTGACACTGGCATCTCCTCACCACTGCGCAGGGTGCGCCCTCTAGTGGCACACAAGCTGCTACTGGCTATTACACACAGCTTCCTACACTACCAGGGACAATTCTTAGTAACTTACCCTGCTCTGTACTTTTTCAAGGCCTTCTGACTGGTGTTGGTTAGCTCTTCATCAAACACTGTGGTTTTCTTCTGCTTCTTGGATTTTGAATGCTTGGCTGAAGCTACATGAGAAATAAAACGTATAAGTATACAACCTTATGGGCCGAGCCCCTGTCACCTATCTCCTTCAGTACCTACCTGCAGGTTCCTCATCGGGTGGCATGGCCCTCGCTCTCTTTGGTTTGCGGTCTCTCTTGGCTGCACGCTCTGCATACATCTGGGCTTTCAGCACCTCAAACTGAGAGCGTTCCTCTGGCTGTTTAGAGAGAGAAGGC
This sequence comes from Rhinella marina, assembly GCA_900303285.1. Taxonomy (NCBI): domain Eukaryota; kingdom Metazoa; phylum Chordata; class Amphibia; order Anura; family Bufonidae; genus Rhinella; species Rhinella marina. Next base: position 396,149 of record ONZH01019336.1, on the reverse strand, counting down.
ACACGTGTCAATGGGGACAAGGAGGAATTTGTGGAAAGGGACAGCGCTATGGAGAGCACTTACTGTCAGTTCTCCCTTCTTTTTAGTCTGTTCCAGGAATTTCTTCCTCTTTTTCTTCCCTCTTAGGGCCAGATCAAACTCCTGAAGAGCATGGGACACTGGTGTGGAGTGGGAAAGGAACATATTAACTCTCCTGTGACGACCAGCTGAGGGTGGTGGGTGGTATAATAAGGGTGAAATGTAACTTACGTTTTTCTTTCTTCCTCTCTTCCTTGGTCTGGAACCAGCTTCTTTGCATGTTTTCGGGTTCAGTCCCTGGTTCTAACTTCTTTTGTGCTGAACTGATCTGAAAGGTAATAAACCACCATTTGTAACAGGCACATTTTCGCAATTCAGGCGTGATGTGTTGGTCACTGGCCAATTGCTGGATCATTTCTTCACACCAGACACTGGTGATCACAGCACATCATACAGAAAATCTAAAATCAGACCTATGCCGCGGTTTCTGGTCCTGCCCTCCGTTATATTTTTGGAATGGTCAGATAGCACACTTAAAGGGGTTGTCCATTTCTCCTACATATCAATGTCCTCCAAATGCTCACCTCATTATACTAATAATTCCTAATTTCATTACCTGTATGGTCGCTATGTTCAAACTGCACACGACCCCATCTGTCATCCTCTGTGTTTCTTCTGGTGATCCCACATCCACTGGCTTTCTTCTACATCTTCATGTTTCCTCCTGGTTCTGGCTGTATCCTCACCCATCTAGAGTAGGAACCATCAGATTTCCTGCGCTGATGCAGGCCTCGGAGAATGCAGAGATCTGATGCCGTCTACTCCCACCAGTGTAATCTAGATGGGCAAGGATGCGGCCAGGACCAGGAAGAAACATGAAGACACAGAACCAAATCGGTGGACACAATGTCACCAGAACAAAGAGGACTAAGGACAAGGTGACGTGACTGATGTTGCAATCTGCAACCCAAGCAATGAGACCTCACAAAACCATACTTACTGAAGGACTAAACGGGGTCTGAAGGAATTTTGAACATTACTTGAGAACAGGCAGTTCTAGATTGGATGGTCTAATTCACCAGATGTCTTTTCTACATATCATGATCATTTGGAGCCACTGTGCTCTCATAGGTGGACTTTTCTCAACATGGGTTTATGGTACTTTATGTTCTGTAGGTTTCTTTTTTTTGTGTAACAGGAGTGAGCATCATAGACACTGAAATACTGAGGAAAACCTAAGGGAATGGTAAGGACATTTGCATTATGTCCTCATATGTTATTTTGTGTTCTACATATGTGTAAAAACAAAGAAACAAAAAATGATCATTTGACTACTGGGCCTATTTCCATTTACTCAAGGGTTATAGTTGTGAGAGAACTCTCTTAGCTATGATGTACAACACCCGGTCTTAGTGGATGGTTCTCCTACCTGCGCCTCAGATTTCTGCATCTCCTTTTCCTCTTTCTCAAGCTGCAGCACGGCATAGATTTCCTTTTCCAACTTGGTTATCTTGTCCCGAAACTTAGAAATTACATCTAAAAGAGAGAGGTCAAAATGAATCAAATACAAAAAAAAAAAATATATATATATATACACACCTCCTAATACAATTAAATGTGTTGTAGACAGTGCTATATTGATGACCTATTCTCAAGCTTGTACAATTGTAAAATGACCTGCGCGTTGTCTCGCTTGGAGAGTGTCGAGGATAGGTCATCAATATTTTCACACTGCATGACCCCTTTAACGTTCATCCAACTAATGGCTGGCCCCTTACCTTGTGGAAGAATTCTCGCCTTTACTGGGGCCTGAGCCTTTTTTACAATCTCCTTTAAAATCTTCCGCTCTTCTTCCCCTACAAGTGAGACAGAGCGACCCGCTTTACCAGCACGGGCGGTACGGCCGACTCTGTGGACGTAATGCTTCACTGTGGCCGGCATGGTGAGGTTGATTACCTGATGGAAGAGAACCGCAGATATGTCAAAGCAAAGTAAGACTATAACTACTGGAATCTGCTAATTCAAAGGGGCTGTCCACCTTTTAAGTGATGGCCCACTACCTGATCGGCAAGAACACGACCCACAGCACCCCTGCAATAGCTCTGGCGCCGGAAGCAGACAGATCTGGCTACTTTTCTAGTGGACTGAGCTTGACACTACAGCGCTCCTCACTTTGAAGTCCATCACTTAATTAACCCCCTAACAGTCACATTAAAATTGGAAAAACCCTCCCAAAAATGTCATTTTTTATTGTACATTTTTAATGTGTGTCTGCAGTAAGTCTGCATTTAGTAATTGCAGTAAGTAATTGCATTTTTAACCCTTTCGTTATAATTAATTTTAGCCTTAAGGACCAATAATATTTGCCCCCTTTGTATTTCAGCAGTAATAACTTAAATTTTTTCTTTTAATTTTTTTATTTTTTTTTTCACTTTGCAGGATTAGTTTTAAGTTTTTTTTAGGAACTATTTTGGGCTATATATAGCGTAGTAAATAACTTATTTTATGTTTAGGCGGAAAGATAAAAAAATGTGGAATTTATTTACAGCGTACACTGTGCGGTAAAAATAAGAATTTTATTATCATGTGTACGATGATGATAATGCCACATTTCTATATATTTTTACCATTTTTGCTTTCCTTCTACAGCCTGTCAGCTCTTTAATTGCTTCCTCATTCTCTTCCAGACTGTAGGGAAGGGGGGCTGCTTTAGCTGTTCATATCTCTGGTTTGGTAGAAGTTAAGCTACTTTCACACTAGCGTTTTTAAATTCCGGTATTGAGTGCCATCATAGGGGCTCAATACCGGAAAAAAACGCTTCAGTTTTGTCCCCATTCATTGTCAATGGGGACAAAACTGAACTGAAGACAACGGAATGCTCCTGAAAGCATTCCGTTCCGTCTTCAGACCGGAGAACAAATCGCAGCATGCGATCAATGGGGACGGATCCGTTTGGTGTGACACACCAGTAATCCGGATCTGTCCTCCATTGACTTGCAATGGGGGGAGTCATTACGGATCCGGCTACACAGAAATACATACATACAGACATACATATACATACACACTTACATACTCCAGGCAGGGACGCCGGCAGCATGTCTTCACGCGCCTCCTGCGCGCAGCTATGACGTTCCCCCACTGCGCCCAGCAGAGGGCGCTGTGGGGAATCGTCATCACTGCGTGCAGGAGGCGCGTGAAGACGTGCTGCCGGCATCCGCGGCTGGAGTATGTAAGTATGTATGTGTATGTATGTCTGTATGTATTTCTGTCCCAATGTCTGTGTCAACATGTGTGGGGCCGGAGCGCTGCTCCGGCTCCACACATGTATCAGCGGCAGCACGGATCCGTTGGCACCCTTTAGGTGCCGGATCCGTGCTGCCGCTAGTGTGAAAGAGGCCTTAGAGATTTGGGGTTTATATTGTTTGAAAGCTGGCAGAGATTATTCCGACTAGATTTCTAACAGTGATATCTCCTGTTTAGCTTGGAACAATGATGCCATTTGGTCTTGTATGAAAGCCTGGAATGTCAGCTTTCAAACAAGACCAGTTGCAGGCACCTAGCTGCTACCATTCAGGCGATATCAGCAGTTAAAGCAGCCCTCCTCCCTCTTCACTTTTGCCCGAGCTCAGCTCGGGCAGAACAGTTAAAGGGGTTGTCCGGGTTCAGAGCTGAACCCGGACATACCTTTCAATTCACCCAGGCAGCCCGCCTGAACAGGGCATCGGCGCATCCTATGCTCCGATGCCCTCCTTTGCCCTGCGCTAATTAGCGCGTGGGCAAAGGAATTTAGCCTGGTTCCGGTGACATACCGGGCTCTGCCAGGCGGAGGCTTCCGCCCGGCAGTGAGCCCGGTGACGTCATCGGCGCTGATGGGCGGGATTTAGCGCTGCCCTAGCCATTCAAACAGCTAGGGCAGCGCTAAAGCCGGCCCATTACGGCCGGTGACGTCACCGAACTCACTGCCGGGCGGAAGCCTCCGCCCGGCAGTGAATGTTTACAAACAAAAGAGCCCTTGCCCTGCGCAATCCAGTGCAGGGCAAGGGAGGGCATTGGAGCATGAGATGCTCCGATGCCCTGTTTAGGAGGGATGCCGGAGTCAAAACCTGGATATGTCCGGGTTTAGCTCTGAACCCGGACAACCCCTTTAAGTACTTTTCCCACAGCGCAAGCTCAGCTGGGGCAGAACTGTTAGGTGGTTAAAGGTGGACAACCCCTTAGATATCACAGGCAGGCTGATGCACCAGCCATGACAATAAGTCACATATTACATCTAACATTTTCTCAGGTTATTACCGTTTTTACGCCATGAATATCTAACCCTCGAGCCGCCACATCCGTAGCAACCAGAATGTCAATCTGTTCGTCTTTAAATCGCCTGTAAAAACAAACGAGCAATTGTAAAAAAAAAAATAAAGCCATCACAAACGTCTAGAAATTCTTACAGAGAGGTCTGATCTACTTACCGAAGAGCCTCCAGACGCTGTGTCTGGGAGAGGTTTCCATGAAGTTCTCCTACTCGTAGCCCCATCAGCCCCAAGAGGATATGCATACGGTGTGCTTGTTTCTTGGTCTGAGTGAACAGCATGACATGGTCCTGAAAGGTGCGGGTGAGGAGAGCTGCAAGAGAACAAAGGACGTGAGCTCCTTCCATGATCAACACCATAATCACCTCTCAATGGATCGTAACGACAAAACTACACAGAGCCGTGTTCTCCAAGATCAGGGACTAATGTGAAGCTACATCTATAATAAACGATTGACAAGAGGAATGGCATTGCCTAGTTGTTGATTTATTCCTATATTTCCAGGAGGAATAACAGAGTAATGGCAACGCAAAGGCGTATAAGTTTTTATAAAACAGACAAGTTATCGGTGGTGACTGGTCTTTTTTAAAGAGGACCTTTCACCACTCCTGACATGCCTATTTTAATAGCTTCATGCATTCCCCATGTAATAACAAGTCTGGAACATCTATTCTTATGTCTCTATGTTGTGCCGTTCCTTTATTATTTGCACTAGAAGTTATGAATTGCTATTTGCCTTCAGTAAGGGAACAGAGGGGAGGTGACCAGTTGGGGGTGTGTACCTGCACAGACTGAACATGGCAGCACTGATTGGCTAGAGTCAGACTGTGCAGGGACACACCTCCAACTGGTCACCTCCCCTCTGTTCCTTTACTGAAGGCAAATAGCAATTCATTCATAACTTCTAGTGCAAATAAAAAAGGAATGACACAACATACAGACATAAGAATAGATGTTCCAGAATTGTTATCACATGGGGAATGCATGAAGCTATTAAAACAGGCATGTCAGGAGTGGTGAAAGGTCCTCTTTAAAGGGGTGACTGCAGACTTACCACAAGCGATGGCTTCCCGGTCACCCTCCCGATTTGGTCGGATCCTAACAAATTCTTGGCGCAGGAAAGGGGCAACATCAGTGTTGCTGTTTACAAAGATGCGAACAGGATTTTTTAGGGACACAGAGGCCAAGTCTTGAACCTGCGAAAGATGAAACCCAACAATGTATTACAACAGGGAGAATTCCCCCAAAACAAAAAGGGATATTCACATATGTAGTCCATAAGGCACGTGCCAGGAGATTCACATTCTGGGCTAAAGCTAGCCACACACATTATCCTGAAGACGGCGGATACATGGGAGACGAGCAGTGACATCACCTTGTTCTGCCTATTGAAATCATGTACACGCCACTGAACCAAGCGTGCCATGTGATGGGAGCGGCAGGGATACAGCTGCCAGCTAAAGAACTGCCTAAATACATATTTTAACCCCTTAAGGACTTGCGCTGAGATCGAAGAAGTTGTTAGTCCACTGTGGTAGACTGGAGCCTTCTAGAAGCTCTGCCAGTGATGTTCCTATAGAGCCTGGATCTGAGATAATGAATCTCCCATAGACTGTAAAGGGAAATCATTAAAGTCTATCGAGGAGCGATACAGATACAGTTTTTGTTGTTTAACCTCCAAACAAATTAAATAAAGAGAGAGATCAAAAAGTCCAAAACAGCATAAAAAAAAACAAAACAAAACAAACAAAAAAAAGACAGATCTCCCCGCAAAAAAGAAGCCTCACACAGCTCCATAGACGCAACTATAAAAGTTATGGGGACAGAATATGGTGTTGAAAAGAAAAAAAAACTTTTTGTTTTTAGGTATTAACGCACAAGAAAAACTCTATGAATGTGCCATCACTGCAATCGTACTGACCCGCAGAATGAAGGGCATGGGTCAGTTTTTTCTCAAACAAAACCTATAAATCTATGGTGAAACTGCATTTTCTTTCCAATTCCACCCCATTTAAGTTTTTTCCAGCTTTCCCCTACACTGTATGCAATATTAAATGGTGCCATTAGAAAGTACAACTTGTCCCTCAAAAAAACAAGCCCTCATATGTGAATGGTAAAAATAAAAAAAAAGTTATGGATCCAAAAAGGCAGGGAGTGAAAAACCAAAACGGAACATTGCTGTCTCTTCAAAGGGTTAAGGAGGTAAATGAGACTCTAGAACTTTTTTTTAGTCTGATCCTAATAATAAATACCGGAGGTATCTGGTAGCTGCCCACGGTCCTTGGAATTAAAATGCACATTTTTCGGAGATATACTGACAGCAATGGCAGCCAAGGAAGAAAGGAGAATTGGACATATTGGACATGATATGCCAGGTCTATACTGTAGTGTCACTCTCCTGACAAGATCTGTGGGGCCACGCTTCTCGGGTCACTATTTCATATCTATACTCAGGACCAGGACAAGTTCTCAAGCACTTTTACATTGTGAGCCTGGTGCACAATGAACTGGATTATACTACAATAGGACTACTCATTCCTCAACGTTACCTCCTCAGACATGGTCGCTGAGAAAAGCAGTGTCTGGCGCTGACGGGAGCAGAGTCTGATGATCTCCTTCATCTGTTCTTCAAAGTATTCATCCAGCATTCTGCAGAAAACAGAATAGTATAGGAGATGATAATGGAATGAGATATTCTACTCACTTAAAGGGGTTGTACCATGAAAAATATTCTACAGTTTTCAAACCAGCGCCTGGATCTGAATAATTTTGTAATTGGATGTAATTAAAAATTTATTATAGCCACCAAGTAATTTAAAGAAATGTATCTGCATAGCGCCACCTGCTGTTTGCTATTCTGCTAATTTCTTTGTCCACTTACAAAACGGACGCACATGCTCAGTTCCATCTTCAACTGCCACTTAGCTGCAGCAGAAAGGACATAAATCTAGCAGAGCAATGAATGTGGAGAACTCTGGATTCATGTGAGGTACGGGGCTGGTTCTAGCTTTGTTAGAAATAGATTTTCATGTACCATATGATGTCTTATGAAAACTGGGCAAACTCCTTTAAGGAATATTCTCACGTCAGACATTTATGGCATATAAAGAAAAAAAGGGGGATTTCAGTCAGCACATCCCAGGTGCACGTTGCTATGGCTAAATGCACAAGGAAAGGAAAATACATACAATGCAACGGCACACTGCCAACCAGATAAAGCACAAAATGCCATAGAGATATGAAATATTCTGGAGCTAATGCTATGCTTGTTTAGTAAATTAGAGATTCTTGGCAAATATATTTTGTACAAAATTATCTGAGCCCGTCCACCAAATCGTCAAGGTGATCTCTGTAGAACGGGAACCTAACACCATTTCCTACCTGTTATGTGCAAACTTTGGCTTCCGTATAATCAGGGGATGTTTGGTTCCACATGCATGCTGGGTCCCGTCTGCCTTTTGCCATTTCTGGTGCTTCAAAGGCCTCCACTAATACAGGGATGCAGATACCAACATGCATGCCGAGTCCACTCGGCTTTATAGTTACACTAATTAAAATCCACCTATGGGGCAGATGGGCTAGTCAGGAGTGCATGACCAAATGGAGTAGCCACACCTCCAGTACAAACTTACAAAGAAAAAAAGGGGATTTCAGTCAGCACATCCCAGTGCGCAGGTGCACGTTGCTATGGCTGATTGCACAAGGAAAGGAAAATACATACAATGCAACGGCACACATTTATGGCATATACACAGGATATATCAGATGTCTGATAGGTGGAGGTCCCAGAGTTTGGACCTACATCTGTCTCTACATTGGGGTCCCCCATCCCACCTGCCACCACATCCAGGCTGCTAGAGGTAACTGAATATTTACCGGTCGGCCTCATCCAGAATCAGCACTTCAATAGCATCCAGGCTGAAGGAGGGGCAGTTGTGCAGATGGTCAATGAGTCTTCCGGGCGTGGCAATGAGAATATCGGGTCCAGCTCGTAAGGCAGCCTCCTGAGATTTGACATCTAGACCACCTGAAAGAAAAGACAATAGGCATTTGTAGGTTAAAAAAAAAAGATAGCATATGCCATCAATGTCATCATGATGGGCAGCTGCGTACACGTGGGTACCCTCCATTCACAGCTATGGAACTTCTTAAAACAGTTGAGCGTGCTTGCTCGGCAATTTTTGGAACTCCCATAGTGAGGAATAGAGAGCACGCTGCACACGTGCGATATGTTCTCTTTCACTTCAGGGTCCCCATTCTAGAGATTGGAGTCCAAGAGGAGCAACCCACAACACTCATTGATGGCATATGCTAGCGATATGTCATCAATGTCTGAGAAGAACCAACTCTTTTAAGGGCACTATAGTCCTAGCAGCCTCCACTAGGGGGAGCTTACTGCGTACAGATTTATACAGCTCCCATTGAGTCACGTGAAGTACTAGTACTATAAATCCATAAACTATTAGCTCCCCCTAGTGGTGGCTGAAAGCAACCAAAATGATATTAATTTTAACAAGTCAGAAAAACCTATAGACATTTTCTACAGGGCCCTATGATCTGTGTGTACAACGCAGAAGAGTGGGTGACCAACCATTATTTGCCCCTAATAACTGCAAACCTTATCAAACACTGTTGATCTTCTGGCCTTTTGCTCGGCACACTTACCCACAGACAGGCAGCAGGTAACCTCTGTGAACTGGGCAAGCTGTCTGGTGACTGCATGCACCTGGATGCCAAGCTCACGAGTTGGAACTAGAACTAGAACACGACTTATGGGAGCCTCCCGAGGCTTGTAGATCAGACGCTCCAGGACCGGAAGCATAAAAGCAGCAGTCTTCCCTATAAGAAAATGCAGAAGCGAATAAGAAGCAGGATGATGTACAGGTCACTTGTATATCTGTGTCATAATAAACCATATAGCACATTATATATATATATATATATATATATATTAGTATAGTTTTTTGGGGAGACATAAAACATGTAAAGTACACTTAATATAATGCATTTGTGTAACTGCCTAACCAACAATCCCTTAATATAATTTAACAGGGGCACTTCTCTTCCATGGATTTTGAGATGGTCACTGTCTTTTGTCAAGAGGCTGCAAAAGTACAACTTAACCAAGTTTTTGGAGCAAATAAAAATATATAGAAAAATACCTACAGGGGTGCTAAATGCTGAAATGTGATGCCATCATACTGCTTAGAAGTAGTTATTTTTCATTATCTTGCCCAGTTCTGTGGTGCACATTTGTTTTGATGCCGCTGGGGCTTGCTGTGTTTTGATTTTGCTAGGGCTATGATTACCATGTAAAGAAGTGAAGCCACCATGATTCCCTCCTCTTTTACAGACATTGCCCCTATTTCAACAAGGAAAAAAGTATGCTTAAAACCAACATCATCTGCTCACCTGTCCCGGTAGCAGCACAGGCACAGATGTCTCTTCCCAACAGCCCCACAGGGATGCAGGCCTTCTGGATTGGGGTTGGTTGTAAGAAACTCATGGCAGATATTGCCTGCGAGATTTTAAAAAATGGTTACGTGAAAATGCTTTTAATCTGGACTTGTTAGCAGCCATATTATCAATATATACTTTAAAACCATACATCTACATGGTGACTGTAGTTTTCACATAGTTCACATTTTTTTAATTTTATTTTCACAATACCTTAAGCAGAGGACGGGACAGATTCATGTCTTGGAAAGTCAGATTTTCATCGTACTGAGAAGCATCTTCAAAAAACCCAGACTTCTAGAAATAAGATACAGAATCAATGTCTGCAGACACATCCAGACACTTACACAACTATAGGAAGCAATGTTTCTCTGTAATATGGCATCTGGAGGAACATGCCAAATTCACTTTCTGGGGAAAAAAAAAAATCTCCAGTGCCTCAATATTAAAGGGGTTATCCATGATTTACATATTGATGTCCTACCCTCAGGATAGGACATCAATATGAGATCGGTGGGGGGTCTGACTCCTGGCACTCGTGCTGTTCAGTTCCTCCTGCAATACAACCTACAATTGCCCTCACATAATGTGCCTTTTAGGTCCTCAGTGAATGTTAATTACGGTATGTCTTACCCCTGCATTTTTCTTCTTCTTCTTCTCCTTTACTCGCAGCGTGTCTACAAGTCAACATTAAGAGAAGGTAAGTATAATCCAGGAGCACAAGTAACATACAGCAGACAGGTGACACGAGTCCAGCATCTCACCAGCTTTTGTGAGCACAGTCTCTTCTTCTGATGAGAACTCTTCTTCACTCTCCTCATCTTCTGAAGGCTCCTTCTCCTCTTCATCCTCGCTCTTTATCTCCTCCTCTTTCTCTGAATTTTTGGGAACCTTCTCATCTTTCTCCTATGTTTAATGGTGAAGGTTTAGAATTGTCCACCAGACAGATAACAGAAATGTTCTATGAACAGACACTTACCTGGTTCTTCCTCCTCTTCCTAACCGTCTCGATTTTGTCATCCAGACTGGTGGCAGATCTCTGAGGAAAGAGGAAGCTACACATGAGCCCCATGATCTCATCAGACACCTTCCACTCATATGCTTCTGTTACCAAGCCTCACCTTCTTCAGCTGCTTCATGACATCGTCCATCACCCAGCTGTCGTCGGCCTGGCTGTCCCGCTCTCCAAACACAAAGTCTGCATTGAAGTCCCCACTGAGTTTCGCAGCGTTCTGCTTCTTTTTGCCAAGGACTATTGGCCGCTCCTGTAATGTAAGGATACAGGTCACAGAGAAATCAGGAGAATCATCCTGGCCGGACACCATCAATGGTGCCAGCTAAGTAAATAGTAAGGATAAGGACAATTATCAGGAACAAATGTTCCTACAAACACTCATTCCTGATAATTATTCCATGTAAAGAAGCACCGATAACCTGAGCAAAGCACTTGTTTGTAGGGCGACTGTATAGTTGATGCTGCCCCTCGCCCCGTGGGATGCCCTGCCAACAATATGCAATGTAACTGGGGGCACACTCCTTCCTTACTGCATCGGGCTGTGTGACCGCAGAAAAAACTGACATAACTTGGGTGCAAAACCATCAGTTTTGTGCTGAACAGATCCTGACACAATCCATATTGCTCGAGTGAAAGAAGCCTCTCTTTAATTTTGGAACTTCAATTCTTATGACTCTACAAGGTGACATTCCTATATTATTCCTACAAAAAGTTATGAATGAATTATAAGTATGCATTAAAGGTACTGCTGGGTGTTACCAGTAGCTGGTGTGTCTGCCTCTGTCCAATCAGTGCTGCTGGTGTCAGACTGTGCAGGGACACACCCCCAACTGGTAACACCCAGCTGGACCTTCACTGCAAACTGCTAGTAATGCATTCATAATTTCTAGCAGGAATAATAAAGGAATGGCACAACATAGAGCCATAAGAATAGATGCTCCAGAATTGACATGTCAGGAGGGGGTGACAGGACCTCTTTAAACTAATAAAAATGTCTTCCAGATCCAACAAAGTTTATGGTTTTCAAGATCTCTGCTTGCAGATTAAAAGTGACAGAAACACATATTATTATAAGATGATGAGAGTGTTACAGGAGCCAGTCATGATGCATTATAGGATGATGAGTGTTACTGGAGCCAGTCATGATGCATTATAGGATGATGAGTGTTACTGGACAGGGTCTCACATGAAGGCTCCAGCTCCTCCATTTACTACTACCAGTGATGGCTGCTGTCACCTTATCCCTACCAGTAAAGGCGCTGGGCAGTGTCTTCCTATGGAAGTGGCTGGAGTCATGTTCTAGCCTTGGATCTGTAAGGACATGCTGGGAGTTGTAGTTCCCTGCAGGTTCTGTGGTCTATCCAGTCCCACAGCTTGTCCTGATGGACAGCCTATCCCCTGGCTGTTACCTCGTCCTCCTCCTCAGACTCCGGCTCCTCGGGGACATCATCCTCCTCCTCGATGGTTCCGATCAGATCCAGATCCGTCCACATATTTCTCGATCCTCAGAAAGTTAGGTACACAATGATCACGTGATTATAACCCCAAATACCGCCGTCCTATCTGCCCATAACCCCGGACTACACACGTGTGTACCAACCAGACGACCCGGAAGTGGTGGTGCGCCAAACCCCGCCCCTCCCGGAAGGACATCGTAAAAGACTTAAAGTGACAGTAGTAAAGACTTGTAATAAGATAGAGGTAATGTGCAAGTGCTGTTATTTCAGTATGGTACCAGCAGCAGTCGAGCAGGAGTGGGCTGCACACAAAGATTCATTAAGACTCCCGTCTTAATCTGAAGTACCTTGGTGTAAAATGTGTCAAATTTATTAAGTATGTGGGGGAACTTGATCAAAACTGTTGCAAAGGATAATTTATTTAGTTGCCCATATCAACCAATCAGATTCCACCTTTCATTTTTCAGAGCTCCTTTGGAAAATGAAAGGTGGAATCTGATTGGTTGCTATGGGCAACTAAGCCAGTTTTACTTTACACCAGGTTTAATAAATCTCTGATAAATCTGCAGATTTGTGCCCAAATTACCCCCAGTTTGTAATTTGGAACAGCAAAGCTGATGGAAAGATGTCATCCGCCCCGCTTCTCTTCACTAAAGTGCTGTGGGATAAGAAGAGGTCCCAAATTTCAGTTCACAATTATTTGTGACTTTCCGATGCCAAAATCCTGGCAGGAATTTCCCCCATTATGGTCACATCACCTTATAATGTAATGGGAAGAAATATTTGCACGTATTGGATGACTAAAATATATGCCATTCATGACATTGGAAACATTCGCAAGGCTGGAAGGGTTAGGGTATGTTCTCATCTGTGGCAGCAGATCCAGCCGGAACATATGAGAACGTATCCTAACCCTTCCATTCCCTTTTGCCGGATCCGACATTACCAGAGTCTACAGGTCACTGCTGGCTCCATAATGATTATATTTAGTGTTGGGTGAAGTTTTGAAAAATTCGATTCAGCTGCTTCGACGAAGTTTACAATCAAATTCGCTTTGTGACAAATCACTTTTGTGATTCGTTGTGGATTAACCTTTCAAAATGGCATCCGTCATTTTACAGATGCGAGGACAGATCACATGGCCATGGGCAGTGCCCTTGCCAGCAGGCTTGCCCACAATACCTTGCAGTCAGCCTGTTCCATACTGTACTGCTACTACTACCCCTACACAGCTGCACATCTCCCGTCTTGTACATTGTGTTCCATACTGTACTGCTGCTACCCCTACACAGCCTCACATCTCCTGTCTTGTCCATCATGTTCCATACTGTACTACTACTACTACTACCCCTACACAGCCTCACATATCCTGTCTTGTCCATCATGTTCCACACTGTACTACTACTACTACCCCTACACAGCCTCACATCTCCTGCCTTGTCCATCATGTTCCATACTGTACTGCTGCTACTACTGCCCCTACATAGCTGCACATCTCCTGTCTTGTCCATCATGTTCCATACTGTACTACTACTACTACTACCCCTACACAGCCTCACATCTCCTGCCTTGTCCATCATGTTCCACACTGTACTGCTGCTACTACTGCCCCTACATAGCTGCACATCTCCTGTCTTGTCCATCATGTTCCATACTGTACTACTACTACTACTACCCCTACACAGCCTCACATCTCCTGTCTTGTCCATCATGTTCCATACTGTACTACTACTACTACCCCTACACAGCCTCACATCTCCTGCCTTGTCCATCATGTTCCATACTGTGCTGCTGCTACTACTGCTCCTACATAGCTGCACATATCTCCTGTCTTGTCCATCATGTTCCATACTGTACTACTACTACTACTACCCCTACACAGCCTCACATCTCCTGCCTTGTCCATCATGTTCCATACTGTGCTGCTTCTACTACTACCCCTACACAGCCTCACATCTCCTGCCTTGTCCATCATGTTCCATACTGTACTGCTGCTACTACTACCCCTACAGAGCTGCACATCTCCTGTCTTGTCCATCATGTTCCATACTGTACTGCTGCTGCTACTACTACCCGTTTACAGCCTCACATCTCTCGTCTTGTACATAATGGTCCATACTGTACTGCTGCTACTACTACCCCTACAGAGCTGCACATCTCCTGTCTTGTCCATCATGTTCCATACTGTACTGCTGCTGCTACTACTACCCGTTCACAGCCTCACATCTCTTGTCTTGTACATAATGGTTCATACTGTACTGCTGCTACTACTACCCCTACACAGCCTCACATCTTCTGCCTTGTACATCATGTTCCATACTGTACTACTGCTACTCCTACACAGCCTCACATCTTTCGTCTTGTACATAATGTTCCATACTGTACTGCTACTACTACTACTACCCCTACACAGCCTCACATCTCCTGCCTTGTCCATCATGTTCCATACTGTACTACTACTACTACTACTACTACCCCTACATAGCCTCACATCTCCTGCCTTGTCCATCATGTTCCATACTGTACTACTACTACTACTACCCCTACACAGCCTCACATCTTCTGCCTTGTACATCATGTTCCATACTATACTACTGCTACTCCTACACAGCCTCACATCTTCTGCCTTGTACATCATGTTCCATACTGTACTACTGCTACTCCTACACAGCCTCACATCTTTCGTCTTGTACATAATGTTCCATACTGTACTGCTACTACTACTACCCCTACACAGCCTCACATCTCCTGCCTTGTCCATCATGTTCCATACTGTACTACTGCTGCCACTACTACTACCCCTACACAGCCTCACATCTCCTGCCTTGTCCATCATGTTCGATACTGTACTACTACTACTACTACCCCTACACAGCCTCACATCTTCTGCCTTGTACATCATGTTCCATACTATACTACTGCTACTCCTACACAGCCTCAAATCTTTCGTCTTGTACATAATGTTCCATACTGTACTGCTACTACTACTACTACCCCTACACAGCCTCACATCTCCTGCCTTGTCCATCATGTTCCATACTGTACTACTACTACTACTACCCCTACACAGTATCACATCTCCTGCCTTGTCCATCATGTTCCATACTGTACTGCTATCACTACTAACCCTACACAGCCTCACATCTCC
The DNA here is from genome assembly GCA_900303285.1 of Rhinella marina. Lineage (NCBI taxonomy): Eukaryota > Metazoa > Chordata > Amphibia > Anura > Bufonidae > Rhinella > Rhinella marina. Next base: position 380,747 of record ONZH01019336.1, on the reverse strand, counting down.
TGCGTTGTCCATCATGTTCTATACTGTACTTCTGCTTCTGGTACTACTACTATACACAGTCACACATCTCCTGCCTTGTCCATCACATTTCACGATGTACTGCTGATGCTAGGAACCCTTTTCTGCCCAGTATTACAAACCTGAAACTACTAAAAAAAACTGATTGTTTTCGGATGACTTTTGTGGAAAGTCATTGTTCCTTCGCTTTACATGACAAAATGTATTTCCTTTAAAATAACAAAAAGGGCGTCTTGTTAAAAACAAGGCATTGCTTCTATTAACCCCTTCTACCCCGGGCCAGTTTTCACCTTCCTGACGAGGCAATTTTTTGCAAATCTGACATGTGTTACTTTATGTGGTAATAACTCTGGAACGCTTCTACTTATCCAAGCGATTCTGAGATTGTTTTCTCGTGACACATTGTACTTCATGACAGTGGTAAATCTGAGTCAATATATTTCACCTTTATTTATAAAAAATCCAAAATTTACGGAACAATTGGAAAAATTGCAATTTTTCAAAATTTCAATTTGTCATCTTTTAAAAGACAGTGATACCTCATAAAATAGTTATTACTTTAATTTTACAATATGTCTACTTTATGTTGGCATCATTGTTTAAATGTCTTTTTATTTTTTGGATGTTAGATGGATTAGAATTTTAGATTTAAATTTTAGATTAAAAAAAAAATAAAATTCCAAAACCCACTTTTTTAAGGACCAGTGCAATTATTTAGTCACTTTGTGGCAATTACATCAAAGAAACTACCCATAAATGACCCCATTCTAGAAACTATACCCTTCAAATTATACAAATATGAGTTTACAAATGTTGTTAACCCTTTACATGTTCCGCAAGAATTAAAGGAAAATAGAGGAGAAATTTCACATTTTCACTTTTTTGCAGATTTTCAATGTTAATCCATTTTTTCTTTAAGGCAGCAAGGGTTAACAGCAAAACAAAACTCAATATTTATTAACCTGATTCTGCAGGTTAATAAAGTTGCCATATCACATTTGAAGACCCCCTGATGTACCCCTACAGTAGAGACTCCCAAAAAGTGACCCCATTTTGGAAACTATGAGATAAAGTGACAGTTTTATTGGTACTATTTTAGGGTACATATGATTTTTGATCAACTTGCAGGATAACAGGCTGAACTGGATGGACAGAATATGTTACTATGAAACTAACCAAAAAATGGCTGTTCTGGCACCATTTTGTTTTTTTACAACTTTCACCTGACAGGATAGATCCTGTGTTATTTTTATAGAACAGGTTGTTACAGACGCAACAATATCAAATATACCTATTTTTTATTTTTTGTTTCAGTTTTACATAATAAAGCATTTTGGAAAAAAATCATGTTTTTGTTCTCCATTTTTTGAAATCCATATTTGTGTAGGGGCTCGTTTTTTGTGGGAAGAATTGACATTTTTAGTGGTACCATTTTTGGGTACATATGATTTTGTGATCGTTCAATATTACATTATTTTGCTGCAAGGTGACAAAAAAGTTTTTTTTTTTGGCGTTCACCCAAGGGGGTAAGTCATGTGATATTTTTATAGAGCCACTTGTTAAAGGGGTTATCCCATGACTAATGCAAATAATGAAAATCAGACATCATACAGGACATGACAATCTCTTTCTAACAAAGCTAGAACCAGCCCTGTACCTCACATGGATCCAGAGATCTCCCCCTTCATTGCTCTGCTAGATTTATATCAAGCTGGCAGCTCAAGGGGAGTGTCTTTTCTGCTGCAGCTAAGGGGGCGTGTCTCAGCTCTGCCTATCACAGCTCAGGAAGCAGCTATAGGATGAAACTGAGCATGTGCGGCCTTCTCAGTGAGCAGGACAAAGAAATGAGAAAAAGAACAAACAGCAGGTGGCGCTATACAGATACATTTCATTGAATAACTCAGTGGCTATACAAAAAATTTTATTACATGCAATTACAAAAGTATTCAGATCCAGGTGCTGGTTTGAAAACTGTAGAATATTTTTCATGGGACGTGGCAATATTTTAAGCACGTGGTAATATCTAATATGTCTATTTTTATTAAGGTTTTAATTTTTTTTATTTCGGCGCTGTAGGCAGAGCAGGCAAGTTGCTCCTCACCCCTTCCCGGATCAATTAAAAGTAACATTACTTCTTAATAATAAGATTAAAACACATTTAAAAGAAGCAGTCGGGGCAGATCCAGTGACGTACAGTTGACATCTCCACGGATTTCAGTTCTTCATTTTCCTTTTCTTCTCCATTCTCTGTAGTGCCAGAATATATATGCCCCCTGTAGTGCTAGTATATGATGCTCCTCTGCCCCCCTATAGTGCCAGTATATATGCCCCCCATAGTGCTAGTATATATATAATATAACCCTCATAGTACCAGTATATACTGCTCCTCCATCCCCCCTGTTGTTCCTCTATATCAGGGATCAGAAACCTCCGGCACTACAGCTGTTCTGAAACTACAACTCCCAGAATCCTCCTTTTACTTCTGTGGGAGTTACAAGAACAGCCAAGTAAGTTTGCATGCTGGGAATAGTAGTTTTACAGCAGCTGGAGTGCTGAAGGTTGCTGATCCATGCTCTATATAATGCTCCCCCTGTACAGTCTGTATATAATGCTTCCCTCATGTACAACCAATATATAATTATATAATGCCCCCCAGTGCCAGTATATAATGCTCCCCCTCACCCTAGTGCCAGTATATAATGCTCCCCCTCACCCTAGTTCCAGTATATAATGCTCCCCCCACCCCAGAATATATGATGCTTCCCCACCCCAATGCCAGTATATATGATGCTCCCCCCCACCCCAGTGCCAATATATGATGCTCCCTCCCACTCCAGGGCCAGCGTATATGATGCTCTCCCCCACCCTAGTGCCTTTCTTGTGCCCCCAGTACTACTAGTACCATTTCTTAAGGTTAAAAAAAAAAAAGCAAAAAAAAAAACCAACAAAACACTTCCCTCACTCTTGTTCCCCGCTGCCGTCTGGCTACAGGCCTCTTCTGATCTGTGACCCGTGTTTCTGCATTCCTGCTGCAATGCTGGGTCTCACGCAATGACGTGATCATGTGAGACCCGGTACTGGAGGTGGTGATGACATCATTGGGGCCTCTTGCGCCGCTCTACTGCTCCCGGCTGAACAGCCAAAGACTCTGCCATCATTGTGCCCCCACTTCTGGGTAGCGAGGGAGTGCCCTAGGCGGGTGCCTACCCTTGCCTGTCCCTTGTCCCAGGCCTGCATAGCAGCCATTGGCCCCCTGTCCCTGCATTGTGAGGGGCCGATGGAGAGGCAGAGGGAGCCCCCTCCATCGCCATCCTCTTATATGGTTGATTGTGGCATATAAAGGGCGGCATTGCTGTAAACTGTATTACTGTCAGTCACAGCCGGGCCCCTGCATTGATTGGGTGTGCAGAGCTCCATTGCCTGCCCGATTATCATAATATACTAGTACGTCAATTTGTGGTAAGTCAATTCCCGCTGTGACGTACTAGTACGTCATATGTCGTCAAGGGGTTAATACATTCATGTGTATAAACAGCAATCAGCAGTCATCTACCCAAAAAGGATAATTTTTGGATTATTTATTGAGTAATTAAACAGGCTCTTTGTTACTGCTTGTTGCCATCTGTTTAAAGGACCATTGGGATATGATGTCCATGTCACATGGCCTTTTCTCAAAGGTCCTGAAGCCTCTAAAAGACTCCTGGGAAGAGGAGAACCAGCAGCCTGTAAGTAAAAAGGCAGGGCTTTCCCTCGGTGTGCATCAGCGAGGCTGGTAATGAAGATACTGAAGAAGAAGCAGGCTGCGCCAAGGCCTGTGGGAACCAGGAACTTCTAACCCAGTGTGGGGTAGGCACTGAGTTGTGTTTTGGGGAACTAGGTGGTAGACCCAGATTACGATAGAGAGGGAAAACTGGTGTCGTTAGTAGCCAGACGGCCTAGGATTTATGTTTTTGTCATCTGTAAAAGCGACAGTAAAGCTGGTTGTGGCCAGTGTGCACCCAAAACTTCAGTGTTGGAGTGGCTTCTTGTACAGTGCCAACTGTCTAAGATTGCCTTCACACGTGGCAGATTTTGTGGCAGAAAATCAGTTCCATTCATTTAAATGGGACAGCAAGCACATGGATTTCTGCAAGCCTCATTAAGGTGAATGGAACTGATTTTCAGTCGTCGATTTTTTGCCACAAAATCTGTCACGTGTGAAGGCACCCTAAGCTGAAAGACGGCGATCCTGGAGAGCTAAGTGTTGTTAAAATATATTTTTATTCACACACTGAACAGTACCACTTCTCTTGCCCTGTATACTGGGTGTAATTCTCAGTATCTGCTCTTATTCTGTATATATATATATATATATATACACTGCACAGTACCACTTCTCTTGTCCTGTATACTGGGTGTAATTCTCAGTATCTGCTCTTATTCTGTATATATGGACACTGCACAGTACCACTTCTCCTGTCCTGTATACTGGGTGTAATTTTCAGTACCTGCTCTTACTCTGTATATATGGACACTGTGCAGTACCACTTCTCCTGTCCTGTATTTTCACTCTCTCTCTAAGTTTTTGCGGAACTTGCGGAATAGATGCGGCCACATTCACCTCTATGGAGCGGGGAGCCGCCGCACAGAGCTAGCTCCGTGCCGCGGCTCTGATGAAGCATGTCCTATACTTGTCCGCAAGCACGGACAAGTATAGGCATTCTGTCAATGTAGGCCTGCTCAGATCCCTATGTCTCTTCATGTAATCCCATACAGACTCAATGTTGAGATCAGGGCTCTGTGGGAGCCATATCATCACTTACAGGACTCCTAAGTATTCTTTACACTGAAAATACTTCTTTCACCATATTTATATCAGTAAAACAGGTTGACCTGAGATGTCAGCAGAAGCTCTGTGTTGGTCCCATCCTCATTTTTGCCTGTATTTCAGAGAAAAATTAAGTTGAATTTGTTCGGACTGAAACAAATCTGATGGGCCAATCAAATGAATCAGAATCAATACAAATTTCAGGAAAATTGCTCATCTCTATTCTCAAGCCCATGTCATGCATTTACACTACCATCATGTTGGGAACCAGCTTTGTCTATCATTGCCTATTAAAGGGAACCTGTCAGAAGCATTTCGATCCTCCAAACCACTATGACCAGATGACTGCTCTGCTCTTCTACTTTCTGTTGGTGTCCTTTGTATCCCAAGCAGATTCTGTCACAGTTTAGGGATATGTGCAGCCCTGAACTCAACCCCACCACGGACCCTGCCTACTTGCACGTCCCGTCCTAGGCAACGACGTACAACTTGTCGACAGTCCCTAGCCTAGGTACGTGCTGGGGTGTACAGGGAGGTGAACAACAGGAGAAAACAATAAACAAAAGACAGAACACACACAATATAAGAATATCGCCAAGCCGAGGTCAAACCAGCAAGTCACGTCAAAACCCAGGGGAACAAACAGGAGCAAAGTCAAAAACACAAGTCGAAGCACAAAGTTACAGCAGTTCAAGATAGCAAGTTCAGGTAATAAGACCAATCACAGGCAACCTGTGGCCATCAAGCTGCCTGTTAAATAGTCCCACTGGTGGGTCATATGATGTGGCCAGCGTCACATGACCCCAATACTGACTCTCCACAGGTGAGCGCTGTTCTATCCACGGCCGCTCTCACCTGCCCTGCTTGGACGTCACTAAGGGGCGGGCGTCCGCCTTCCACGCCGGGAAGCATACGCTGCAGAGTTTGCTTTGCATCCTGTACGCCAGAAGGAAGCGAACATACGCTAGGAAGCGTACGCTGCTGGCTTCGCCTCGCTCCCGGTACGCAAGTAGGGAGTACGCCGGAAAGCGTATGCTGTCAGGTAACCTTCGTCCCTTGATCTCCATGGGAACGAGGACACCTGCCGCGTCCTCTTTCGGAACTAAACTCGGGAGACCGGCGGCGCAGCAAGGATGGGGCGCGTCGCCGGCTCACAGTGACAGATGCCTCATTTTATCAAAAACAAAAGTTCAATATTTGCTCACACCAAATGCAAATTGCAGTCAAGAAGGTGGAGACGATGAGAAGATAAGTCAAGCTGTCCACACCAAAATCCCACCCCCTTTGCCTTGATTGACCTCTCTGAAGAGCCCGAACGTCATCAGCAACTTTGATGAAATCCTGTGTATGCTCTGTCAATTTATTGTTAGTCTATTGCAGACCACTGCTGAAGCCAGGGCAAGTACACACTGCTAAATTGCGCATGCACTGGAAGTAGAACACGACAACACACATGTCATGAATGGTAGGGTACAGTGCAGCCCTATACTCCATCCACACCACTGTCCCTACCTACTTTCACGAGCCGCCCTAAGTGGTGGCCCTCAACTTGGCAGCAGGGGCAGACTGGGAACTTAAAGTGGCCCTGGAAAAAAATCCTAAAAGTGGCCCCACGTTGTAGGTGGGTCCAAAGTGAGGGGAACACAGGGTCAGAAATACCAATAGCGCAAAATACTGTCCCATCAGAACCATATACCATAGTGCAGCACAATATATTACCGAAAAAGCTGTCCCACTGTGGTGGCCATTTTCTGTCCTCCTCCACATGTCTCTGATTAAGATATGGAGCAAGGGCCTCCTGATGCAGGCCACAGCATATTCAGGAGGACATCTGTGGTCGCTGGCTGGGTACATGAGTACCTGAATCTCACAGTGTAAATTACCGCTGAGAGCTCATTATGTATCCGGCCAGTGGCAGAAAGCATTGCTTGGGTGGCCCCCTGGGCATCGGCCCACTGGGAAATTTCCCTGTAAGGTAAGGTCTATGGCCAATCCACCCCTGCTTGGTAGCGACACCTAAGTTAACTAAGTGCAGGGGCCTAACCTAGAGGGTTATAGAGAATCAGACATAAAGAGGTCAAACCAGACAGGAAGTAAAATACACAACAGAGTACAACCAGGAAATAATGTCAGAGAAAGTCAGCAGGCAAAGGTCAAAAAATAACAAAGTATAATACCAAACAGAATCCAAAATCAAGCAAAGTAAAATACCAGGAGGTAACTTCAGAGGCAAAATCAATAATTAGAGGCAAAGTCAGAAAAACAGGCAAAAGGTCAGCGATCCAGAGCATGAAACACAAAACTGGACCCCTAACAACAGCACCACCTGTACTGCCCCGATGGCAGCTTTTTTAGCATTAGAATTATTACCATTATCATCAACAAAATGAATAATACTGTTATCAAAATGAAAGGCGCAGTCTCATCACGGACAACCCCTTTAATATAGAAATTGCAGAGGTGAGGCTTCCGACCGAAAACCTGATCTGCTGGAGAAAGAGAAGAGTGCCTCTGCTTTCTGTATCACAGGGGGGTCTTGAGTGGCTGACCCCATATGCCATAATAGGACTCAGGCAAAGGAGTTGTCATATAAGACAAAAACGTTGTTATTAAGTTTCCTTCTCCGCAGTTGCAGTTTCACCCCCTCCCTCCATGGGATTCCTTTTCTGTAGACTGCAAAAGCGAGAATGGAAACTGAAAGCAGTTGAAGGGAGGGATCACGGCTCTGGTATATATACCAGCAGATGACAAATCAAAAACTGCAGACACACAGTGAGAGGCAAACCCTCCACAGGCAGGTTATTATAAGGGATCCTGACACAACTGCACGGAGCAGAGGAGCGCAGCTTTCAGGTAGGATCGATATCATTGCATGTGTTACATGGACTGGGTGTAAATGTTAGAATTTGCCACTAACACAAAACAGTTGCCAAAAAAAAAACAAGACTAATTTTGCGAAATGATAAATGCCATTTATATTTGCATGTCTAAGCGCTCAGGTTACATAGTTGCGTTTTTTTGTCTATTACTTGAATTGTTGAATTAAAGGTTATATTTTAGAGGGTATTAACAATTGCAGTGATAGTTTACATAGATGCGTTGGTTGAGTAAAGACTGAGGTCCATCTGTTTCTAGCGTTCTCAGTCCTACAACATTACGCGCTATATTAGTTTTAAGTTTCAATGCGGAAATCAGTCATCCTTAAAGGGGTTTTCCGGGATTTTAATACTGATGACCTATCCACAGGAAAGGTCATCAATATCAGATCGGTGGGGGTCCGATGCTCTTCACGTCCTGGTTCTAGCTTCATACCCCTAAAAATGCCAGAAATACTTCTGCTACTGGTTGATGAGAAGCTGTGCAGGACCCGCCTATGGTTAGTAGCAAACATGGAAGTTGGAAACTGGCCCAAGGAAATGGCATGGAAAGGGTTAACTGGGTGTCCTAGGTGGAAAACTCTGTCACAATGGGGTCCTTTTTGATCTGCACTAGGGGCCCCCTTTCTTGTATGTACACCACTGGTAAAATATCTTCAGTACTGCAGTACATTTCCAATAGTCCACCACCGGGATCTGCAACTTGCCTGGAGCTCATGTTTTCCACTACTAGAAGTTTTTAGCGTGCTGCCAAATAAGGGTACGACCACGTGGTTGTGTTGTGTCATGGTGACGCAGCTGTGCTGTGGACGAATACTGTGCAGCGTACAAGTCGCATGGGCTCTAATTAAATAATTAGGACCACACTGTTTATTCAAACCCCCCACCGTAGTTATGCCCCCTTAATCCCCCCTTTACAGTAGTGCTGGCCCCTTAGTCCCCCCCACACAGTAGTTTTGTCTCCTTAATACATCCCTTGCAGTACTGCTACCTCCTTGTCTCCACACAGTAGGTATGCCCCCTTAATGTCCTCTTTACATTAGTGCTGCCCCCTTAGAGTCCTCTTACAGTAGTGAAGCCCCTGTATGTAGTGATATTAAAATAAAAAAGGTAATACTCACCTAGCCCTGTTCCTTCGATGAATGGACATCATCGAGCCTGCTGAGCTAAGCAGAAGAGTGCAAAGATTGGGGACAGGCGAAGGTTGATCGCAGGCATGTGGGCTCTACTACTCAGCCCAGCAGGCGTGATGGTGTCACTGCATCGCACCTGCTTTTGGGAGAGCACAGGCTGGAGAATGAATCAAGGGACGTAATGGATGACAAACACAGCAGCCGGATTCGGGCTCAAATTACAGACCTAGGAGCAAGTTTCGGGCAGATTTACCATTATCAACAACAGAAAATGGTGCAAATGATATTTTCTGTCTTTAGTACAGTCCAAGATGCGGCAGATTTATTACGAGCCGTGCCCCGCTCAATAAATTTGGCATATTTCTTTTTGAATGACTTCGCTTTACGGCTGGTGTATAGAATCTCAGTGAACTTATGAATTTCCAGTTGGACAGCTGCAGTTATTTGGGCTGCTGTATACATGTCTCTAGTACGGTGTAGTGACTATGAGTCATGTGTGAGTAATGTCCCCTGTCAGCTGCTCGTATACCTTATGTCTTATAGCTTTAGGCTCAAAACTCGGAGTCACTCTTCCCTTAGCAAGTAAATATTTTTTTTCCGCCCTGAAATTTGCTTAGATCTAACTTTTCAAAGAAAATTCTTCTAATCTCCAGAGTTGTCCTCCTGTAACAGCCTATTAAACAGGGCAAGTCAGCAGGAGCAACCCTATTAAACCAGACACACTTTCCACCACAATTGATTCTGCTGATTAAAATTATATCCGGATGGCGAAAATCTGTTGCAGAGAAGAAAGAGTAATTTTATATGTAAATTAGGTCTTCGCAAGGGGGCGTGGCAAAGCATAGCAACCGAGTCCAAGATCCAAAGATGTACAGTCACATAATACAATATCACAAATACACAATGTAACTGGTATATATTATATTCACAGGGCATACAATAGCTAAGAGTAAAGCGGATCAGTCTCTTAGACACCTATATACTCTCTTACAGTGAACAAACAAGTTAAAAATAATAAAAAAGCATAAAAAGGCATAAAACAAGTTTCCTCATATGTTCTGCATCTTTCTAAAATACTGTGGGTTTTATTTACCAGTATTTTCGAAATCTCTGCTTGCTGTCCATGTACAAAAACATGCATTGTTATATTCAGTGACTGAACACGCCTTATCATGTATAGCACACCAAAAGGTTATTCCCATTACAAACATTTAGTATACGGTCTATCCAATTCTACAGGACATGCTATAAATATGATAGGACAGCACCGTGTCCACATTCTTACCCCACCTGGAAGTGGTGGCCGCCTCACTAGGTGGAATATGAGTCAGGGGACCCCAGGTCTGATACCGACACCCATCAGAAATTCAGGGCATATTCTGTGGCTATGCCATAAATGTCTATATGGAGAATAAACCTTTAAAGGGGTTGTCCAGGTTCAGAGCTGAACCTGGACATACCCATATTTTCACCCAGGCAGCCCCACTAAGATGAGCATCAGAGCATGAAATGCTGAATCGTGCAGGTCAAAGGGATTTTCAGGAGATCTAGTGACGTACTGGGCTCTCCATAGGGCTGCCAGACGGAGGCTTCCACCCAGCAGTGATCCCAGTGACGTCACTAGCACTGATGGGCGGGCTTTACTACCCTAGCCTGTAAAACTGCTAGGGCAGCGCTAAAGCCAGCCCATCAGAGCCAGTGAGGTCACCGAACACACTGCTGGGGGGAAGCCTCCGTCCAGCAGTGTGTTATTGTAAATGCCTTGCGCGATCCTGTTGGACACAATGCCAATGCTGGCCATTTCAGTTCACTGACAGCAAGCAGGCAGCTTTAAAAATGTGAGGAAGTATATTAGATAAGTCTCATGTTGCAGGAGAAATGTATGACCAGCTGCAGGTTCCCCTAATGATAACAGCTCGAGGGGTTTCTGAACCTGGACCCATGCACGGAGCTATAGCTATAAGGGTGCCTTCACACGCGGCAGATTTTGTGGCAGAAAATTTCTGAAATTGAAAATCAGTTCTGTTCATTTGAATGAAGCAACAAGCGCATGAATTTCTGCAAGCCCTATTATGGTGAATGAAAATGATTTTCAGTTTCCAGCAAATCTGCCGCGTGTGAAGGTACCCTAAGGGCCCTTTTGCCTGAGGGGGTTTATATGGCATATGGTAGATAGAGGGCCCTGTGGTAGATTCTGCATAATGGTGCAAGAGCTTCAGTTTACACCTTCACTATTGTTTAAGTTTTTTTTTGTTGTTGTTTTTTTGCTGCCAATTAGCATTTCAGGGAAGTCACATAAATGGAGATTACAAATCCTGGAATTTCCCTTTGAGTCTATGTATTTAGTATTGAGTCAGCTGAATATAGTGCAGTACACCCTGCCTTTAGGAACAAGCAAACCAATGCACCCTTAGGAAATGCAGATTGCTGGGTACTGTAGTGCTACACCACCATGGTTGAACTACATTAAAGGGAGTCTGTCACCAGTTTTGACCATGCTAAAATGCTGACAGTACTAAGTAGTATCAAGAGTAGTGTGACTATGAAGTTTTATTCTCCCAGAGTCTGCTCTCGCAGGTGGAGCTTCGCAGTGAATTGACCTTTGCTCTCTACTTTGAGCTGCTTCACAGCCTCTCCCCTCTGTGCTGAATGACAGCTGTAATGGTCTGTTTGTGGGATGCTATAGTCACTCAGAACAGAGCGTAGGGGCTGTGAAGAATATCACTGCACAGGTTACTTCACAGAGAAGCGCCGCCTCCTGGGCACTTGCGAGCAGAATCTGGCAGGATAAAACTTCATATTCATACTACTCCTGATACAAAACCACCGCAAATAGTATGTTTGTCCTGCCCTCACCAACCCCTACTTAGTGTTGTCTAAAGTTTAACAGAGTCCGATAAATTTTCCTTCTCTGTATTATAGATTTTACTTTATGATAAGGAAGAATTGTAGGCCTGAGCTCTATAGTACATCTCTGTGAGCCATCTCTTCCTGCCCATTATCTTTTCTTATTTAAAAAGTAGTCAAAACTGCTGTAAAACTGATAGGATCAGCATTAGTGTTGAGCGAGTCGAAGCATCTGAAGTAGAATTCGATCCAAAGTTTAGGAAAAATTAGATTCGCAACAAACCCGAATTTCCTTGCGCTTCATGGCAACAAAATTTTTTTGTAAAATGGTGGCTACACATGTTACAAAGTGAAAGTAGGAAACCTGAGAACGCGATATGATCCATAATGTTAAAAAGCCAGCCAATCATCAGATGGCCATCCTCTGTGATGTCACAGCCCTTTAAAAGCCTCATCCCGCGCGGTCTCTGCCATTTCACTTGGATCTGAGGATAGGGAGAGACGTGGCAAGTGCTAGGGACAGTGTTCAAGAAGCCTAATTGTGGAATATTGTACAGGGAGACTGCAGGGACAGTGCAGGGAGATCATAGAGAGAGCTTTTACACACTATAGTGTGAGCATAGGGATACTGCAGGGACAGTGCAGGCTGTGTCATCTAAAGCTCTCCATAGGAGACAGCCCACTTTGCATCAATCCCTGTGTAAGGCAAATCTAATTGAAGCCATCTAATTGAACAGTGTACTCCATGTGTAATAGATAAGCAGCTCTATTAGACCTTGATTCTCAGATTGGGGTGAATAAGCTGTCTAATACTACTGTTATTGGGGTGTCCTCCTTGTTTAATAGATTAACAACTCTATTAGACCTTGATTCTCAAATTGGGGTGAATAAACTGTTTTATGTCGGCAAGAGTAAGGAGCCTCCTATTGTGTCATCCGAGTATACTGTGTATGGCTTAAGTGTATCTAGTATACAATCCCCTGAACTGAAGCTGTAAGTGAACAAGCATTGCTGCAACGTCTACAAACAAGCAAAGATTACCTTCCACTGAGCAGTTTTGGTGGGTGGTAAACTGGACTGGAACCCCAGAAAAAAATGGAATTTACCAATGTACCCTTAGCCCTAGGCCACCAGGGAGTAGAAATAATCAGCTTCACTGCTGTACACCACTAGAGATATTGAAATAATAAGGAAAATGTCTAGATATAGGTAGTAGTTAAGGGGGATAGGAAGTTTTTGCTTATTAACCCTTTTTTTTTTATCTAGCCCTGACTGTGCCAATGGCCAATAGAGAAGGTAGATGGAAGCAATATTAAACCACTTGAATGTCAGTCTGAGAGACTGCATAGACTATATATATCAAGAGTCCACCTTTCCCATCACAGGAAAGAGTAGGACAAATATATTTGTGAGTCAGAAACAATTAGTGCAAAAAATTGTGCGAAATGTATCAAAATCTTATGGTCATAGGTCTTAATATGGTGGTTTTATTTTACAGTGATTTCTATAACCACGCATGGATCCGGAGAGAAGGCCAAGAGATGAACCTCTGGTTAATCTTCATCACCCAATTCAGAGAAGTAAGTTATCGGTTATTGTATTATTACAATCTAAAGAATCAGAGAACTGGGATATATGGGAGATCTTTTACTGGCTTTTTTGACCCTCAAACATGCCACCCGAAGACATGGAGTTTAGTCAGTCTAGCAATGGTCACCAAGTTCTCCTCTTAGGGTATGTTCACACGATGGATTTTGTAATCTGAATTTTGGTGCTGACTATCATCTCTCATTGATTTCAGTAGGTGGCTTGGCTGCCATTTAAACCTGAGACTGCACCAAGAAAGGACACTGCTGGAAGCCATGGCAGATGTCCATTCACAGTTTAACCCCATCCAAAATTACAAAAATAATTTAAAGCTAAAGTACATGGAATAAAGTAAATAAAAAAACAACAACAATGTGATCCAAAGATGTCCATAGAGTTTACTTTTTTTTTTTGTTTGGTGTTAATCTCTGGAGTCCCAATAGTGTAAAATATTGGAACACTGGTCGGATTGTGGAACAAAGCTGGCTATACACAGGAGACAGCTATCTCTCCTGATCCTCTGATACATATGCATGCTTGGCTTGGCCGAGGTGTATATGTACTGAAAGCCAGACAACACTTGAATGTCAATCTGAGAGACTGCATAGACTGTATATCAAGATTCCACCTTTCCTATCACAGAGAGTTGCACAAATATATTTGTGAGTCAGGAAAAATTGATGCAAATTGTGCAAAATGTATCAAAATCTTGTGGTCATAGCAATTTGATCCAGCATGCCCGATCCTTATCATCCTCAACATCACTCATCAGGGAAGAGTCAGAAGGCCACCATATACTGTACACTAGATGGTTGAATGAAATTGGCAGGTTCAGCCAATACCATCTAATGTGTATGGTCACGTTTATTGACATGTATATGCTAATAGTAAATGACAGCAACCCATACTGAAATGACCATCTGTTAAAATACATGCTGTTCATCGGTGTTGGTGAGATGTATGTTTATGTATATAGAATGGATCTGGTAAACAGTTGAAAAGAATGAAAAGAAATTGTGATATTTACTGATTTTTATTTCCAGACAGAGGAGGTCAACATCATCAACACAGAAATGAAGAAAGATGGCAAGAATTAGTGGCAGGGCAGCATGTTCAAAGAGGTGGTGGCAGAAATATGCAGCAAGCTGGTAGGATGCAGGAACGAAGAGCTGGTGGTCAACATGAACTACAAGGCGGTGGAAGAGGTGAACCTGTAGCTGGAAGAAGAAATGGCCAACGTGCTGGAGAACAAAATCAACGTGGTGGTAGACGAAATGAGCATGGGGGAAGGGGACAAAATCATCCTAGGGGTGGTGGGCAGCATGTATATGAAGCTGGCAGGAGAAATGAAATAAGAGTGGGTGGACATAATGAGGCTAGACAAGGAGTGCAAAATGAACAAATAGCTGGTGGCCCACAAGGTAATGGGAGAAGAGGAAACCACAATCAGGAAGATCGTAGACCGTATAGGCCACCACAAGATAGAGAACATGGAAGAGAACAGCAAGTTAGACGTTTGGGCTATAAAGCTCTAGAAGGACTGCTAGAAAAGGATCCTTCAGAAGTGGTAATAACACTGGCTGCACATTCTGGTCTCAATGATTTGCTGTCATCCAGAGAAATGAGGCCGGATGTTGTAGAGCTGGTGTGCAAGGTGCTCTGCAGAGCATGTACAGCTAGACTAGACAGGCAGAGTGTACAGCATCTACTTGGACAGGTCAAGTCATCCTCATTCCTGCGCATCTGCCTCCCACACTATATAGTTGGAATGATGACAGAGGTTGTGCCAGAGAGAAGACATCGTTACCCGGATAATATCTTCAACATACTGTGTCTCCTTCAGGAAATCACCAGCATTTTCCCTGCCAGTAGCTTGCAAGAAACCTCACTGGTGATTTCTCTCATACCTGGCTCTATAAACGCTTTACGTGCCTCTGGAGTAAATGTTGGAGAGAACGTAGAGCAAAGTCTAGAGAGAATATCAAATTTACTACAGCACCTTCAGGGTCGGAGGAGAGAGGGGACACTGCGAGTGGACACACACATGGTTCTTGGGCCAGAGGTTGCCGTAGAAGACTTTAGAACCATGAGCGTGTATCCTGATTATGAAGAAATTCACTTGAACGAAAAGCCTTTTCTTAGGCCAAATACTTTAAAGAACAAATATGAATCCACTGAACTTTACCTAGACACTCATTTCAGACTTTTGAGGGAAGATTTTGTGCGACCATTAAGAAAAGGGATCCAGGAGATACTGAATCATCATGAAGACAGAGGGTTTCGCAAAATGAAGTTTGATGACATTCGAATTTACTTTGACACGCGTGTGGTGGCTCCTATGTGCACACATTCTGGTATCATCTACAAAGTGCAATTTGATATTACACCATTCAAGAATATTCGATGGCAGAACTCCAAACGTCTGATATATGGGTCTCTTGTGTGCTTATCTAAAGATAATTTTGAAACCTTTCTATTTGCTGTGGTTTCTAATCGTGAAGTAAAAGAGCTGGAGAAAGGTGAAGTCCAGCTGCAATTCAGTGAGCAGAGCAGAAGACTACTTGCAAGAGCACATCCAACAGATTCCTTTGTTATGGTGGAAACAACAGCATACTTTGAGGCTTATCGCCATGTCCTGGAGGGGTTAAAGGAGATTAATGTCCAGGATGTACCCTTCCAGAGATATATAGTATCATGTGAGAGGGATATCCGAGCACCACGCTATCTCAATGCTGGTGAGCAGTATGACTTTGCCTGTTTATTGAATGAAGACGTTATAAATTCAACTATGGAGACCAAGATAAATGTTATGAATCCACGAGAGTGGCCATCTAAAGAAATTCTTGGCTTTGACGAGTCTCAAATAGAAGCTGTACGGCTGGCACTCACCAAGGAAGTTGCCATCATCCAGGGACCACCAGGCACAGGTGAATATCTAAATTAAACAAGAAATAGAAATTCCCAAGCCATTATCGGACATTTACAGATCTGAAAACATTGATATGAGAGATTATTTCTTCTTTCCTTTCTTTTAGGCAAGACATATGTGGGACTGAAGATTGCACAGGCTCTGCTTACTAATACTAATGTGTGGCAAACAAATGGACATTCCTTTCCCGTCCTTGTAGTCTGTTACACAAATCATGCATTAGATCAATTTCTGGAAGGTATGTATAGATTATATAGGTTGTTATATAATATATAGCAG
Organism: Rhinella marina; assembly: GCA_900303285.1. Classification (NCBI taxonomy): domain Eukaryota; kingdom Metazoa; phylum Chordata; class Amphibia; order Anura; family Bufonidae; genus Rhinella; species Rhinella marina. The sequence continues at coordinate 364,271 of ONZH01019336.1, read as the reverse complement.
AGGAATATATATGATGTTTGTTTATGCAGAGAATTTGGCATCTGGTAGGTTATATTTAAAGGGGTTGTCTGAGTTATTTTTTTTGTCATTTGTATGTTTCTAACTAATCAAATATAACAGCTTTTCTAGCATTTTGTGCTTCTAAACTTGCTGGTTTCTCAGATTTCACTCAGGGTCACATGACCTATGATGTCAGCTTCTCTGCCTGCTCTTCTCATATTGGTACACAAGCAGATAAGAGTCTGTACACAAGATGTCACTGTGCTGGCCACGCCCCCCTGCTCTGCCGGCTCCTGCTCTCTTCCTGGATTCTTTCAGATAAAACATTAACCCCTTCAGTCAGAACACAAACAGGGCTCAAGGCTTTACAACAGTAGCTACAGGCAATGAAGAGACATAGGGTCTGCCCTCATCATCCTGCAGGCAGAGAGCTAACACTGGAGGAGATCTGCAGAGTATTGAACAAGAAAGGAAGGGGGAAGTTCCTGTGTGCACCAGTAATGTCATTGTACAGCTGGGACTTGTAGTTCTACACATACAACCTGCTGCTGAGTATCCTAGCAGTCAGACATATCACTGAGGGCAGCTCTTATATTCACTCCCTTTGCAGAGCAGTGGGGGAGGGGCAGAGATTGTTATTATTGCATGTAAACAAAGAGCCAGAAGAGAACCAGGGAAATGAGGAAATAGACATATTTCTTTTGCCTAAAACTTGCTTAACTTAGTTATATATTGCTGCCCATCAGATTTACAGTACTATATATTTTTTTTTCATAACTCGGACAACCCCTTTAATGGTTTCTGGTTGACAGAGGAAGATAGGTTATAGTCCCTGTCATTCAGTCAGGAGAGTTGGTAGGTTATATACTATACCTTGATGTTTAGTTCAGACGGAGCTATTATTCTTGAAACTCTGTTTTTGGTAGGACTGTATGCTGTCTAGTGGGACATGTTTGACAAAAGCGGGGGGGGGGGGGGAGGGTGCTTCCTGGTTTGCAGTGGGAATGGGAGGTTAGATAGATTGCCTCTTGTCCAGTTGGAAGGGTAAATGGATTGGCAGTCATCTTCTTGGAGAATATAGTACAGTTAACTAATGTATGGTGAGAAAGTTGGTTTAGCTGGTGGGGTGGTAGAATTATCTTATATCTGCATGGGGTGATTGGGTAAGCTGTTATTTAGTGGGGTGGTAGGGTGTTTGGTATAGATGATATTTAATAGGATGGTACGGTGGTTGAGATATCTGATGTCCAGTGGGTTGGTAGGGTGGTTGAGTTATCTTATATAAGGTTGGGTTGGTTGAGTTATCTGATATCTGGTGGGGTGGTAGGGTGATAGATATTTATAGGAGATATTTGGGGGGATGGTTGGGTGGTGGCCAGGAGGTAAGGAGGAACATAAGTAATTTTGCTGAGTATCATGGAGGGGGGGGGGGGGGGGTAAGTAATATTCTGTGTTACCTGGTGATCAGGTTATAGGTAATATTTCCTGCTGCCTGGATGGGAGGCTAATTTACTGGTGTGAAAATTAACAACTTTCTGCAGACTGACAGATATACAGCGCTGGCTGCCTATTATTATAATGCAATCATATGCTTATTTTTTCAGGAATCCACAACTTTTTGAAAGTAGGAATTGTGCGTGTTGGTGGACGCAGCAACAGCGAGATTCTAAAAAAGTTTAATCTCAGAGAACTAAGAGCAGGTTCGAGGATGCAGAGAAACGATCCAATACACATAAGGAGAGCAATCGGCGAAGTGAGTTACAATATTATTCTAAATGCTCATTTTCATGTCTTTACATAGGATGTAACCAAGATAACATAGAGAGTGTGAATTACAAAACTTTCAATACCCGTAAATCAGTTTTTTTCTATTTGTTATCATTTTTTATGGTTTTTAATTTCAGGCCATAAGCAAGATGAAGGAATCAGAAACAAAGCTTCACGAAGGGTCACAGCTCCTACAGTGTGCAACTACTGGGATCATTCATGAAAGGTTTCTGGAGAAGTTCATAAATGATAAGCACCTGGACAGTCTGCTTAACATCATGGTAAGAAAAAGACATATTCCTGTAAAGTTAAAGAATTTAGTACTGATGACCTACCCTCTGCACAGATCCTCAGTATCTGATCAATGGGGTCCGACACCCGGAACCCCCAACGAACAGCTGTTTGAGAAGGCTGCCCCACTTGCAGTAGCGCCACAACCTTCTTTCAGCTTTCTCTAGCCCATATGACATCCCATTATACGGTCATGAGGCACGGCTCAGCCTCATTGAAGTGAATGGAGCTGAGCTGTGATACCAAGCACAACCACTAAGCAGAACAATGTACGGCACTGTGCTTGGTGAGCAGAGAGAAGGTCTCAGCACTACTGTGAGTGCCGATGCCTTCTCAAACAGCTGATCAGTGGGGATCCCGAGTGTTGACTGCCCCACCAATGCAGAGGAGAGATCATCAGTAACAAAGTCTCAGAAAACCCTTTTTAATGGGTTAAGGAATTGTCCCAAGGGTTGTGGAAACCTTGCCCCTGGGTCCCAGATGGGGAAAAAAGCACTATATTAGGTGGCTCACATTGAACTTTCTATGGGGCCACCTCTTTTCTGGATGGTGGGCATGGTTTTCTAGAATCTATGGCATAATAAAATAGTGGAGTTGCTCTCATCTGCTCTCATATATTTGATTTTGGAAATATTCATTGATCTTGTTACTTTCTTTTTTTGCTCAGAATGATGAGGATTTCTTTTTCCCAACTGGGAAGACTTCAATAATTGTGGAATGGCTTGGTTTGGGCATCCTTCCTTTTACCCAAACAATGGACCCAAATGCAGCAGGTAATGTAAAGTTACTACATACAAGTGAATAGTGAACCATTTGTATAGACACATAGCTGTGGTTCACCTGGTTAAAATACAGTTCTTTAAGATACTTTTTCTTAATATGCAAAATAGGCCCATTACTCTTGGTACAACTCAAGTTCCACTCATTTCTTCCAGTAAACATATCTCTATTAAAATAGGGACTTCCTGGGTTTGAAGGTCCTTCATTGGGTTTGAAGGTCCTTCATTGGGTTTGAAGGTCCTTCATTGGTTTGAAGGTCCTTCATTGGGTTTGAAGGTCTTTCATTGGGGTTTGAAGGTCCTTCATTGGGTTTGAAGGTCCTTTAATGGGTTTGGTGAGCCCAATGAAACCAAGCTGGAACTAATTATCCACAAACATCAAAAAGAGTGCATTATCAAGTCTAATCGTCTTTCAGATGAACCTGAACCTGATAATCTAGAGGAAGAGGAACCCGAGGAGGACCTGATTGATATCCAAGAGGAGGCTGAATTAATTCAGGCTGAACGTATGCTTGATGATGATCAAGATGAGATGGGAAGACCTAGAAGAAAGAACAAGAAACCTGAGGAAAATGAAATGGCCAGACGAATACAGGCCATGTCATTAGACATCAAGGAACCTCAGGAAGAGCAGGATCCTGAGGAGGGCTGGCATGTAAGTATAATGAGAATCAACTAAATATATATAGAGACATGAGAACATGCATTCCCTAATAAAAAAAAATTTCTGTCAAGATGACACGGGACCAGAAAAGGAAGAGAAAGCAAAAGGTAAAGAATGAGTTACGGAAATTAGAAGCGATGACAGAAGCCGAGGTTGACCAGATTACAGATCTGTGGAGTCTGGACATAAATACACGATGGAAGCTGTACAGGTAATAGAGGAAGTCAGGTTAATACAAGTAGTGAATATTTGCCGCCTTGGACAATAATGGTTAATCCTATATCCTAGTCTCTAGTAATATATATTTCATACAAATTTCAAAGCCAGTAGAAATAGAACCGTCATGTAGTTCTTCAGAAAAAGATGGACTTCTGGGTCCATACTGACCAAAGCATCTAAAGGGTATGTCACATTGTGTGACACCCCCATTGGCTGCCCGCAATGTGATAGCAAAAGCAGTAAAACACAAAAAACCCTACATAAATTTGGTATCGCTGTAATTGTACTGACCCACAGAATAAAGGTAACCTGTTGCCAGGTGAAAAGTGCAATATTTAAAAAGTACAAAGACACTGCCAGGAAAATAGTGGGGGGTTTTCATCCCACCCAGAAAGAATTAAAGGGTTGCCTGTTTAAATAGGGCTCCAAGTAGGTCATGTGACGAGGCGGTGTCACATGACCTAACTCCAAACCTGAAACAGGAAGTGCTGGCTTCCTTGCCAGTACTTAGAGGTAGGTCACGTGATGCGGCCAGTGTCATGTGGCCTATAGCACACATATTCATAGCTGCAGCTACTCCTGTCTGTCGTCAAGGAGATGGGGAGGACGCCAGCCGCGCAGAGACTGAACGTGCGCTGGGTCCTCCCCGCCCCTGTTGTCATGGAGACGAGGTTGCAAATCTTGTCGTCGCCCTTGAACAACAGTGGGAGTCCGGCGGTGCTGCACGAAGGAAGCACGCTGCCGGCTCCCCGTGACATAGCTGTTATTCTAGCAGGAATAACAAAGGAAAGGCACAACATGGAGGCATAAGGCTAGACTCTCCAGAGTTGTTCTTAAGACTCCCCTTTAACTTCTTTCCATGACTTTATGTCAAGAGGTCCCTAAACGTTTGCAGGCAACTATGTTGTAGATCAGAGATCCCCAATACCATGTAAGCCACACTCAGTGCTGATCGATGGTTGGCAGCCACATTCAAGTCATAAAAGAAACCCGGAGAATACAAAATAATGAAATTTCAATTTGCAAAGAAAATATATGGCTTTTGACAGGCATTATACTCCCCCCAAACTGGCACTGTTCTGGGGACTACATGTCTGTAATCTTGTTGTTATGGATGTATCATATTATAGCAAGTCCGTATAGTTATAACTCAGGGCTCCACACAGTGGGGGGACTTTGAGCCATAAGGAGGTCCTGAGCAGACCCTTGCTGTAGGGCTTGAGGGAGTGCGTTACTGAACCTGCCATATTTCTTTCATACAACAGACACTGGATACAACTCTACCAGATGGATATTCGACAGAAGATTCTGGCTCATGAGCAGAATTATCAGGACTCAGCAGATCGCCTAATGGAGCTGAGACAAAAGCAGGACTTGGACGTCCTCAGGCAGGCTACAGTGATTGGCATGACCACTACAGGTCAGTGAGCTGGTCTTATACATGGTGACTGTAGGGATGCTTGTCATGTAGTTCTAGTAAACAGTACTGTCCTTCCTCTGCCTAGGAGCTGCAAAATATAGACGTATCCTCCAGGAGGTGGGGGCGCGCATTGTAATCGTGGAAGAGGCAGCAGAAGTTCTGGAAGCTCATACCATAACCACTCTCAGCTCAGCCTGCCAACACTTGATTCTCATTGGGGACCATCAGCAGGTACGTTCAAGTACACATAACTATAGGAGGTCTATGGCAGCACAATATGGCCACTAGAGGGATGAATGTATTATTGGGTTCAATGGGAGCTGTAGACATCTCTATGCAGTGAGCACTCTCTAGTGGCAGCTGCAGAGAGACAGAATTTTATTGGCTGTGTGGAGGAAGGCAAGGGATTTGGAGCTCTGTAACAGGAAAACATAGCTTTGACCTCTAAAACAAAAAATTCGGCCTAATTTATCATTAATATGACTGTTTTCTGGTGTGAAAAAGTTGCAAACTGTTGCAAACTTTGCAATTTTTGCCAATCCCACTGTAAATTTTTTTGAGGAAGTGGTGCTTCGCCACTTTCTGAGAAAGGGAGCGTGGTGCCCGGACTGCCAATGGCCATGCCTAATTTATGATGAGGCATACACCTCTTCATAGATAAGGTGTGGCGTCTGGCAGCGTTCTCGGTTATCATGGATCGGCATACGCTGCCAGTCTATCATAAATCAGGGCCTTGGTCTCTTGCTTGAGAATACCAACAGGGTATAACTCTGCATACTGCACTCATGGGCGAGTATAACCCTGCATATTACACTCATGGGCAGGTATAACCCTGCATATTACACTCATGGGTGGGTATAACCCTGCATACTGCACTCATGGGCAGGTATAACCCTGCATATTACACTCATGGGTGGGTATAACCCTGTATACTGCACTCAGGGGCGAGTATAACCCTGCATACTGCACTCATGGGCAGGTATAACCTTGTATACTGAACTCATGGGCGAGTATAACCCTGCATATTACACTCATGGGTGGGTATAACCCTGCATACTGCACTCATGGGTGGGTATAACCCTGCATACTGCACTCATGGGCAAGTATAACCCTACATACTGCACTCATGGGTGGGTATAACCCTGCATACTGCACTCATGGGCAAGTATAATCCTACATACTGAACTCATGGGCGAGTATAACCCTACATACTGCACTCATGGGCAGGTATAACCCTGTATACTAAACTCATGGGCGAGTATAACCCTGCATACTGAACTCATGGGCGAGTATAACCCTGCATACTGCACTCATGGGCGAGTATAACCCTACATACTGCACTCATGGGCGAGTATAACCCTGCATACTGCACTCATGGGCAGGTATAACCCTACATACTGCACTCATGGGCAAGTATAACCCTACATACTGCACTGATGGGCGAGTATAACCCTGCATACTGCACTCATGGGCGAACATAACCCTACATCCTGCACTCATGGGCGAGTATAACCCTACATACTGCACTCATGGGCAAGTATAACCCTACATACTGCACTCATGGGCTAGTATAACCCTACATACTGCACTCAGGGGCGAGTATAACCCTACATACTGCACTCATGGGCGAGTATAACCCTACATACTGCACTCATGGGCAAGTATAACCTTGCATACTGCACTCAGGGGCGAGTATAACCCTGCATACTGCACTCCTGGGCCGGTATAATACTGCAAACTGAACTCATGGGCGAGTATAACCCTGCATACTGCACTCATGGGCGAGTATAACCCTACATACTGCACTCAGGGGCCGGTATAATACTGCAAACTGAACTCATGGGCGAGTATAACCCTGCATACTGCACTCATGGGCGAGTATAACCCTGCATACTGCACTCATGGTGGCACTGTGGAAAATATAAGTGTGTACTTTCATATAATTGGAGACATCCGAGACTGACTGGACCCTAACCCTAGGGCTCATCCTCCTTATCTTTCCCTCGGCTCAGTGTAGAATATTCTTAGTATAAAGAAAACATGGAAAAGTTTTTTCATTCTCACATTTTATTACAGCTACGGCCAAGTGCCAATGTATATGACTTGGCCAAGAACTTTAACCTGGAAGTGTCACTGTTTGAGCGTCTTATTCAATCAGATCTACCGTATGTTCGCCTCAACTACCAGGTAATGGCAGCATCAAAAATATCATGTGCACTATATTGGATCCTGTGATGTGACCATCATACCAGTGTCTGTAAGTAGGGGACACCAACATTTCTCATTAATACTGTATATTATTCCTCCTAGCACCGCATGCGACCTGAGATAGCGAGACTATTGACTCCTCACATCTACAGCGAGCTGGAAAATCACCCATCTGTACTAAACTATGAGAACATCAAGGTGAGGGAGATGCAACCTTGTTAGTACAATGAACACGGTGGTTGCTTTGTAGGTTCTTTGTGGGTTAACTTTTGGTATGCTATAAAAACCGGTTTACAGGGCTTGGCCCCCGAACAAAACAGCTCCGCTCTCTCTGCAAGTGCCGCACCCTCTCCACTTTGATTGCCATTAAGTGTAATTCCTCACCATTTTCAGGATCTCTACTTGCTGTCAGTGAAAAGACCCCATCCTAATCATGTCCTCCTGATGCATGGTATAATGTGTATCCGGGGGGAGGCTTCACTTTAGGCAAAAACTGCAACTCTGCATGATTTTATTGCTAATTGGCACCAATTTGTGATACACGTTGTTTTTTTTCCTATACTGTTTTTACAGGTAAAACTTGATAAATACCTGCAAAAACTGTGCCCTATAAATCACATTGCGCTTATTAGAAGTACGCCCACACGCAGTTGCGGTTTTTCACATCCGCCACTATGTGTTTTAGACCAGGTTCACACATGCAGTTTATGGTGACTTTTTTTGAGTGGATCCGATATAATTCCCTTCATTATATTCTTCCTTCATTTTGTATCCGCTCCTGTGAATGTGTGAATCCAGCCATGTACGTGATCAAGATTGGTTTTCACCAGTCGTTGTTAACCATGAAGTCTTCATTCACTAACAGCAAGCACAGATGTTGAAAACTGTTAGTATATATGGAAATTATGTGATGGCTCAAGTCCTGTCATAGCAAAAAAAAAAAGATAAGAAAAACTGGTTATTTTCTACAAAAACAGCGCCTCCCTTGTCCATGGGCTGTGTCTGGTATTGCAGCTAAGTTTTCAAGTGAATGGAGCTGAGGTGTAATGGGGCATACACAGATATCAGAAGGCCCCACAGAAAAACTCAGTGCTCAGGAATCTATACAATGCTCTGTGCACTGAGCTCCACCTAGTGGTGGCTGCTGCAAATGCTGTGTGTTTATGTCAGAAACAAGAGGAGATATGCACCAGGACCAATCACCATGGGCACCACAGCAGCTGTGTGGTCTGCCTCCATGACAGTGACGTACCTTCAGTGGCAAACCATGCAACTGCTATGGACCCAGGGGAGATGTTGCCCAGTTTTTTCTCCTCACGATTAAAAACACTGCATTTTCATGCAGCCACCACTAGGCAAGCTAGCGCTAACACATGATTACAGTAACTGTATACATTCCTAGGCACAGAGCTCCCCCTAGTGGTGGCTGCAGGCATCCAGCTTTGTAACTAAAGGGAAGCAGGAGAGTTGTCAATGTATTTATGCCATATTATTTGAGAAATGCGTTTTGTGCCAAATTGTGCTTACTCCAAAATAGGTCCTAAAGCTTTTGTAAATGTCCCCCTGTGTGTTACCGATTCCTTCCTTATAATAATGGGGTTTTTCATTTCTCTCACTCCAGGGGGTTTCATCGAACCTCTTCTTTGTACAACATGAATTCCTGGAGCAAGAGATCCATGATGGGAAGAGTCACCAGAACATGCATGAGGCACAGTTCGTCGTGGAGCTGTGCAAGTACTTTCTACATCAAGAGTATAAGCCGTCCCAGATCACCATCCTCACCACCTACACAGGGCAGCTGTTCTGCCTTCGCAAGCTCATGCCAACCAACATTTTCTCTGGAGTGAAAGTGCATGTGGTCGACAAGTACCAGGGAGAAGAAAACGATATTGTTCTTCTCTCACTGGTCCGTAGCAACAAGCAAGGAAAAGTTGGATTCCTTCAGATCGCCAACCGGATCTGCGTAGCATTGTCAAGAGCTAAAAAGGGGCTGTTCTGTATTGGCAACATGAAAATGCTGGGCACAGTGCCCCTCTGGAGCCGCATCCTTTATACTCTACGACAGGGGGGACAAGTCGGAGATCAGCTCATGCTTTGTTGTCAGAATCACCCTGACAACCGTACACTTGTCAGTAAAGCCAGTGATTTCAAGAAGGTACCAGAAGGAGGTTGCACCCAAAAATGTGATTTCAGACTAAACTGTGGTCATGTGTGTACGCGGGTATGCCACCCGTATGATCCTGAGCACAAAGAATACCAATGTAACAAGGATTGCCAGAAGGTGTTGTGTGCGGAAGGACATAGATGCAAACGAAAATGTTCTGTGCCCTGTGGACCTTGCATGGAGAAAGTGGAGAAGCTTATGCCACTATGCGGTCACCAACAAATGGTGCCATGCAGCACGTCCGTAAATAAGTTCTGTTGTACTGTACCATGCAGCAAGCTCTTGAGATGTGGTCATCCGTGTGAAAAGCTTTGCGGGGAGGAATGTGAAGAACGCTGTGACAAAACAGTAAAAGTGCAGCAAAAGTGTGGGCACAGTCAGGAGGTTCAGTGCTGGCAGAAACGGGACATAGAGTTCGGTATGCCAATAAAATGCAAACAGCCCTGCCGGGTTAAGTTAAGTTGTGACCACACCTGCCGAGGCACATGCGATGCCTGCCACCAAGGCCGATTCCATGAAAGTTGCCGACACCCATGCAAAGCTATTTTAGTCTGTTCACATGAATGCAAAGGACCTTGCACCAATGAATGCCCTCCATGCAGCAGACCCTGCCAAAACCGATGCGTCCACAGCCAATGTAAAAGGAAATGTGGAGAAACCTGTGTTCCATGTATGGAGCCCTGTAACTGGAGATGTGAGCACTATGCCTGCAGCAAACTTTGCTCTGAGCCGTGTGACCGTCCACCATGCAATGTCCCATGTACAAAGCTACTGAGATGTGGACATCCTTGCATTGGTCTATGTGGTGAGCCCTGCCCTAAAAAGTGTAGAGAGTGCCATAAGGAAGAGGTCAATGAGATCTTTTTTGGTTTTGAAGACGACCACGATGCCCGCTTTGTGCAGCTGGAGGACTGCGGCCACATTTTTGAGACTGAGGGTATGGATACATACATGATGGGCGGCAATGACTCCGAAGAGAGTGTTGCAATCAAACTCAAAGTGTGTCCAAAATGTCAGACTCCCATAAGGAAGAACCTAAGATATGGGTCAGCCATCAACAAAACTCTGGATGAGATTGAGAAGGTCAAGAAAAGGATAAATGGGCCAGTGGATCTCCGAAATGAAACCAAAAACCGACTCTTAAACACTCTACAGCAAATGGTGGAAGTCAGAAGAAATTTTCCTGAGGAATATTCAGAGTTAAGAGAAGGATTGGATAATGCAGATGCACCCCTCAGAGCATTGCTCGGCTTAGAAAACAAGATGCTGTTCTATCAAAGAATGGCCAAGCTGTTCATCAACATAGCCAAAGTGGATGATGTGGAGAAGAAGGCACTGAAGAACCGCATGCTAGAAATAAAGAAGTGGTTGGAAAAAACACATTCGTTTTTCACAGAGCAAGAACTTTCTGATCTACAATGTGAACTGATACGTTTCAGCTACCTTCAAGAACTGCTCGTAGGATGTAAAGAGGCCAAGTCTAGAATCACCCCGGAGATCCGTAAAGAAATCGATGTAATAAGAGATGTTTTGGAAAAACATAAAAAGTTCACAGAGGAGGATGAGAACTTTGTGAAGATGAAACTCAAAGAGTTGATGAAAAACCTTCCACGCTCAGGACTTGGGATTACAAATACCGAGAGAGTTATGATTGTGGAAGCCATGGGCCTTCAGAAGGGTCACTGGTTTAAGTGTCCCAACGATCATGTCTATTGTATTACAGAATGTGGTGGGGCAATGGAGACTTCCAGATGTCCTGAATGCAATGCAGTCATTGGAGGAACCAGTCACAATCTTGTGCCAACCAACAGATTAGCACCAGAAATGGATGGTGCTCAACATGCTGCTTGGTCTGACATTGCAAATAACTTGATAAATTTTGAAGGCCTTAGGGATTTTTTGGATTAACATACCACCTACTTTGAGAAAAAAAAAAATCACAATCACTTTTTAGACAGCTGCAAATGGATGACAAGATAGACTGCAGCTGCGTCTCCCTCCTACCCTCCCTCTTGTGCTGTAGTGAAAATGAACTTTTTAGTGGCTCAAGCAACATTTCAAAGAGTCTACAGGCAAGAAAAAAGGAAATACAGGACATCGGAGCCGGAGGAGACATCTGACAAACTGATTTATGCAAAAACATTATAAGTATGCTTCAAAATTTCAAAATATGCAGAGCGAAGTTATATGCTACAAGTATGGAGTTTGGTAGAACCGTAGATCCCACCAAAAAAAGACTACAAAAACAGAACAAAGTAATAAATGCACAAGATAAATCAGGGAACTAAGAAACACACAGCAGAATATTGTATCAGGTAGTATGAGTACTGACACACTGTGTGAGTATGTCCTGTATATCGTGTGTGCTCATTCACTTAGTCTTCTGCTCAGGAAAGCAACTGCTAATTATAACATCGGCCATGTTTTTATAACATTATACAATGCTCGATGACGTACATTTTATTTTTCATTGTGATTGCGCAGGCGCTGTCAGTGCAAAAATATGACAAACCAAAACTGATCAAAAAGTTGTATGTGCCCCAGGATAGGTCATGAATATTAGATCGTGGGGGTTCAACTCTTGGCACCACCATGCTGATCAGCCATTTTAAGGGGTCATGGGGCTTGTCCCAGTGCTTCGTCCTCTTCAATGTTTAAGTGGAGGCCCCGAATGAACGCAAGGACAAGGAGAGAGACAGACCCATAAAGTCCATCTCCTGCTGTGAGGAGAAAGAGCGCGCTTCCCTCTCCTCATTCACGAGATCATAAAACGCTTGATTTGTCATAGAAACATTTCAAAGTGCTGATCAAAACCTTTGACATGTTTCGATGACATATAAAAAGTTTTATGAAAACTCTGCGACTCCTTAAAGGTGTACTCTCATCTCAGCAGTTTATGGCTGATATGGGAATACCCAAGCTACGCAGGAGCCAGGGGGCCAGAAACAGCCAGCGGGGTCTGTGATACGTTGTTTCCGTCACCTCACCCACCTCTGGCCGCTGCAGACGTTGGGTGGGAATACTTCTTTAAGACCCAAAATCTGTATTGTAGGCGGGTAGTTAAAGGGAAGTAGAAATTCCTGAATATTAATGTATGGATGTTTTAAGCTGACATAGATGTTGTTTTTATCTAGAAATAAATGATTTTTTTCCCACAACATCTGCATTTCTGTATTTTTTTCTCACCACTCCTGGAAAGTAACACTCAAAACCATTAATTAGCATATTTGCTTAAAGGGGTTATCTGTCACTAACAAATGCCCCCCCCATATGTAGAGTCCCTCACAGTAGTTCTACTTACCTGCCTCCCGGCTCCCTACACCGTTCCTGGTCCCCGCACCACCACAGCTGCTCCTTCCTGTGCGCGGATGAAAATGGCAGGCGGTGACGGGGACGAGCCTCCTTAGCATCGCAGGTGACGCTAGGGAAGCTCGTCCCTGTCACCGCCTGCCATTTGCTGCCCCCCCCCCGACACCGGATGTTTTCATCTGCGCACGGGGAGAAGCAGCTCCGGCAGGAACAGCTGGCCCCTAATAAACCAGTCCTATCTTGTCCTGTAATGCAGACAAAAAATGAACATGTTCTATTTTTTTTTTTACGGAAATGGAATGAATTGAACTATTGTAATGAATGGTTCTGCATACGGTCCCCCCCCCACCAAAAAAAAAAAAACGGAACATTTGTGTGCATGAGCCCTAATAGGCATTAATTTTTCATCCGTCATAATACAAGCATAACAGATCCGTCTGGTTTCCTGGAAAAGAAAATCCTGGATAACGGAAACCAGACGGATCCGTTATGCTTGGACATACACTTGTATTATGACGGATCAAAACAGAATGCCTCTTAAAGGCTTCCGTCACGAATTCCGTTACAATGGAATCCATAGCGGAATTCTATCAGTACCCGAACCCGGTGAGGTTCAGGTTCGCACATCCGTAATATCCACATATGTAGCTGCCATCTGCCAGTGGTATTTTCTTTTTTCACATTTCATCCTAGGCTACTTTCACACCTGCGGCGTGAATCCCGGTAGGCTGTTCTGGCAGAGAACATCCTCCTGGAATTCTCTGGATCTCATGGATGCAACCGGAATACCAGCCAGCCACATTATGTATAATGGGGTCCAGTGGAGATTCGGCCGCATTCCGTCAAAAATGGCGAGAAAAGGCTGGGTTTGTGTCTGACCAATTCCCGTCATTGTCTGCCAGATCAGATGGAGGGATCATAGTGCCGCGGGTGTGAAATCAGCCTTACCTCCTTGCAGACAGATGCGGTGCCATGTGTGATTACATTGATCCCTGTTAGTGTCCAGCACAAGCAGTTTAAAGGGACGGTACAGGACTGGAAAACAGCACCACACCTGCTTACGGGTTGTATTCAGTATTGCAGCCCAGTCGGAGTCACTATACTGACTGTTTTTTACTTTAAAGAGGACCTTTCACCTCTCCTGACATGTCTGGTTTAATAGCTTCATGCATCCCCCATGTAATAACAATGGAGCATCTATTCTTATGTCTGTATGTTGTGCCATTCCTTTATTATTTCTACTAGAAGTTATGAATGAATTGCTAGCAGGCTGCAGTAAGGGTACAGAGGGGAGGTAATCATTTGGGGGGGTGTACCTGCACAGTGTGAAAATGGCAGCACTGACTGGATAGAGTCAGACTGTGCAGGTACACCCCCCCAACTTGTTACCTCCCCTGTGACTCTTACTGCAGACTGCTAGTAATTCATCCATAACTTCTAGTAGAAATAATAAAGGAATGGCACAACATGGAGACATAAGAATATATGCTCCATTGTTATTACAAGGGGGATGCATGAGGCTATTAAAACAGGCATGTCAGGAGCGGTGAAAGGTCCTCTTTAAATGTCCCTCTTTTTGATCGGAGGGATAGATTTGCATTATTAGGCCCCATTCACACGACCGTGTGAATGGGGCTGTATATATCCGCAAAAATGCGGGAATAGATGCGGCCCCATTCACCTCTGTGGAGCTAGCTCCGTGCCGTGGCTCTTTTGAAGCATGTCCTATACTTGTCCGTGCGCACAGACAAGTATAGGCATTTTCAATGGGGCCGCACGGCGTGTGTTCCCAGCGCTGCGTGTGTTCCCCCGTATATTTGCGGGTCCGCAGTAATGTGGGCCTGCAAATATACGTTCGTGTGAATGGACCCTTACACTTACAGTATTGATCCGGAAAGTGTTCATCTGTATATTAGAGTTAGGGCCACCTTTCCCAACAAAAAATACCGGCCAAGTTAAGCGGCACCCCAAAAGGGGTGTTGTTGTAGGGGCGTGGCTTCACACAGGCTTTAAGTCACTAAGTTATAATGTAGCTCCCAGTATTAATAGTGCCCCCAATAATAGTAATGAGCCATTAGTGCCCCCCCCAGTAATAGTAATGCCCCCAGCAATACCCCCCAGTAATAATAATGCTCCCAGTAATAGCTATGCCCCCGTTAGTGCCCACCAGTAATAATAATGCACCCATTATTAGTAATGCCCGCATTAATGCCCCCCAGTAATAGCTATGCCCCCGTTAGTGCCCACCCAGTAATAATAATGCCCCCATTAATAGTAATGGCCCCATTAATGCCCCGCAGTAAAAGTAATGCCGCCATTAGTGCTCATTAATAACGGTCCTTATACGAAAATACCGGGGGAAAAATTACCGACACCAGAAGGGGTACTAAAATACCGGCTTGGCTGGTGAGATACCAGCCGGGTGGCAACCCTTATAGAGCCCTCCTTGTATGTTATTTTATTTGATGCAATTTGGATTTTTTTAAATTTTTATAATCAGATTCAAAATGTTGCCCTATTGTGTAAAAACAAAAAAATGATAGAAGTGTATAGATAAGCAGGAAAATGGATCTTTTGCACAATGAACCACAAGCGTCCCTTTTTGACCGTCCAAAAAGTTGGAAGGTACGTAAATCAGGTATGTAAATCAGCCCATTGATAGCCTCATCATTCACACCACGTTCTCCACGAGAGCACAAGGAGGGCAGTGCTGCTATGACATCCCTCTGAGACCAACAAAGCCAGGGTGAAGTGGGAGGAACGTTCCTATGCCATTGAATAAATGACACGTTATTTCGTCCTCCACAGGGTGAGGGCGCTCCAAATCGTTTAACAGCGTCTCTATGGTTACCGAGTTCTGCGCCGCTCTATGATAGTGTTAGCTAGGTGTTACAGTCAAACCCTTCCCTAGGTGCCTGTGACAGGTGCCTTATAGTTCCGGACCGATATGGAGCCGCTGCGGAAATTGCTGGAGAATCTCCGCGCTATACAGGAGAAACTGCGAGGCGAGTCCGTAGTCTTCCCGCTTCTCCGTACATGTATGAAACATTGCGGGCCCGGGGCGGTGCATGTGTGCCAGTCACATGACGCGGTTTCGGCTGCGTGTACTTCATAACAACCCCTGTCATATCCAGTGCATAGCGGTATCTGTTATAATGTATTTGCTGTTCGGAGCTGGATTATATCGTTAATAATGTTCTATATTTTATGTAGAGGGTTTCAGCAGATAAATGTTATTCTTTATAATGACAATGTACTTTCCATTCTATACCTTGTGGCTTCTAAGATCTCTGCTGTCCTTATAATGGACACGTTATACGGTACAGCCTTGGGACTAAACGAAGGTTCTTATTCTGTGACTGCAAGCAGAGATCTTGATGCTGCTCACAACAGTGCTTTGTGGATGATTGTCTCATTTATTAACCTCTTCTTGACATGGTGATTTTCTGTTTTTGCGTTTCCATTTTTTTTTTACTCCCCGCCTTCCCCAAGCCATAACTTTGTTATTTTTCTGTTCCCATACCCGTATGAAGGCTTGTTTTTTGCTGGACAAGTTGTACTTTCTAATGTCCCAATTTAAAGTTGCATAGGATGTAGTGGGAAGCTGGAAAAAAAAATCCAAATGTGGTGGAATTAGAAAAAACGCAGTTCCACCACAGTTTTATGGGTTTTGTGTTTACGACAACACGTTTTTACCCTATGCCGTAAAACCGACCTGTTCATTTCATTCTCCAGGTCAGAATGATTATGGTGATACCATATTTGTAGTTTTTCTTGAGGTTTAATACTGAAAGAAAAAAAAACTTTGGAAATATTTTTTTCTTTTTATTGCCATATTCTGACTCCCATAACTTTTTATAGTTATGTCTACGAAGCTGTGTGGGGGCTCATTTGTTGTGTGACGGTCTGTAGACCGTGTATGAGTTTGTGATCACTTTTTATTCAATTTTGTGTGAGAGGTGACGTGATGAAAAAGCAGTAAATCGTCTATTAGTTTTTTATGTTACACCGTTCACCATATGGGATAATTTTCTTTTTAATATATAATAGTAGTAGGGGCATTTTCAGATATGGCGATGCCTATAATTTATTTTATTTATTTATTTTTCTATTTTGGAGAAAGGGTTGATTAGAATTCTTATATTTTTTATATTTAAATGTAACTTTTTTTTTAAATTGTTTTTTAAGCCCTCAAGTGGACCCCAACATTCAATCATTAGATTACAATTTATATAAAGTAATGGAACTTTATCCATTACAATATACAAAAATCTGTATATTCCAATGCAGTGCTGCCACCTACAGGCCTGAATTAGAATATACCAGTAATAAGCCTAGAAGCCTAGTATAGGCTGTGGTTTATTACTGCAGTGGAACATATTCCCTGATCTCAGCCAGGAGTCTTTCCTACCTGGCAAGTGTGCTCTTTCCGGTTTTTGACCTCTCAGATGCCGCCGTGGTCAACGTGATCATGGTACCTGAGGGGTTAAAGGGTTATTCCCATCTCAGACAATGGGGGCATATCGCTAGGATATGCCCCCATTGTCCTATAGGTGCGGGTACAAATGAATGGAGGGTGGCTGCACTTGTGCGGTGCGCCCTCCTTGACTTTCGGGGCCCCGTTGTCGATATAGATGCGGGTCCCAGTGGTGGGACCCGCACCTATAGGACAATGGGGGCATATCCTAGCGATATGCCCCCATTGTCCGAGATGTGAATAACCCTTTAAATGTCCGCAATTGGCATTACCGTCGATCGCAGACATTAGCCCCAGGTGTCTGCTGTCCAAAACAGCAAACACCCAGTAGCTATGGTGCTGTGTTCGCTCCAGAGCGTATGCCATCTTTAAAGAACTGAGAGTCAGAAAGGGGTTAAAGGGGTTGTCCCATTCCCATAAACAACATTTATCACCTATCCATTAGATAGTTGACAAATACAGTACAGACCAAAATGTTTGGACACACCTTCTCATTCAAAGAGTTTTCTGTATTTTCATGACTATGAAAATTGTAGATTCACACTGAAGGCATCAAAACTATGAATTAACACATGTGGAATTATATACTTAACAAAAAAGTGTGAAACAACTGTAAATATGTCTTATATTCTAGGTTCTTCAAAGTAGCCACCTTTTGCTTTGATTACTGCTTTGCACACTCTTGGCATTCTCTTGATGAGCTTGAAGAGGTAGTCACCTGAAATGGTATTCCAACAGTCTTAAAGGAGTTCCCAGAGATGCTTAGCACTTGTTGGCCCTTTTGTCTTCACTCTGCGGTCCAGCTCACCCCAAACCATCTCGATTGGGTTCAGGTCTGGTGACTGTGGAGGCCAGGTCATCTGGCGTAGCACCCCATCACTCTCCTTCTTGGTCAAATAGCCCTTACACAGCCTGGAGGTGTGTTTGGGGTCATTGTCCTGTTGATAAATAAATGATGGTCCAACTAAACGCAAACCGGATGGAATAGCATGCCGCTGCAAGATGCTGTGGTAGCCATGCTGGTTCAGTATGCCTTCAATTTTGAATAAATCCCCAACAGTGTCACCAGCAAAGCACCCCCACACCATCACACCTCCTCCTCCATGCTTCACGGTGGGAACCAGGCATGTAGAGTCCATCCGTTCACATTCTCTGCGTCGCACAAAGACACGGTGGTTGGAACCAAAGATCTCAAATTTGGACTCATCAGACCAAAGCACAGATTTCCACTGGTCTAATGTCCATTCCTTGTGTTCTTTAGCCCAAACAAGTCTCTTCTGCTTGTTGCCTGTCCTTAGCAGTGGTTTCCTAGCAGCTATTTTACCATGAAGGCCTGCTGCACAGTCTCCTCTTAACAGTTGTTGTAGAGATGTGTCTGCTGCTAGAACTCTGTGTGGCATTGACCTGGTCTCTAATCTGAGCTGCTGTTAACCTGTGATTTCTGAGGCTGGCGACTCGGATGAAATTATCCTCCGCAGCAGACGTGACTCTTGGTCTTCCTTTCCTGGGGAGGTCCTCATGTGAGCCAGTTTCTTTGTAGCGCTTGATGTTTTTTGCGACTGCACTTGGGGACACTTTCAAAGTTTTCCCAATTTTTCGGACTGACTGACCTTCATTTCTTAAAGTAATGATGGCCACTCGTTTTTCTTTACTTAGCTGCATTTTTCTTGCCATAATACAAATTCTAACAGTCTATTCAGTAGGACTATCAGCTGTGTATCCATCTGACTTCTGCCCAACACAACTCATGGTCCCAACCCCATTTATAAGGCAAGAAATCCCACTTATTAAACCTGACAGGGCACACCTGTGAAGTGAAAACCATTTCAGGTGACTAACTCTTGTAGCTAATCAAGAGAATGCCAAGAGTGTGCAAAGCAGTAATCAAAGCAAAAGGTGGCTACTTTGAAGAACCTAGAATATAAGACATATTTTCAGTTGTTTCACACTTTTTTGTTAAGTATATAATTCCACATGTGTTAATTCATAGTTTTGATGCCTTCAGTGTGAATCTACAATTTTCATAGTCATGAAAATACAGAAAACTCTTTGAATGAGAAGGTGTGTCCAAACTTTTGGTCTGTACTGTATATCATGGCTGGTGCCCCCTCTGATGATGAAAGCGGGGTCTCTGAGTCCCCTGTGTGAATGAAGCAGCGCTGCGCATACAAGACCTCCACTCCATTCACTTCTGTGGGACTGTTGAGCACAGTGCTCTGTTATTTCAGCAGTCCCACAGAGGTTAATGGGGTGGAGGTCTCACACAGGGCGGGGACCCCTTCCTGTGGATAGGTGATAAATGTGGTGTATGGGGGCTCGCTCTCGTTCTTCACGCTCTTGTGGATGCCAGCCTGGTTAAGCAGTCTTCACATTATACCATAAGATCCTAGTAGAAAAAGGGGAACACCCCCTAAGGAAACGTTTACGAATGCTTACTGTCTCAGTACCAGGATCTGTTCTTATTATGACTTCCCGGCTGTAGTGTGACGGCTGCTGTGCCCTCTGTTACCTCTTCTACTCCTTTCTTGTTTTTTGGGGGGCAGGATGGCAGAAATCCTCACCTGTGCCATGTGGGAGGACCGGGAGATGGTGAAAGACATGTAATAATTCCTCACAGGGTGCTGTCTCTTTCCTAATGGTAATTCAGCCCACCTGTATGTACTGATCAGTCGTGTCCTGTTTGTGTTCTACAGATGGAGAATCCAAGGAAAGTAACAATAACTTTAATCCTGAATTCTTCTGGAATACATTGGGTAAGGAGCGTTGCATATTGTGTTCTTTTTTAAAAAATTTTTTTTATTTTTTTGTTAAAGGGTTGTCACTTGCATTCCCCATGTAATAACAAGTCTGGAGCATCTATTCTTATGGCTCTATGTTGTGCCATTACTCTATTATTCCTGCTTGAAGTTTTGAATGAATTGCTAGCAGTCCCTGCACAGTCTGACACTATCCAGTCAGTGCTTCCAGTGCCAGACTGTGCAGGGACACACCCCCAACTGGTAACACCCCTCTGGATCTTCATTGCAATCTGCTAGCAATGCATTTTTCTAATAGAGGAATGGCACGGCACAGAGAGATAAGAATAGATGCTCCAGAATTATTACATGGGGAATACAAGTAGTTACTACAACAGACATGTCAGGAGGGGACAGCTCCTCTATAACTGTTGTTTTTGCAGTTTTATGTTGCAGAAATGGGGATGATTAACCCTTAGAGTACCAGCGCTGTACATGTACGGCGCTGGTGCGGTGCAGGGACATGACGCCCGCTCGCCCGTGCGGCGGGCGCCATGGCTGGCAAGTCTCTACTGTTTCTAAGAGCAGAGACTTGCGGCTACTTACTGCCATCGGCTGGTGAGGATTACAGTTTTCAAACTGCAATTCTTATTCTAGCCACTAGATGGCAGGCCAGGATAAGAAATGAGCAATTCTTGGATTTATCTCCATCTAGTAAATCCCTGATTGCTCATAAAGAAAAAAAACCCACAATATATTAGCTCATATTTGAGCTTTAAAATAATCACACATTTTTTAAAAAAAAATGTTAAAAAATATATAAAAAATAAAAAAAATATAAAAGTTCAAATCACCCCCCTTTCCGTATAATTAAAAAATAAATACCTAAATAACAATAAATATAAACATCATGGGTATCGCTGTGACCGGAAACGCCCGTACTTTTAAAATATTTTTAAAAAATTCCATTACGGCGAATTGTGTGGCGGAAAAAAGCGTCCAAATGGCGATTCGCTGTTTTTTGTCGCTTTTTTTTCTACAAAAAATGAAATAAAAATGATCAAAAAGTCATACACACCCCAGAATGGTATCAATAAAAACTTCAGATCGCCCCGCAAAAAATGAGCCCCCATACAGCTACGTACACATAAATACCAAAAAGTTATAGGGGTCAAGATATGACAAAAAAAAAAAAGGCCAACTTTCTAATTATTTTATCACTATCAAAACGCAGGAAAAACTATACATATTAGGTATCGCCGGATTCGTACTGACCAGTAGAATGAAAGTAACTGGTCAGTTTTAATGCACATCGAACGCTGTAAATAAAAAACCCATAGAACTGTAGCGGAATAGCGTTTTTTTGCAATTTCACCCGATTTGGAATTTTTTTTCCCTCTTCCCACTACATCCTATGCAATATTAAATGGTGGCGTTGGAAAGTACAACTTGTCCCGCAAAAAACAAGCCCTCATACAGCTATGTGAACAGAAAAATAAAACAGTTATGGCTGTATCAAGGCAGGGAGCGCAAAATGAAAACGCATAACCGAAAAAACCTCCGGTACTGAAAGGGTTAAAAAAAAAGGGACACATTTGCAAATACATAACACACATTTTTTAATTCGACCCATTGTTGGGCTAAAAACATTACCACTATAGATCCATTGGAACACGTCGTGTGTTGGAAAAAAATACAGACATATAAAAACCTGTAGTGTTGATAAGACCATGTATATATATATATTGGCACAGTTTCTTAAAGGGGTTTTCTGAGTGTTTTATACTGATGACTAGAGATGAGCGAGCAGTGCTCGTTACGAGCACTGTAACGCTCGGGTCCCGTGTGAAATGCCCGCAGGCATTGCGGATCCGTCCTCATCTGCATGTAAGTCAATGAGGACGGATCGTTTGGTATGACAATCATACCAAACGATCCGTCCTCATTGACTTACATGCAGATGAGGACGGATCCGCAATGCCTGCGGGCATTTCACACGGGACCTGAGCGTTACAGTGCTCGTAACGAGCACTGCTCGCTCATCTCTACTGATGTCCTATTCTCAGGATAGGTCATCAATATCAGATTGGCGGGGGTCTGACTGCCGATCAGCTCTTGGGGCTACACTGCACCTAGTCCATGTGATCGATGAACGTGATGTCACAGGCCTAGGAAGAGGCTGTGTGCACTCTGGTCAGTCGGACCCCCGCCGATCTCATATTGATGACCTATCCTCAGAATCTTGGAAAACCCCTTTAAATAATAGTTATAAAAATAAAAAAAACATAATACTCAAGCAGGGATGAATGCAACAGTGATTTTTGAGCAAGAAACTGGCAGCTCTCTGCTTTCTCCTCTTGCTATGGCAGGTTTTTTTAAGTATTTTTCTACATAATCTTAGAATAGAACCTTAAAAATGCCTTGATATAAACGCATATTAAAAAAAACCTTCTCTAAAAAATACATAAAAACTGCGTCCGTGCATGATGGTGACTAAAGGTAAGTCACATTGAGCATCTTTGGCTTGCCTTAGTTTTTGGAGATAAGCTGCATACATATAGCATGCTTTGCCCTCTGGATGATCAGTCCCTTTAATGGGGACCACACAGTGGACGTGAGTACTCTCACTATGTCCCCCTGGGGTGTCCTGTAGGTGTCTCAGACTGGTTTCAGACAAACCATCTTCAGCTGACTAACCAACTGCCTTATGTGAGCACAGTTCAGTAGTCCCATGATGCAGTGATTTCGGATCAAGCGAGCCGTGGTTTTACAGGAAATGCAGCCATCACAAGGACCACGTTTCTCGTACCACACAGGCTTGTCTGAAGCCAGCCTTAAAGGGCTCTGTCCTATAGCAGATACCATGTGATGTAAGCCCCTCTGCTTGCTGGACACACGTTGACCACGTTTCTCGTACCACACAGGCTTGTCTGAAGCCAGCCTTAGAGGGCTCTGTCCTATAGCAGATACCCTGTGATGTAAGCCCCTCTGCTTGCTGGACACACGTTGACCACGTTTCTCGTACCACACAGGCTTGTCTGAAGCCAGCCTTAGAGGGCTCTGTCCTATAGCAGATTCCCTGTGATGTACGCTCCTCTGCTTGCTGGACACACGTGGACCACGTTTCTCGTACCACACAGGCTTGTCTGAAGCCAGCCTTAGAGGGCTCTGTCCTACAGCAGATACCCTGTGATGTAAGCCCCTCTGCTTGCTGGACACACGTGGACCACGTTTCTCGTACCACACAGGTTTGTCTGAAGCCAGCCTTAGAGGGCTCTGTCCTATAGCAGATACCCTGTGATGTAAGCTCCTCTGCTTGCTGGACACACGTGGACCACGTTTCTCGTACCACACAGGTTTGTCTGAAGCCAGCCTTAGAGGGCTCTGTCCTATAGCAGATACCCTGTGATGTAAGCTCCTCTGCTTGCTGGACACACATGGACCACATTTCTCGTACCACACAGGCTTGTCTGACGCCAGCCTTAGAGGGCTGTATCCTATAGCAGATTCCCTGTGATGTACGCTCCTCTGCTTGCTGGACACACGTGGACCACGTTTCTCGGACCACACAGGCTTGTCTGAAGCCAGCCTTAGAGGGCTGTATCCTATAGCAGATACCCTGTCATGTACGCTCCTCTGCTTGCTGGACACACGTGGACCACGTTTCTCGGACCACACAGGCTTGTCTGACGCCAGCCTTAGAGGGCTCTGTCCTACAGCAGATACCCTGTGATGTAAGCTCCTCTGCTCCACATGGACATTTTGAAATAAAAAGGGCAGGTTCGATAACATGAGTATTCCGAAAACCGAATAAACGTGATCATGGGAATGGAGTTGTCAGATATAAAGCAGCTTCTGGCATCTACACGAAGGAGGGGGCTCAAGATGAAGGGCGGTGACCCAACCTGCAGGACAGAGATAGACCCAGGAGGTCTGTAATCTTCATGGTACATTACACAGACACCATCTCTTTTTTTTTTTTTTTTGTTCTTTATACATTTTACACATTTTCTCAGACCGTTTTTATTGAGAATTGTATGCTTTATATCAAGCCCTCGTAAATGTGCTGCTTCTTCATAGAACAAGCCTTTAAAGCCACTTCTCAGGAAGCCACCAAAATCAGCCTGGCTTACTCGAAGCCCCCAGTGCCATCAGAAGAGGTGAGTCCACTGGTGGAAGTGCCATTGATTTCTGGTCGGTAATGGAGGGTTCTGGCTTCTGTCACAAATTACCTTATCAAGTTTTCAACCATGAAGCTATTTTTTTGGTGCCAGAATGTAACCGGCCTCCTATATCACAGGGATCAGCAACCAGCGTCCTCCAGCTGTTCTCAAACTAGTGCTGAAGGCTGCTGACCCCTGCTATAGCAATCACAAATGCTACAATTAAAGGGCTTTTCTGAGATTTTACTACTGATGACCTATCCTTGATGACCTGATCGGTGGGAGTCCAACACCCAGGACCCCCGCCGATCAGCTGTTTGAGAAGGCTCCTGGGCTCGAAGTAGTGTGGCGGCCTTCTCACAACTTTTCCTAGGTCAGTGACGGCACGTTTATCAGTCAAGTGACCTAAGAGCAGCTCAGCCCTATTGAAGCAAATGGAGCTGAGCGTGATACCAAGAACAGCCGTTATATAGTGTACGGCACTGTGCTTGGTAAGCAGAAAGAACGCTACTGCATTGTCAGAAAATCCGATTCCTTCTCAAACAGCTGATCAGCAGGGGTCCTAGGTGTCTGACCCCCACCAATTAGATACTGATTAGCTATCCAGAGGATAGTAGTAAAATCTTGGAAAACCCTTTTAAGGCCTCCTGCACACAGCCATATCCATATTGCGGTCCGCAAATCGGGGATCCGCAAAAAAAAACGGATGGGGCCCGTGTGCATCCTGCAATTTTTTGCGGGACCCGTTGTAATGAGAAAAGTCAATTTTTGTCTGAAAAACGGGCAAGAATAGAAGAGGTTCTATAATTTGCGGCCCGGCCACATGGATGTGGACGGCATATGGATCGCGTCCATGTGCTGTTCGTTTTTTTTTTGCGGACCCATAGAAATGAATGGGTTATTTGCATGAGGCCTAAGTTTGTAGATTTCATGCTGTTCCTGGGTCTTGAAGGGAGCTATCGCCTGTGTACCTCCGAGCCGCAGGAGAGGCCTGGCAATTAGTGGTAACTGCAGCTCGCCCGCACCAGACGCCTGTCCGAGGTTGTGAGGAATTTGAGGGAGCCTGGTTTGACTTGTGCTGTGATTTGCTGCTGTGTTGCAGGGAGAGAGAGCTGCTGAAGCGTTGGTATGGATTCACATGTTGTACGTTTTTGTCCCACGATTTGAACCAAAAGTCTGTGGCAAATTTGCATCAAAGTCTGCATGTAACACAAATGGATTTTGTGGTAGAAAAACTTACCACATCCAAATCCACCCTTAATACGAGCTCTAAATTGAGATACTCAAAGGGGTTATGCTATTATTAGTGTAAAAATTTAAAATCGGACATCAACCAGACCTGTACCTCACATGGATCCGGAGATCTCCTCATTCATTGTCTAAGTGTTCTGTTTCAACTCGGGAAAGGGGTGTCCTTTCTCCTGCAGCTCTCTCCCTGTAACTGCCACAGCTTATAACAGAAGACATGGCTGATGACCGTTGAAGATTTAAACTGAGCGCGTGCGACCATTTCAGTGGGACAAGTAATAAGGCAGAGAACAGACAGTAGAGGGCGCTATACTGAGACAGTTTATTGAATAACTCAGATTTTTAATCACATGCAATTACAAAAATATTCAGATCCAGGTGCTGGTTTGAAAAAAAGTAGAATATTTTTTTGTGGCACAACCACTTTAAACCATAAATTACTAGTAAATAAAAATGTAAAACTTAACTGTGTTATATGGGTTATAGGCTTATTTGCACAAAGCAATTTCTTAGACCACTGATGAGCTATCGGTGTGAAAGATTGGGCCCTCCAGCAACACCCTGTGTAAATTTCACTAACATTGTGCTGCTATTAAAGGTGTTTACCGAGGCTTTTATATTGATGACCTATCCTCTAGATCGGTCTTCAGTATTTAATTGGTGGGGATCTGACACCTGGGACCCCGCCGATCAGCTGTTTGAGAAGGCACCGGCGCTCCTGTGAGTACCGTGGCCTTCCCCTTGCTCACCAAGCACAGCGCCATACATTGTATAGAGGCTGTGCTTGGTATTTCAGCTCCCATTCACTTTGATGGGGCGGAGCTGCTCCTAGACCATGTGACCAATGAACATGACATCACATGGCCTAGGAAAAGCTGGATAAGGCTGCGGCGCTACTCTGAGCACCTGTGCCTTCTCAAACAGCTGATTGGCGGGATCCCATTGGCGGTTCCTGGTTCCTTTTGAGGGAACGCTGTGAGGTCTTCAGGTAGGACATATTTCACTGTAATTATCATTAGTAGATTTGTAAGTAATACTTTTTCCTTTTGTCATAGGACTGTCAGAAGCTAAGTGACGGCCTTCTCAATGCTATTCTGGCAGCTTCCACTTTGTATTATTCTCTCCCAAAAGAGCAAGGTGAGCCATCAAGGATTGTGTCCCTAGAGACGCCGAAATCAACGTTCTGATTAGATGTGCATCTGTATTTACCTGCTGCCATTTTTAGCCTATACACCAGCAATTGGTGGTTAAATAATCTTTTCTTGTTAAAGGGTTTCTGTCATCAGGATTTACCATAGTAAACCGAGTGTCATTTGCAATGTGCAAATGACACCTGATGACAGATCTGTATTTTTTATACTGCTCAGTAAAGTAGTTTTTGTAAAAATTCCGTTTTTATAATATGTAAATTACCTCCCCTAGGTGCAGTAGGCGTGAACCCTGCACCTAGTAGCGGCCGTCATTCCTCCTCCGAACCCTCCTCCGTAGCGTTGATTGACAGGGCCAGGCAGCCAGCTCTTTCGGCTCCCGGCCCTGTTCGAGTTCCAAATCCCGCGCCTGCGCACTGCGATCAGCAATCCGCGCATGCACGTTGAGCCGCCGGCCGCCCGGCTCCCGGCTTCGTCAATGCGCCCGCATTGCTGATCGCAATGCGCGGGATTTGGAACTCGAACATCTCGGGATCCGAAAGAGCTGGCTGCCTGGCCCTGTCAATCAACGCTACGGAGGAGGGTTAGGAGGAGGAATGACGGCCGCTACTAGGTGCAGGGTTCACGCCTACTGCACCTAGGGGAGGTAATTTACATATTATAAAAACGGAATTTTCACAAAAACTACTTTACTGAGCAGTATAAAAAATACAGATCTGTCATCAGGTGTCATTTGCACATTGCAAATGACACTCGGTTTACTATGGTAAATTCTGATGACAGAAACCCTTTAAAAAGCAATTTTTAGGTGTGTGTATATATATATATATATAATTTTTTTCATTTCCTTTCCACTATCTATATTAAAAAATATCCTTAAATCTTGCACTTTTCACGCTGGCCACTAAGCCTAATAATATGCTGACACTTCTGTAAAGAACGCTTCTCAGCAGTCATCTCATTATCATCATAGGCAGGATTACAGTGAAAGATAACACCTGTATAGGTACACAACCATTCATAATAGGTGATGGTCACCGCTTATCTTCTCCCCCTCCCAGTACAATGATCTCTGTACAGGTCACAAAGTATTCCCTCAGCATTCTCTTATAGAAGTTGACGAGTCTCTCCAGTCTGTTGGGCCTACAGCCCATGTGGCTACTGTACTGCACAGCTCTAAATGTTAATAGCTGTAAGATCATCAGATTTGTAAGCGTCCGGCACCTGGCACCCCCACCAATCAGCCGTCCCATCCACTACACAGTAGACAGAGCCTTCTGCTTCCAGAGTCCTCCACTCCTCCACTATTCATTCTTTTGCGGCTGCTGTAAATAACTGATTAGTGTTGGACCACCACTGATCTCGTACTGATGACTTATACTGAGGATAGATCATCCATATTGCCTGACTGGAAAACCTTTAAAATATTCAATGCAAGAGCACCAGGAAGTAATGAGCCTATTCCAGTCCTTTTTTTTTTATTTTTAGGCCTCATGTGACTGTATTTTTGGTCCGCATCTGTTCTGCATTTTTTTGCAGATTGGATGTGGACTCGTTTATTTCAATGGGGACCCAAAAAATGCAGACGGCACACTGTGCGCTTTCTGCATCTGTATGTCCATTCTGCCATACCGCAAAAAAGATAGAACACGTCCTATTTTATCCATTATGCGGAGAAGTGTAGACATTTTTACAATAGTGTGGGACACATACTGTCAGTATCCATGTTTTGCCGATCTGTGGTCTGTTGTGTGCGTGAGGCCTACCCAGGTGATCTGTACAGGTGCTTCAATTTTAGCGAGGAAATGGAAATGTGTGAGAATCTTGAAAATGGGATGGAACGAGGAGAGCGCTGGTATCAAGCAGAACCTAAAACGGGCCTAATGTTTTCTGCTATGAAACTACTAAGAGTAGGTTTCATTTATACCCAGGTACCACATTACGTAAGACGGTGAGAGAGGCGGTGGTAGATGTGATAGAAGGCACCATGCAGCTGCTTGACGTCATCCTGAGCGCCCGCATACAGAGGTAAGTGATTGACATATTCGTAAGGAATCGCCATTGGCCGCCATGGTGCCTGCTCCTCACATGATATCATTTTAGTTTGTCGCAGGCGCAGCTCGTATCCACAGGCAGCGTGTGGGAAGCCTGTGATAATTTTGCACAGATCCCTAAAGGTAAGTCAACAAATGCCTCTAACTTAAAGGGATTGTCCAAGAGAATGACAAAACTTCTCCAAGGACAAGGTTTGTGTTAAAGGGAACCTGTCATCAACTTTGTGCTGACCTCACTGAAGGCATCATAAAATAGTGACAGAAATGTCGATTTCAGCGGTGTGTCACTCATGAGCTAAAAGTAAATGGTTGCCGAGAACCAGCATCATAATCATTGTAGCCCAGGCCTTGAAAAGAGTCAAATCTACCTTAGAAGAGTCATGTTTATTCATAATCTCCTGCTCTCCCCACCCATCTGCTGATGATTGGCAGTTCTCTCCTAGAGAGAAAGGGAGAAAACTAGGTAGAAGACTGTCACTCATCAGCAGGTGGGCAGGGAGAGCAGGAATGCATGAATAACTATGACTCTTCTCAGGTGGCCGGGACTCTTTTCCGGGCCTAGTCTGCAATGATTGTGATGTTGGTTCTCGGCAACCACTTACTTATAAATAAACTTATAGATGACAGACCGCTGAAATCAACTCGCCTCTCTTTATTTTATGCTGCCGTTAGTATGGGCTGCATAAAGTTGATGACAGGTTCCCTTTAAAGGGATTCTGTCACCACCATTTTGCATATTAAGTTATTTATACCACTGGATTTCTCTTATCATAAGGATCCCCAAATGGTTATTGTTATAGGGCCCAGATGAAGATTTGTGGTGTAAAAATCCTTTTTTATCTACTGTCAATCACTTACATTAAGGGGCCCAAGGGGAGTTGACCATGGTTGCTGGAGCCCGGGCTCGGCGATTCCGTTGGAGCCCCGGACCGCCCACCTAATTAATATTCACTTCACTGAGTGAAGCTCCGACGCGGCAATTGATGTACTGCGCCTGCGCAGCCCTGGACGGCACACCTGATTAATATTCACTTCACTGAGTCAGTGAAGCTCCGACGCGGCACTGCGCCTGCGCGGGATTACAGCCGCCGCCGGAGCTTCACTGACTCAGTGAAGTGAATATTAATTAGGTGTGCGGTCCGGGGCTGCGCAGGCGCAGTACATCAATTGCCGCGTCGGAGCTTCACTCAGTGAAGTGAATATTAATTAGGTGGGCGGTCCGGGGCTCCAACGGAATCGCCGAGCCCGGGCTCAAGCAACCATGGTCAACTCCCCTTGGGCCCCTTAATGTAAGTGATTGACAGTAGATAAAAAAGGATTTTTACACCACAAATCTTCATCTGGGCCCTATAACAATAACCATTTGGGGATCCTTATGATAAGAGAAATCCAGTGGTATAAATAACTTAATATGCAAAATGGTGGTGACAGAATCCCTTTAAAATCATAAAATATTCTGTACTTAAAGAACTCCCGACAAATTTTATTCCATGTCCTGCTAGAAATGTAGATGATATAATCTGTAGTGAATGTCATTTTCTTACCAGTGTCTGAATTTTTGACTTATATCATCCTGAAGTTTCTTATCTGTGTCATGTGACCAGCAATTAGACCCACCAACTCACACAGAGACTTGTGTGTGGACAGGAAGTCTAATTCTCTATGTATTCCTATGAGACTGAAAGTGAGGCTCCCATAGGAATGAATAGAGCAGTTACTGGCTTCCTGTCCTGGGTCAGTTGGAGGTCAGGGAGTTGGTCACATGACCCAGCGACAATAAGAAGAGAGGTTTTTACTCACAGAAACAGTCACTGATAAGAAAATGACAATCACTACAGATTATATCATGCACCTTTCTAACAGGTCAGAGAATAAAAATTTTTGCGGGAGTTCTTCTTTAACCATTTAGTCCCCTTTCACATACCGCTGAGGCCAGTGATTACAACGGTCATGTGGGGTATACGGCTATATCACCGCTGCAGCTATATAAACAAAGAGCGGAGATGAATGGAGCAGCAGCGCTGCATGTGGGAGGGGATAAATGGTTGAATACAGGATCTTTTATTGATTTAACACAAATCCTGGCTTTGGGGAAGTTTTTCATGGTCTTGGACAACCCCTTTAATTCTTTGACACTGCAGTCCAGCAGATGATCATGTTGGATTTCAAGCCTATAGATATAAACCTGGTGGGAACGTCCTGTTAAACCTTCCCTCTCCATCTTACCTTCACAGATAACCGTGCAGCAGTAGTTGGGATAATATCAGGTTACCTGGGCGTTGTGAAGGATGCTTTAGAAGAGATGGAAGAGGTAAGTCTGCTTTTCTCCTAGGGGTATTCTCATCTTGGACAATGGGGGCATATCGCTAGGATATGCCCCCATTGTCCTATAGGTGCGGGTCCCGCCGCTGGGACCCGCACCTATAACGAGAACGGGGCCCCTAAAGTGAAGAAGTGCGCACCGCGCAAGCGCGGCCCGCTCTCCATTCACTTCTATGGGGACGCCGGAAATAGCCGAGCGCTGGCTCGGCTATCTCCGTTGGCTCCATAGAAATGAATGGGAGCGGTGGCCGTGCATGCGCAGTGCGCTCCCATTCATATCCTAGCGATATGCCCCCATTGTCCAAGATGAGAATACCCCTTTAAAGAGCGTCTGTCAGCAGGATCAACTCTGTCAAACCAGCTATAATACCTAGTCAGGCTGATCCTGCTAATTAAACCTTTCACCCCTTGATCCGTTGCTGTATTTAGGAGACATAAGTGCAATTTAGGCCTTAGGTGCACCAAGGGCAGGTCTTAGCCATCTGGTGCACCTTAGTTCCTCTTCCCAGCTCACTCCCCACCTTCACTTATGTCAACCAAGTGGAGGAGAAGTGTCCAGGTAAGCAGAGCGGAGGAGCTAAAGTGCACTGGGTGGCTAGAGCCCACACTTGGTGCCACCCTTGGTCCTAATTTTCATATTTTTTGCAATATTTATTTCTCCTAAATACAGCAATGAACTGGGGGAAGAAAGTTCTTTATGGCTGGTTTAATGGGGTTGATTCTGCTGACATATACCCTTTAATGTATTGTATTAATTTTTATTCATCTTTATTTAAGGGGTGTGTGCATGTGGCTATATACACATTTACCTAATACCTGCTTTTCTTCTCATTGATATAGAACAGAAACACGTTTCTGATTCGGTTTTATCAGACAGGGCTGAATGTTATTGCCTCTGTGCTTCTGATGTCTTAAAAAGTTTATAGCGTGAAATGTTACATGCACTCGTGAATATTCCTGTTCTTACTCTGTACAGTATTTCTGCATTTAGTGCTCCAGAGCTGCTCTTCCTGCTGCAGTTAGGACTGGAATTTGCAACCACAGCTGACCGTGTACACAACACTTTATTCTCTCCTTCCTAATTATCCAGCAAGAGAGGAACCATGTTATCTGCGATGCTCCAAATCTTAAAGTTCAGTCTAGGGGTAAAAGAATGAGAAGACATGACTCATGATGGTATTTGAGTCGTCTTCTTCTGACCCCATACGGCAGAAGAAAAAATACAAATGAGCCAATAGTATTCTGCCAGCAATCTATACGTCTTCACAATTAAGATACTCTAAGGGCCCTTGCACACGACCGTGGAGCACGGTCTGGGACGGTCCGTGAAAACTCGGACCGTACTCCTTCTGAGGGCAGGAGCGCACGGCGTCATTGGTTGCTATGACACTGTGCGCTTCCTAAGGCCGCTGCTGTACAGCGATACACTCTATATATGCGTGTACAGTGTATTGCTGTACAGCGGCGGCCTCAGGAAGCGTACGGCATCATAGCAACCAATGACGCCGTGCGCTCCTGCCCTCATAAGGAGCACGGTCCGGGTTTTCACAGACCGTCTCGGACCGTGCTCTACGGTCGTGTGAATGGGCCCGCGTGAAAACCAAAGCAAGGAAATTCCCTTATCTAGATACATGACGTCCCCTCTGCCGCCATCATGCTTTTATACCAAATATATCCTTGTATCCTTGTGTATCCAGTAGAATATATGATTCAAAAAATATGTTCAACGTCTAAAAAGACTAGATAACCAAGACTTAATTATGTTTAATCTTCCTATATGACGTGTCTTCTCTTCGCAGGCGTTGGCAGGGGGAGAGGATCCTTTCAGTGACGTCTTAGACGATGATGATATGGGTGCTCGGGGTAACCAGGACACATACTGGTCAGAGGCTGATCGCAGACTTATAGCCCCCTGCTTAGGCCTAATGAAAGCCTCTAAAGCTTGTCTGAAGAAGGTGCTTGGTACCCTAAAAGCCCACGGCAAGGTGGA
This sequence comes from Rhinella marina, assembly GCA_900303285.1. Lineage (NCBI taxonomy): Eukaryota > Metazoa > Chordata > Amphibia > Anura > Bufonidae > Rhinella > Rhinella marina. Next base: position 331,313 of record ONZH01019336.1, on the reverse strand, counting down.
GACATCGGAACAAGTGGCACAGCTAGATGACCTGGCAGATATTACCCAGGAGGTCAGCCCCAGGTATCAAGAGACTGCTTTATGATGCTTAATGACAACACTGATAAAAACACTGTTAAAAAAATGTGTGTGCATAATATATATATATTTATTTTTATGTTTTTAATCTTTTTAACCTGTTGCTCATATTTCAGTCTTTTTTTTTTTTTTTTTTTTTTGGTAAAGGCGTTTTATCCCTTCGTCCTATGACAGCACCCGGAGAGAGAGGATCCGCCTCCCAGGACAGGAAACCCACAGGTATAAATCTTCCAAGGAGCCTCTCCCCTTCAGTGTGGTTTCCTGTCCTGGGAGGACAACCTACGGGTACGGTTTGTTATTTTTGCGGGGAGTAGTTTCTCCCTGGGATCGGAGCTTCTGGGCTGAGGTACGCGCCGGGTGATGTCCCCGCTCCACGTACCTGAAGTTAGCAGGGCACCAGATGGTCCGGGGGGGCCGCGGCGGTGACTGAATGGCCGCATCCCTGCCTGGGGGGAGTCATGCGGCTGGAGAACGCCGGGCGCCGGCAGCTTCCTTCTTCCGGCAGATGGGGGAAGGAGGAGGTGGGACGCGCCGGGATGCATCATCACGTCGGCACATGATCAAAAAGGCGCCAAATTCAAATCCCCGGCGTGGAAGTCAGCCGAAGGGAAGTGCTGCTTGATTACAGCGCTACAGGAGATTCCTCCAGCCTGCTTCAGAAGAAAATACAGCCCAGACTCAGCTCCCCCTGAGATCCTTGCTAGGTTCTTCCAGTTCCAGGGAAAAGGGGGCACCAGAGATGGAGAGCCCGAATGAAGCCCCCAAGGACCCTGTTACCCCGATGCCTGTGGTAGGATATGGGTATGGGTGTTGTTTCGGCTATGTAAGTTTTTCTAAGGGAATGCTTATGTCTGCCTTATATTGATTGTCTTATCAGGATAAGCCTAAAAAAGCAACGTCAAAGTCACGTCATAAGGAGTGTGGGATCTGTAAAACGAAATTGGATGCATCTTATGTTAAAGCCCTTTGTAAACGTTGCATTGAAAACACTATTGCAGAGGAGTCACCATCCATGATGAGATGCATGAAGAAAATGATTAGAGATGAAGTGCACTCTACCCTTGCGTCACATAAGGAGTCTCGTCCGCATAGATCTAGGCATACGGAGAGAAGTACGCTGGTTTCTCTGGATTCTAATGAATCATGCTCAGAAGTAGAGAGTGGTGAAGTGGACACAGGCTCTTCCTCGGATGAGGATGGAGGGGGAAGACCCTTTTTTCCCTTACAGGATGTAGATCAGCTTATTAAAGCTGTGAGGGCAACTATGAGTATGGAGGAAACCAGGGAGGTCCGTTCAGTTCAGGACGTTATGTTTGAGGGCCTTGAATCTAGGAAAAAACGCTCCTTTTTTGTACATAAAAATGTTGCATCCATGATTGAAAGAGAGTGGCGTCATCCAGAGAAAAGAAGCTTTATCCCGGGAGCGGTCAAGAGGAAATATCCTTTTGCAGAGGATGATTGTGTGCAGTGGGACAAAGCCCCAAGAATAGATGTCCCTATTGCCAAAGTATCCCGGAAATCCTCACTTCCATTTGATGACCTGGGGCAACTTAAAGATGCCATGGACAGAAAAGCGGACAGCTGTCTGAAAAAAACCTGGGAATCAGTAGGGGCAGCTTTTAAGCCATCGATAGCTGCTACTTGTACCTCTAGAGCCTTAATCCTATGGCTAAAGCAGTTGGAAGAGCAGATCAGGGACAAAACCCCAAGGGAGAAAATCTTAGAATCTCTTCCTGTGATTTCTAAAGCGGCAGATTTTTTGGCCGATGCGTCCGTAGACTCCGTTAGACTGTGTGCAAGGGCCTCTTCTATGGCTAATACTGCAAGACGTGCATTATGGCTGAAGAATTGGTCAGGTGATGTGGCCTCTAAGAGTCGTCTTTGTGGTTTACCGTGTGAGGGAAAATTCCTATTTGTCCAGGAATCTAGTGTTAGATTCTGAATAAGAAATTCTAATGTTCGTAATGGGATGTCAATGGACTTTTGCACAGGTAGGGAGGAACATGTAGATATATAGGATTTCCAGGTACGTATGGTTGAGCTAATGGTTGGAGAATTTAATTGTATAGTGATGGATTTACTTAGAAGTGAGGCATATAATATGTTTCTTGGATTTTTATTTTCCATCAAGTTAGTCTCAATATCCAACCATAATTTATCTTTAGCAGGGTACCACCAGGCTCTAGATTGGTCTAGTAAAGTGGCACTTTGGTATAGTTTTAAGTCTGGCATGCCTAAACCTCCGTACTTTTTATTTCTGGTTAGTATACCTGAAGCTATTCTGGGGCATTTTCCAGACCAAATGAAGACAGTAATCTGAGATTGCAATTTTTGTAACAGGAGTTTTGGAATAGAGAGAGGAATTGTACGAAAGAGATAAAGAATCTTTGGGAGGATTAACATTTTGTAAAGTATTAGTTTCCCCCACCAAGACGTTTCAAAAGAGTTTAGTTGGGTAAGATCTTTGCTGATTTTAGTCATTAATGGTATGAAATTTTTCTTAATTATGTTATCTACTGGATAAGAGAGCTCTATCCCAAGGTAGGGAACAGAATCCTCCCGCCAATTATACGGGAAAGTGGATTGAATAATAAACACTCCATAACTTCTTGTATTTACAAAATAAATACAGTTTGGATAAGTCGGACTTGTATAAGTACTTACAAATTCGTACTTTTCTCAACAACAACTCCTTTACTTCACCTACAACATCTCCACAGATTTATACATTCCTAACTACACAGATAGGGAATATATGTAAAGGTACCAGATTATTTTACTCCCAACTATCCGAGCCATACCTTGACTCACATATATCTCATAAAAAGAAATGGGAAAAAGATCTGAATAAAAAAATAACTATGAGTCAATGGAAGAAAGCACAAGACATAACAACGCGTAGTACATCTTGTGCAGGACACCATGAAGCCTATTTCAAATTACTATACAGATGGTACTATACGCCATACAGACTTTCAAAAATATATGACGATGCCTCTAATTTATGTTGGAGAGGTTGCGGCCAAGTAGGTACTCTTGTACATATATTTTGGGAATGCCCAAATATTACTAAATTTTGGGAAGATATAAACGATCTTATACAAACAATAACAGGAGTCAAACTTTGCCTTAGTCCAGAAATATTCTTACTGAGATTAAACTTGGAACCTTTAACCATCCCCCATAGAATTATTCTATGTCACATACTTACAGCTTCTCTACAGTCTATAGCCTATAATTGGAAATCTACCTCGATCCCTACGATTTCCCAGATAATTAGGAAAGTCAACCTCAATTCTAGATATGAACAGATGATTGCAGGCAGCACAAACAGAACAGATAAATATCATAAAACATGGCGATCTTGGTGGTCCTCTCCTTACGCCATACAGCTAGATACCTAAACACTACAAAGCGCTATATAGAAAGATGTATATGTTTCTTCTACATAGTTCAAAAATACCTGGATTTAATTTACTTTACTTTTCTCATCCCCTTATTGTCTCACTTTGTTCACCCCTTATTAAGTTTCCCTCCTCCTCAATATTACCTATTATTATTTTCTTTTTTCTTTTGGTTCACTAATTGATGCTCCAAGGCTACATTGGAAATTGTAGATATATTACTACTAGAAGACTACAAACTGTGAGTCATGGTTTTCAAGATTTTCACATAATGTATTGACATACATAACTAATGTTAGGAAACCAATGGACATTTAAGTATAGATTATACTTTGAATGTGAACTGTTCTGTGTATGTTCTACATCCTGCAATATGTGCAGACTTTGTTATTTCTTTATTGTCTTAAAAATGTTAATAAAGACATATTGAAACAGAAAATTCCTATTTGGTCCTGCATTGGATGACATATTAGAAAAGGCGAGGGATAGAAAGAAGGGGTTCCCCACCTCCTTTCCCAGGCAGAGTTTCTCTCTCCAGAGAGGGAGAAAATTTAAGGAAAAAGAAAGGAGCCCTCCCAGGCGAGACAATAAGTGGAAGTTCTCTAAGTCTAGAGCCAGGGGCTTTCTCTTCAGGGGTCAGCCCTCCGACTCCAATAAAAAAGGGACCTCCCAATGATGCCAGGGTGGGAGGAAGGTTAAAAAACTTCCTCCCGGCCTGGGAGAAGATATCCAACAACTCCTGGATTCTTCAGTCCTTAAGAGACGGTTTCAGATTGGATCTAAAGACTCTACCTCCAGAAAAATTTGTGGTGACGAATATAGGTGCCCGGGGTCAAATTGCATTACAAGCGGAAGTACAGAAGCTTCTGGACAAAGGAGCCCTGACGGTGTGCCCAAAAGAAGAAGAAGGGAAGGGGTATTATTCTACTCTTTTCCTTGTAAAAAAAACGAACGGAGAATTCAGGACTATAATCAATTTGAAATCCCTGAACAAATTTCTCTTTTACAGAAGATTCAAGATGGAAACAATAAGAACGGTTGTGGATCTGCTGTTCGGGAATTGTCAGATGGCGGTTCTGGACATCAGGGATGCCTATTACCATCTACCGATATTTCGTGGCCATCAGAAATATCTAAGGATAGCTTTGACCTTTCAGGGATGTCTGAGGCATTTTCAATTCCAGGTATTGCCCTTCGGAATTGCTATGGCTCCCAGGATTTTTACCAAATTAATATCCGAGGTGGCAGCCCACATAAGGGAGAAGAATACCCTATTCGTCCCTTATCTCGACGATTTTCTAATTATTGCTTCATCTCATCAGGAATGCAGGAGACGGTTGGGTCACGTGATGACGACGTTGGAATCCCTGGGCTGGATTTTGAATCTAGAAAAATCGAAATTAATTCCAGGAAGAAAACAACAGTTTCTGGGGATTCTTTTAGACTCGGAAGTCCAGAGATCCTTCTTGTCCCAAGAGAAGATCGAGAAGGTAATGTCTGTGGTTCGGGAATTAATACTCAAACCACAGGTATCCATAAGGAAGGCGATGTCAGTCTTGGGAACTCTGACTTCATGCATTCCTGCAGTCCAATGGGCCCAGATACACAGCAGAGCCCTTCAGTGGGAAATCCTGAGTACCTGGTCAAAGAGCACAGAAGATCTAGATTCCAGCCTAACAATTTCCAGCCAGACTTGTCGAGCTTTGACTTGGTGGCTTTCTCGGAAAAATTTAGCTTGGGGAGTCCCTTGGAGACTAGTAGACCCCCTTGTAATCACCACGGATGCCAGTCCTTGGGGTTGGGGGGCTCATGTAGGAGATCTGTTGTTTCAGGGAGTATGGGGGCCTCATATCCCGGACAGCTCCTCAAACCAGAAGGAACTACTCGCAGTGTTCAGAACTCTGCAGGAGGTTCTTCCTCTAGTTCAGAACCGTCATGTGAAGGTTTTATCAGACAATGGTTCCGTTGTAGCTTATCTGAACCACCAAGGGGGCTCTCGCTCCGAATCCCTGGGAACCCTGGCGGTTCAGATTTTTTCTCTGATAGAGGGAAAAGCCCTGTCTCTTTCTGCTCTCCACATCAAAGGGAAGGACAACTGGAAGGCAGACTTCCTGAGCAGACACTTCTTAGATCAGAAAGAATGGTCTTTGAATTGTGCAGTTTTTTCAAAGATCACAAAGTTATGGGGAGTACCGAGGATAGATTTATTTGCTACCAGAGCGAACAGAAAAGTGAAGAGGTTTTTTTCCCTGACCTTGTCAGACTATCCAGAAGCAGTAGATGCATTGGTTCAGCCTTGGAACCGGGAACTTCTCTATGCGTTCCCTCCGCTTTAGATTCTGCCCAGAGTCCTAAAAAAAATCAGGGAAGACAGGGCAAGGGTGATCCTCATAGCTCCATTTTGGCCTCGTCGGGCATGGTTTTCTTGGCTGAGGATAATGTCCATAGCAGATCCTTGGGTTCTCCCGGATATTCCAGACCTCCTGAGTCAGGGTCCCGTACTTCACCCACCTGTGAGAGGGCTACATTTAACGGCTTGGCTTTTGAGCGGAGATTGTTGTTAGCCAGGGGGTTATCATCTTCCGTGGTGTCTACTATGTTGGGAAGCAGAAAATCAGTTACTACATCTATTTATGCTAGAACCTGGTGGTGTTTCTTTAAATTTCTAGGTGTCCCGCCGTCTACATCTATGAGTCTAGATATTCCGGCAGTTCTTGAGTTCTTACAGAAAGGACTAGACAAAGGATTGGCTTTAAGTACCCTAAAAGTACAGATTGCGGCACTTAGCGTTCTGTTTGATGTCAGACTAGCCCTTCATCCCTGGGTTATGAGATTTTGTAGATCTATCTCTAGGTCCCGTCCTGTAGAGAAGGTCAGAACCCCCCCCTGGGATCTGAACTTAGTGTTACAGGCCCTAACCAAACGGCCCTTTGTATCTCCTGACGGTGTGTCCATTAAAAATAATACCTTAAAGTGCGTTTTCCTAGTCGCCATCACGTCTGCTAGAAGAATAAGTGAGCTACAGGCGCTTTCCACTTCTCCTCCTTTTACAATCATTCAAGAGGATAGGATAGTATTAAGACCTGACCCGGCATTTCTTCCTAAAGTGGTGTCCAACTTCCATAGAAGCCAGATGATCATCCTTCCATCCTTCTGCTCAGACCCAAAAACTCAGAAAGAGGCAGAATTTCATGAATTGGATGTGAGGGAATGTGTACTGAGTTACCTAGAAGCCACTAAAGAATGGAGGAAATCTTCCTCCCTCTTTGTACAATTCTCAGGGAAAAATAAGGGAAAGGCAGCTAGTAAGAATAGCATTGCAAGGTGGATTAAACAAGCTATTACTTTGGCATATGTTTCCATGCAGAAACCAGTTCCTTCAGGTTGGACGGCTCATTCGACCCGAGCAGTTGCCACCTCATGGGCAGAAAGAGCAGAGGCAACTATACAGGATATCTGTCGAGCCGCTACATGGTCTTCACCCTGTACCTTTTATAAGCACTACAGACTGGATTTATCTTCGGTGTCTGATCTCTCTTTCGGACGTAAAGTCCTTCAGGCTGTGGTCCCCCCCTAAAAAATTTAGTCACTCTGGGACATCTCCGGGTGCTGTCATAGGACGAAGGGATAAAATGTCAATTACTTACCGGTAATGTGATTTTCCGGAGTCCATGACAGCACCCCTTTACTACCCTCCCTTCTTGTTCTTTCCTTGGTGTGGGGATTCTCTGGTTGGTGTTGGTGATAGTATTCATCACGGGTGTGCAGAAAGAAAAGAAAAAAAAAAAAAAAAAAAAAAAAGAGAAGTTTCTTATAAACGACCCCTGGGGTCAGAGTAAATGTAAATTGGAAGAAGGTGGTCTCTCGTCTCTGAAAACTACACTGAAGGGGAGAGGCTCCTTGGAAGATTTATACCTGTGGGTTTCCTGTCCTGGGAGGCGGATCCTCTCTCTCCGGGTGCTGTCATGGACTCCGGAAAATCACATTACCGGTAAGTAATTGACATTTTCTGAGCTATAGAATTTGATGGCCTATCCTCAGGATTGGTCATTAATACAGTGCCTTGTGAAAGTATTCATCCCCCTGGAACTTTTCAACCTTTTGCCACATTTCAGGCTTCAAACAAAAAGATATAACATTTTAAATTTTTGGTGAAGAATCAACAACAAGTGGGTCACAATTGTGAAGTGGAACGAAATTTATTGGATCATTTAAACTTTTTTGTAATAATAAAACTGAAAAGTGGGGCGTGCAAAATCATTCGGCCCCCTTGCATTAATACTTTGTTGCGCCACCTTTTGCTGCGATTACAGCTGCGGTCGCTTGGGGTATGTCTCTATCAGTTTTGCATATCTAGAGACTGAAATTCTTGCCCATTCTTCCTTGCAAAACAGCTCGAGCTCTTTGAGGTTGGATGGAGAGCGTTTGTGAACAGCAGTTTTCAGCTCTTTCCACATATTCTCAATTGGATTCAGGTCTGGACTTTGACTTGGTCATTCTAAGACCTGGAAACCTTTATTTTTGAACCATTCCATTGTAGATTTTGCTTTATGTTTGGGATCATTGTCTTGTTGGAAGATAAATCTCCGTCCTAGTCTCAGGTCTTTTGCAGACTCCAACAGGTTTTCATCCAGAATGGTCCTGTATTTGGCTCCATCCATCTTCCCATCAATTTTAACCATCTTCCCTGTCCCTGCTGATGAAAAGCAGGCCCAAACCATGATGCTGCCACCACCATGTCTGACAGTGGGGATGGTGTGTTCAGGGTGATGAGCTGTGTTACTATTATGCTAAAGATATCGTTTTGTTTCCAAAAAGTTGGATTTTGGTTTCATCTGACCAGAGCACCTTCTTCCACATGTTTGGTGTGTCTCCCAGGTGGCTTGTGGCAAACTGTAAACAAGACTTTTTATGGATATCTTTGAGAAATGGCTTTCTTCTTGCCACTCTTCCATAAAGGCCAGATTTGTGAAGTGTTGGACTGAATGTTGTCCTATGGCCAGACTCTCCCACCTCAGCTGTAGATCTCTGCAGTTCATCCAGAGTGATCATGGGCCTCTTGGCTGCATCTCTGATCAGTCTTCTCCTTGTTTGAGATGAAAGTTTAGAGGGACGGCCGGGTCTTGGTAGATTTGCAGTGGTCTGATACTCCTTCCATTTCAATATGATGGCTTGCACAGTGCTCCTTGGGATGTTTAAAGCTCTGGAAATATTTTGGTATCCAAATCCGGCTTTAAACTTCTCCACAACAGTATCACGGACCTGCCTGGTGTGTTCCTTGGTCTTCATGATGCAGAACCCTGAGACTATCACAGAGCAGGTGCATTTATACGGAGACTTGATTACACACAGGTGGATTCTATTTATCTTCATCAGTCATTTAGGACAACATTGGATCATTCAGAGATCCTCAATCAACTTCTGGAGTGAGTTTTCTGAACTGAAAGTAAATGGGCCGAATAATTTTGCACGCCCCACTTTTCAGTTTTATTATTACAAAAAATGTTTAAATGATCCAATAAATTTCGTTCCACTTCACAATTGTGACCCACTTGTTGATTCTTCACCAAAAATTTAAATTGTTATATCTTTTTGTTTGAAGCCTGAAATGTGGCAAAAGGTTGAAAAGTTCCAGGCGGGCGAACACTTTTCGCAAGGCACTGTATATCGATGGAGGTCCGATATCTTGCACCCTGACCGATCAGCAGCCACTGACATTGAAACTGACACGGATGGAGATGGAAGCAGAAAGCTCCATTCAAAATGTGGTGGCTGTGCCGAGTTCAAGTGAATAGTGGCTGAGCTACAGTAACCCAGCATGGCCACTAGACAGTGGATGAAGGTGTGCTTCTTGCTCTACCCTCTGTGCTGGTGCCAGTGGTTTTTACAACTGATCGACGGGGGTGCTGGGTGCCAGACCCCTACCTATCTGATATTGATTACCCATCCTCAGGATAGGTCATTAGTATCCATAACCCAGAAAACCCCTTTTTTATTATTATTATTATTTTTAAAAAATATATGCCTCAAAATATCAGGAAAGGCTTTGGAGGGGCGCTTATATCACTTTTTCACCTTTCCTCTCACTGTAGCATATATACACCACTTGAGTATAATGTATACAGTGATCCTTCTCTCCGGGGTGTCTGGCTGTCACTGACTGTCCATGGCTTTGAGAAAATTAGGTAAAACAAGGTGTGGCCGCATTGTTTGCGAATTCAGTATTGTATTCTGACATTGAAAATGGAAATATCCTTTTGACTCCAAGAGCAAAATCACAGGAAATCCATATATTTTTGAAATGTTTTATAAAAATTTTTCATATGTAGAGAATAATGAAAGTCATGAAATTTGCAGCCCCATCTGAATTGTGTTGGTGCCTTTGTGGCCTTTATAATTATTAGGACACTTATTTTTTTATGTTCTTCTCCTTTTGTCTAGTGTGGATGAACTGGCCCTTAGCATGTACCCTCCTATGAACCACCTGGCTGTGCGGCTTAATGTAAGTCATTTCCTTCTGACATTTGGTTTCTCTACTCCCTGCATTCAGTCTTCCTCATCTCCCATATAATACCTTGTGCTCTGCTCTCATTCATTCTTGTGTTCTCATCTGTGTTCCTGCCTTTATCCCTGTGTTCATGTATTTCAGTTACAGAATTGTTTTTGTCTCCTATTATTTGATTTATTTTGTTCTTTTCTCTCTCTTTCTTGCATTTTTCAGGCAGCGAAGTTATCCTCTGTGCTGAAGAAAGTGCTTGAAATAACAAGGTCTCTTTTTGATGTTTTTGAGTTTAGATCAGTGAGGTTATGACTTCAGGGTCCCCACTAATCAGCTGTTTGAGGAGATCATGTTGCTTTGGTGAGGGTCATGGCCTCCTCGCTGCTTATCAAGCACAGCACCATCCATTGGATAGTGGTCGTGCTTGGTATCGCAGCTCAACCCCATTCACTTGAATGGAACTTAGCTGTATCTAGATCATGTGTATGATGAACGTGACGTCACATGGCCTAGGAAGAGGCCTAAGCACTCACTGACCTCTTTGTACAGCTGATAGGTCATCAATAGGATAATCCCAGAAAGCGCCAGTAACTTTAAAATTAAATAGAAGCTTCAGTGGGGAGACAAAGGGGTCATTTATTAAGACCAGCATTTTAGACGCCAGTCTTAATAACCCCTATATGTGACAGTGGATCCTCTCCTGTGAGTGCCGTGGCCTTCTTGCAGCTCACCAGGCACAGCGTCCTACGTTTGATGTGCTTGGTATCATTTCTGTGGGGCTGAGCTATGCCTAGGCCACTAGGAAAAGCTTAAAGAAGGCCGCCATTCTACGTCTCAAACAGCTGATCAGCGGGAGTCCACGGTGTCGGACTCCCACTGATCAGATACTGAAAACCTATTGAGAGGATATGACATCAGTGTATAAGTCTCAGAAAATTCACAAAAAAGTGTGCGTTAGGATCATATTGAAATGTGGCAGAATGGAGAAGTGAGAACAGTTATAGAGGTTTTTGGTGTTACTTGGTAGTGACAGGTTACACTCTGGTCTGCTGCACTGAGCAGCAGCAGTCATCTTCCAAGGAGATATTGTGGGGGGTAAAAGTGCTGGTAGTGGATCATGAGTATAAGATATGTACTGAATGTGCTTAAAAAATATGATTGTGTACTTAAAGAGGACCTTTCACCACTCCTGACATGCCTGTTTTAATAGCTTCATGCATTCCCCATGTAATAACAAGTCTGGAACATCTATTCTTATGTCTGTATGTTGTGTCATTCCTTTATTATTTATACTAGAAGTTATGAATGAATTGCTATTTGCCTTCAGTAAAGGAACAGAGGGGCGGTGACCAGTTGGGGGTGTGTACCTGCACAGTCTGAACATGGCAGCACTGATTGGCTAGAGTCAGTCTGTGCAGGGACACACCTCCAACTGGTTACCTCCCCTCTGTTCCTTTACTGAAGGCAAATAGTAATTCATTCATAACGTCTAGTGCTAATAATAAAGGAATGGCAGAACATACAGACATAAGAATAGATGTCCCAGACTTGTTGTTACATGGGGAATGCATGAAGTTATTAAAACAGGCATGTCAGGAGAGGTGAAAGTTCCTCTTTAAATATCATATATATCATATCACATCAGAGTTTTTAAAGGGTCGTCTCTTCTCAGACATTGGCGACATATAGCTAGGATATGCCACCAATGTCAGATAGGGACCTGGTCCTATCTCAAGAACGGGCCGACAAAAGTGCAGGAGAACGCACTACGCATGCATGACATGTTGTCCATTCACTTCTATATAGGAGTTCCAAAAACAGGCAAGTGAGCGTTCTCGGCTAATTTCAGAAGTCCCATAGAAGTGAACAGAGAGTGCACCACGCACACCCACCTCTCCATTCACTTCTATGGGACTGCTGGAAATAGCTGAGCCGGCACTCTGCTGTCTTCAGAATTTCCACAGCGGTGAACGGAGGGTGGCTAAGCATGCGCGATTGGTCTCAGTTCACTTTGGGAACGCCGTTCTGGAGATAGGTGCGGGTCCCATCTCTGGCCACCATATCCTCACGATATGTCATCAATGTCTGAGATGAGACAACCCTTCTAAACTTATACTGATCTCTTGAAGTGTTTAATGTCTGTCCTGTAGCAGCTCATTGTTATCATAGACCACTTAGCAAACCGTTCAAAATCCAGCTTTCATCTTTCTAGCGCAAGCAACAATATAGAAGAATTTTTAGTTTTAGATGACATGCACATCGAGGTGCCATAGGGATATTTTAAAGAAATTGATGACCTGTTGATTAAAGGGGTTATCCTATGACTAATGTTAAAAATGAAAATATAGTACATGACAATCTCTCTCTAGCAAAGCTAGAACCAGCCCTGTACCTCACATGGATCCAGAGATCTCCACATTCATTGCTCTGCTAGGTTTATATCAAGCTGACAGCTCAAGGGGAGTGTCTTTTCTGCTGTAGTACAGGGGGCGTGCCTTTCCTGCTGTAGCTTTCTCCCTATCGCAGCTCAGTTGAAGGATGAAACTGAGCATGTGCGGCCTTCTCAGTGAGCAGGTCAAAGAAATAAGAAAGAAAACAAACAGCAGGTGGCGCTATACAGATACATTTTATAGAATAACTCAGTGACTATGCTAAATTACATGCAATTACAAAAGTACTCAGATCCAGTTGCTGGTTTGAAAACTGTAGAATAATTTTCACAGGACAAATCCTTTAATCATTTAATAAGTTTTTTTTTCTTCCAGTGCCAGCCATGTTTGCCCTGACACAGAATCCAACTGGGTCCAATTCCTCCACAATGCCGTTGACCACAATATGAACAAAGTGAAAGGCCTGACCCAGGATTCTCTGTGACATTTGTGCACATAAGTGCTGGAATAAGATCATGCACCTCATTGTCTCCTGCAAGTAAAGTAAGGAAATGTGAGAAGCAGGAAGATCCAGGATGTTTGACTTCTCGAACAGACCTATTTATTTCCATATCGAAAAAGCTTCCTCATCTTCACCGATGTCTCATGTATCCGGAGACATCAGCCGCTTGAAGACCAGGCAGGGCGGCCTGTGTATACCTATAGGTTTCTTGCCCGGAGCACTTAAAGGGAACTGTCAGGCAGACCCGCTATATCATGATGAAATAAAATTATTTATCTAGCTTTGTTTTGTATTCTATTCTCCTCTGAATGATTTGTGATGCTCCCAGGCACCACTTCATCATGGGAGCCCAGTTGTCAGGAGAAACGGCCACTGTTTCCAGCCCGTCATTTAGTGCAGGGTAACGTCTGGTGCCGAGGATAGAAGCCTCATATTTCTTATGGAGAAACAGGTGTCAAAGCTTGGCTTTAATATCTGGACCAGTGTAGCTGAAAACCTCATTGCCATCTTGTTGTGGTCATCAGATCCTTATATAGAGAGAACCTTCTCACCTTTGTGTCTTTTTGGAGAAACTTACTAATATAAGATGATATCCTTATAATGTGACCAAACAGCTAGATAGATGGCAGGTGACACCCATAGGAACATGTCGGCATCACAATCAAACTGCTGTAAAAACTATTCCATTCCATTCTGGTAGCAAAAAAATTTGCAAATGTAACCTCCGGACGCTTTCATATCAGCGCTATTTGCTTATTTCCTCGGCACAGTACATAACCAACAGGAACAGAGCCTGACAGATCATATTGGTCATAATGGGATCCTTTAGGCCCCTTTCACACGAACGGGAGACTCGGACGTCTCCCCCATCGTGTGCAGTGTACTGAACGGGGGTTACATAGCATTATACTGATTTATGATGTTATGTAACCCTTACAGTTCTGGAATGTTTTGGATAATGCTGACAATGTTATCCAACACATTCCAGAACTGTAAGGGTTACATAGCATCATAAATCAGTATAATACTATGTAACCCCCGTTCAGTGCCGGGAGGTCAGTACACGGCACACGATGCAGGAGACGTCTGAGTCTCCCGCTCGTGTGAAAGGGGCCTTAGGTTTCTGTTTAGGAGAAAGTTTATTGTTTTTTATTTTTGTAGTGGAGAAAAAAGTCCTGTATACAGGACTTCTGTCCACTATTTTTGAGACCTTGAGTGGAGCCTCCAACGCACATGTGAAGCCTCAGTCAGGATGATATATATAACTTGATTCTTTTAGCTCCGCTAAAGCCAGTGTGTAGTCTAGGTGTTCTAATGGACAGCACACTGACATCTCTCACAGCCAACCAGGACGGGGGAGGGGCGGACGACACAAGACACAGGCATTATCTTATTTTAGAATTCTCCGGATCCTGTTTCATCCACTACTCTGCAATAGATGACAGAGTCTGCCGGTCACTAGATGTGATGGAGTCTGGAGAAAGGCGGCCTGAGCACTAGATGAGACGGAATACCCTAAAATCCCAGACCTATGAATGGGCACACCTCAATACATATAGCAACCTATAAACGACAGTGTGACTTTCCAAAGTAATCAAATAAAGAATTAAGGTAAAAATATAAATATTTAGCCAATTAAAAATATATATTGATAAAAATGAAGGAATCCACATACTGGAGAGCAACAATAGCAGTAACCCCACTAGTGAGGGGCTCATACACATGGAGGCTGGGACACACTAGCAAAGAGGAAAAGTGCATTCATTGTCAAAACAAGGTTTAACAAGAAAACACAGTGTGACTAAAACAGTGTACACACCATTAATAAAAAGCAAAATTACCTATATGAATGCACACACAATAGTCATATGCCTTGCCGTTATAAAGCTAAGTCCCAGTAAAGCGTATCTGCATGATCACGGCATCTAGTAGCGCAAAAACCCGGAAGCGTGGTGTACAGACACCCCATGTGGTCAAATGGGGTGTCTGTACACGATCTGAAAGCTGTAAACCTTGCTGATGAGGTTTACAGCTTTCAAAGTGCAATTCTTATTCTGGCCACTAGATAGAAGAAAGAAAGATAGAGAAGAAATGAGCAAATTCGGTTTTTAATTCAATATTAAAAACCCCTGATTGTTCATAAATAAAAAACACAATCTATTTGCTCATATTTGAACTTTAAAATAATCACACAAAAAAAAAAATAAATAAAAAAAATATAAAAGTTTAAATCACCCCCCCTTTCCGTATAATTAAAAAACAAATACCTAAATAACAATAAATATAGACATCATGGGTATCAACGTGACCAAAAACGCCCATACTTTTAAAATATATAAAAAAAAATTCCAATACGGCGAATTGTGTGGCGGAAAAAAGCGTCAAAATGGCGATTCGCTGTTTTTAGTCGCTTTTTTTTCTAAATACCAGAATGGTATCAATAAAAAGTTCAGATCGCCCTACAAAAAATGAGCCCCCATACAGCTCCGTATACATAAATACCAAAAAGTTCTAGGGGTCAAGATATGACGACAACAAAAAAAAATGTCCAACTAATTATTAATTATTTTATCACTATCAAAACGCAGAAAAAAACTATACATATTAGGTATCGCCGGATTTGTAATGACCAGTAGAATGAAAGCAACTGGTCAATTTTAATGAACATCGAACGCTGTAGATAAAAAATACCCGTAGAACTGTAGCGGAATATCGTTTTCTTTGCAATTTCACCCGATTTGGAATTTTTTCCCCGCTTCCCACTACACCATATGCAATATTAAATGGTGGCGTTGGAAAGTACAACTTGTCCCGCAAAAAGCAAGTCCTCATACAGCTATGTGAACAGAAAAGTAAAACAGTTATGGCTGTTTGAAGGCAGGGAGCGCAAAACGAAAACGCATAACCCGTACTGAAAGGGTTAATAATAACTTCAAAATACCAAAACAGGACATATAATATAAAAGAAAAAATAGAAAATATATGTGCAACAAAAGTGCGAAGTTATTATTAATGTGTGTGACCACCGCTGTATCTATTGATGTATTCTGGGGGTTGCTTCCTGTTTTTATGATCATGTGATGGGACTTGGTCCATGTGATCTGTCACATGATCACTCATGTGACCAGTTTCCGATCACGTGATCATTGCTAGTTCCTATACTGAACTCTCGCGATTTCGACAGCCATCTTACCTTATCTGTTTAGTCGCGTCGGGTGGGGGGGGGGTGTATCATCATGCAGATATGCTTTACTGGGACTTAGCTTTATAACGGCACTTTTCCTCTTTGCTAGTGTGTCCCAGCCTCCATGTGTATGAGCCCCTCACTAGTGGGGTTACTGCTATTGTTGTTTTTAGATTATTGTTGCTCTCCGATATGTGGATTCCTCCATTTTATCAATATATATTTTTAATTGTCTAAATAAAGATTTATATTTTTACCTTAATTCTTTATTTGATTACTTTGGGAAGTCACACTGTCGTTTATAGGTTGCTAGATGAGACGGAGTCTGCCAGTCGCTAGACGCAACAGAGTCTTGGGGGGTGGGGGCGATAAGTGTGACGGAGTCTGTGGTGGCAGGCGCTAGATGTGAGTCTGTGTGGGAAGGGGGGTTGGTAGACGCGATGGAGTTTGTGGGGGGGTGCGCTAGATGCAACGGAGTGTGTGGGGTGGTACTAAACGTCACGGAGTCTGTGAGGGAGGCGCTAGATGCAACAGAGTCTGTGGTGGTGGGGTACTAGATGCAATGAAGTCTGTAGGGGGGAGGGACTCTAGACTCGACATTCTGGATATCCAGAGGTGGGACCACATGATGTTTATCCACAGAACAAAAATGTCTAAGATGGGAATCCCTCTTAAATATATTTTCAACATATAAAAGGTGTTTCAGACCATAGTGATTCGATCACTTAAAGAAGAACTCTCGCAAAAATCTTTATTCTCTGACCTGATAGAAAGGTGCATGATATAATCTACAGTGAATGTCATCTTCTTATCAGAGAATGTAATTGTGAGGAATAACCTCTCTTCTTATTGTAGCTGTGTCATGTGACCAACTCCCTGACCTCCAACTGACCCAGGACAGGAAGCCAGTCACTGCTCTATTCATTCCTATGAGACTGAAAGTGAGGCTCCCATAGGAGTGCATAGAGAATTAGACTTCCTGTCCACACATAAGTCTCTGTGTGAGTTGGTGGGTCTAATTCCTAGTCACATGACAGAGATAAGAAACTTCAGGATTATATAAGTCAAAAATACAGACACTGGTAAGAAAATGACATTCACGACAGATTACATCATGTACATTTCTAGCAGGACATGGAATAAATTTTTTTGTGGGAGTTCCTCTTTAATGATCACTGGGGGGGGGTCTAACTTCTGAAACCCCCTCATATTGTCAGAATTAAGCAGACTCTTCTCTAGTAAACCGCTGCTCCTCAGGACAGCAGCGTTCCCGGACATCCCACTTCACAGGGAACTACAACACAGGCCTGTTCACATGAATGAAGATCTGGAGCACCACTGTGCAGGAGATATTTTGTTGTGGCCCCTATCCCTTTCTCACTACTTGGACACCTCACAATATAATGTTATGGCCTATCATAATAAAGGGGTTATCCCATTATTGATGTTAAAAATGAAAATCAGACATCATCTAGTACGTGACCGTCTCTTTCTAACAAAGCTAGGACCATCACTGTACCTCACATGTATCCAGAGATCTCCCTATTCATTGCTCTGCTAGATTGATATCAAGATTGCAGCTCAAGGGCTGTGTCCTTTCAGCTGCAGCTTTCTTCCTATGACGGCTCAGAAGCCAATTGAAGGATGAAACTGAGCATGTGCCGGCCAAAAAAAAAACCAAAAAACGAACAAACAGCAGGTGGCGCTATAAGGATAAATTTTATTGAATAACTCAGTGCCTGTGCTAAATATTTAATTACATGCAATTACAAAAGTATTCAGATCCAGGTCCTGGTTTGTAAACTAGAATATTTTTTGTGGGAAAACCTTTCTAGGAATCTGTGCTATAGATGTATGTTCAGAGCTAAATAGGTTAGGTCCAGGACTATATTGTAGACGATTGTTCTGTACAGTCGCTTTTTACCTCGTCCTCACTTGACGGGTAGAATATCAGTTTGGAGAACATCTACATCATGGCTGCTCGTCACATCACGAAACTGTCTGCAGTTGAATCTCACATGCAGTTTTCGGACACCGCTTTGGCTTGGAGAAAAGGTGATGGTGCAGTGACCAGTTGTATTTGGGTCAATAGTATCACATCTAAATCAAAGATAGGAAAGGAAAGTTATGAAAGAGCATGTGAATATTGTCAGACAATGCATACTGATGTGTGTATATGAAGAACATACGTTAAACACGAACTAGCCTTAAGGGTATGTTCACACTGCTAAATGGGCATTTTTAGCTGCTAAACCCGCAACCAAAACTCACCAACAGTTTCCCCATTGACTTTATTGATACGAAGTTGGGCACACAGTGTAAAATGGTAGAAATTTTTTCAGGAGCTGATTTAAAAATTGCTAGAAGTTACAGGTTACTTCTTGGAAGCAGATTTAATAGAAGTCAATGGAGAAACAGAGACACCCCAAACAAATAATCTTGTAAAAATCTCTTCTAAAACTTCCACTAAATTACAAATCTACCACTAAAAACAACCTGTTTTCAACTGTTAATCTGCTGCTGATTTTGCCTTGTAAACTTGGCCTTAGGCCTCATTGAGACGGCTGTGGTGTTTTGTGGATCCGCAAAACACGGATACTGGACGTGTGCGTTCCACAATTTGCAGACCACACATGGCCGCAATAATGATAGAAAATGCCTAATCTTGTCCATGACTGCGGACAAGAATAGGACATGCTCTATCCTTTGCGCGGATGCGAACAGAGCATGGTGTGCTGTCCGCAACTTTTGCGGCTACGTTGAAAGAAATGGGTCCCCATCTGTCCTGCAAAATTGTGAAACGGGTGCCCTTAGGCCCCAAGCACATAGCTGCGCTCATGTTATTTAGCAATGGTCATCAAAACTGCACCATTAGAACGCTGTGCGATCCTGTCAGAGTAGCGGAGGTCAGAACGGGAACTCACACTGACACTTTCTCACGAGTTGAACTCACTTGTGTGAGCCTGGCCTTACAGAGGTATAGCTTCATAGAGGTTCCATACAGTGTTTGGTGACTTCAATGCCACCGGTATTCTCCTTCATACTCAGGAGCACTGCACTCTGTTCCCACTGCACATTTCTCTGCTTGCTTCTAATGAATGGGTGGGTCCTGATCAGTGTCCTGGGGGAACTTCTCATGTTCACCCAGTCTAAATACTTTGGTCAGTCATCTAGTCCATCCTTAGGCAGGAGAACTTCACTCAAAGCCAATAACGGAGTGAATTTTATAAGGGATATTACAATTAATAATATTCTTGAAATGCTTCTCTCAGTCAAGCTGTGGTCTGCAGACCGGCTCCTCTGTTTCAACACAGGGAGACTTAAAATTCGGTACACTTTTATTTGTCATAGCTGACATTTTTCAGTGAGTGCAGAGCAGTTATTATATAAAACAATATGCAAATGTTGATGGATTTAACAAGATAAACCACAAGGTTTATTGTCTTACACTATTGTGCACTATGCATCTTAATGAGTGTTAAATTCCAATTTACAAAATAGTGAAATTTGAATTGGGTAAAACAAGTAATTTAGCTTAATATTAGAACCATACAGATGTATATAATATGTCTTACAGCTTAAAGGAGTTTTCCATCCTTTAGATATTGATGGCCTATCCTCCAGATAGATCTTCAATATCAGATCCGTCCACTGCTTCTAGCACCATTCACTTTTTAGTTTCCTGTGCTGGTGGCTGCCAAAAACAGCTAACTGGTAGGGGGTGCTGGGTGTCAAAATTCCGCCGATCTGATATTTTGGAAGGATAGATCACCAATATCTAATGGATGGAAAACCAAAGATACTGAGTTGTCCAGTGAGCATCTCAGAATAACACTGAGACAAAAATATATTGCATAATGTCCAGCAGCGTTGGATATTTTCGATTCTAGGGTTGTGGTCGTGTCAACCTGCGAATTGCTCTGTGAATCCAGCTACTTGTGAGGTGACACTGCTAAACAGCGATCTTTGGTCAGTCTTAGGCCAGATCCACTTACCTATATGATCTTTCCTTGTGTATGAGTCCTTCTCCAGATACTGTTATAATGCAGCCCTCTAGTTTCTCGTCCAGTAGGTTTGTGACGCTGACTGTGACTGTGATGAGCTGGTACTGTAATGCCTCCTCTGGCATCTGTAGATAGGTGGAGAGTTTAACATCTAAGATGTTCACATTCTGGAGTGTCATACACGTATTCATAGCAGCCATTTCTTACCTGGATCACCATCTTCGGTTTGAGTATAATCAGCTTCTTGCTTACACAATGTGTGCCAATCACATCTTTAACAAGGCCTATGATTCGGATCACATTGGTTTCTGATGGAGACACTGCATACTCCTGGCGATGAATCTGAGCTTTCACTGTGTTATCTAAGGGCAAAAAATTACAGTCACCAATAAAGAGTTAATACACGTAACGTACAGGAGGCAGTCTATTTATTGTGAAAAATGGGTAGTGGGATCATTGGGTAAGTATGGGAGGTGGAGGAGTCCTTTATTATGATTGATGAACATTCCCTTGTATACACAGCAAATATATATCGGGTCAGACTTGCCCATTAGAGGACCATAGGATCCTCCACTGGACCCATTAAAATCAATAGGGTGTCACTATGTAATACTCAGACATGCCAGGTCCTCCATAGCCAAAAATGCTGTCTGAAACCACTCTCTACTTATAGACAAGGGTAAGTCCCCATTATCAACTCAGTATTCCTTAAAATGGAATTTGGAACGTGACTTTTTAGACCAGAAAACGTTATTTCAAAGAAATCTATACATACCAACCTTTTAGATGGTAAATTTGGGGCATCTAAGCCACACCCCTGAGAACACCCTGACCCTGCCAGGGTACACCCACTTATAAGTGGGATTTGCATTAGCCACATCTATTTTCGACCCGAAACAGCACAAATTTGCCGGGACTGTTTCTGAAAGTCAGGGGTAGTCCTGGCAAATTTGGGACAGTTGGCAATTATGGGAATCTCTCACTATATAATAGAGCACCTATATGATGCCTGATTGCCTGTGAAGCACCAGAACAATCTCTTTAAAAGGTCACTGAGTTTTCAGGAAACTTTCGACATCTCATAGAGACATATGAAAAGTTTTGATCTGTGGGGGTCCAAGTGCTGAGACCCCCACAGATCACTAGAATGAGGAGAGAAAAGCTCTGACGTATCATGTTCTCTCCTGGCCGCCAGAGAACAAGTGAGACTGACTCAATAGAAAGTTTATAGGCTCTTTCACGCACTGAGACCCCTACCGATCCAAACTTTAGATATGTCTCTGACATATACAAAGTTTTCTAAAAACTCAGTGACCCTTTAATGTTCTGTTGCCTCAGAGTAGTGTCTGTTTGAGAATGTTGCGGAGGTCTGGAGGTCTTACCATCTGTAGAGTTACCTTGGTTTGCCTTTAGAGACAATTCAGACCGTTCTTTCCAGAAGTATGGGCATCCAATTCCATTGTCATCCAGATACTGAGCATAGAGGAACACGCTCACATTCTTCTTTCTTTGGCTGTGGTTGGACACTTTCATAGTAATAGGTATGTCTTGCCCAAATAAGATTGTATCCAATGTTCGGATGCCGAGAGAAAGAAGAGCATCATCATAAGATCGATCCTTAGAGCTGTCTTCTGTCGTTTTATGGAATTCCTCCCAGTGGTGAGTAGACCCTGCCAAGAGGAACATGTCTGTACAATGACTCAATTTCCAGTGACTTCTACATGATATCATGGACATATACTGTACACCTAAACTGTATGGCAAGGAATCACACTTCAGCTTCATTTCCAATGGGCACTTTACCCTACAGCTATCCACATTTGGAAGACCGGCACCACTTTCTGTGCCGCTAGTCACTGATTATGTCTTCCATACCATCCTTTTAGCTTTTTTTTAAATATGCTGTATGTTATGAACTGGAAGCAACCTCCAGTTGTGATGGACCTGACATTTTCTAATTGAACTAAATTATAAGATTCCTCCCCAGCTTTCAGAAGCTTAAATTACCACAGGGGGCAGCAGCAGAAATTGTATGAAGTCACTGTAGAATCCCAAAATCTTCAATTGTCTTCCAGCTTGCATAAATATTAGTCCCCTAATAATATCTGGGATTTGTTAATTTTCTGTTGATGAACATGCATTTATATCTATAGCTTGCCATATACATTAGATGAATGTTGGCTAAACTTCCCAATATTGGTGGGATTGGCTTACTGTCTAATGTGTATGGGGACCTCCTAACTCTCCCACTCAGCACAGGCATGAGGGAGGGAAGGGCCAGGCATGAGGGAATCGAATACTTCTAGTGGTTTGGCAGCGGTTTCTCCCTGTTCAGCACACATGCATATTTGGGGAAGCCAAGCAGGTGACTGTGCAGGTAATATGACCGGCAGTAAAGTTACAATGGCAGCAGTACAACAACCAAATTGTCTTTTGTATTCATTGGGTAATAAGTGGATGAAAAATGGCTTCCCATAGCAGTAATGGCTAATTGTCTTGGATTATAGGAGAATGTCCTGCACTAATGATCGCCTAGGTACTCTCAATTTGAGACTGAGTACACTGCCACCGTATCCTTTGAAAGGGTTGGCCACTATCTGGTTATTGTTGACCAATGTGTGAGATGATTATATGGGATTTACTAATATAGCCATTAAATTTCTCCACCATTTTCTGTATTTCATAAGTTATGCCTCCTTGTTTACAAAGTTAAAGGAGTGCTGTCCACACAGGGGTCCTGTCCATAAAATGGCCGCTGATGGAGGGTCATGTGACCAGGCAAATCACCTCCATATGATGCCTCCTCCATTCAAATACACTGCACTTGCCATCTGTACTTGTTCTATTGAGAGTTTAGAGCAGGTGCAGTGTGTCTGAATGGAGGAGACATCACATGAAGGTAATTTATGGGGTCACATGACCCTCCATCAGCGGCCATCTTAGGGAGAGGACCTCTGTGTGGACAGCACAAAAGACCCTGTGAACTATGGGGAATACCTTATAAAATATAGAAAATGGTGCAGAATTTCAACAAAGGCTATATTAGTAAGCGACATAATTGTCTGACAAACACACTGGTCAACACTAACCAGAAAGTGACCAACCCATTTTTATATCTGTAGGAAGGAAAGTGAGCAGTTACTTACATTCTTGAACATCACAGGATAAAACTTGTAGGCCTTGGAATCCATTGATAACACCAAGCCTGTCACTCTGAAGCTGTACATAGAGCCTCCGATCACCAACTTGTGTTGGAATGAAGGTAAGTGGGTAGAGTAATTTGCCTCCTGGTAACACATCTTTGCATCTATAAAGTAGTAGTAGTTTTACATACTGTTATCACTAATACTAGTTATCATATACCAGATGTAACACAATGCATTGCTGAGTTGGTTTTGGAAAGTCTGTAGACCCAAGTAAACATTTAAGTACCTATAGATCTTCTCTCCATGCAGCAGTCCTTTGCCTGATGTTCTTATCAAACATTCATTCAGAGTCTCCTTCAGGGGGTTGGATAAAGCCACCATGGCTGTTATCGGTTGAAATTGCACAGCTACCCTAGGCATCTGTTAGAGTAAAGAAGAGATCTAAGAAACATTGCTTTAGTAGGTGAGTAAGAAAGTGGGAAAGTTTTTTTGGTTGGGTATGTGATGTATTATATACACCCAAGAGAACGATATAGGTCAAAGCTGTTGCATGGTTTACTTAACCCAATATCAAATATCCTGCTTTGGGGAACTGTAAGTAAATAGTGGTGGGGTGTCAATGAATCAGGACCATTATCTTTCAGCCACTGCAGAAAATATCTATCACTAAAACCTAGCCTAACCTGTCAGAGAGGCTGTGGTCTGACTAGCCACGCTGCACTGACCTGCTCCACCACACCCCCTTATGAGCCGATTCAGGCGAAATGTGTCTGAGGAGGAGCTTAGATGGTCTTTCAATAGCATTAGGGTGCATGTTAGGGTTGGGTTTAGGTTCGAGAACAGGCTGGAGTCACTGTTCTAATGGCGAGTGCTCCACTGTGCCAGTATAAGGGCAGACTTTACAGCGGATATGCTAAATAGGAGACTAGGGAACGAGTAGACAAGCCCAGCAGCGTCATATTTGAAACGAAACCTGTGTATATAAAGTTATATGTTTGTTTGTCTTTGTTCACATTGGGTATTTTAAGTGAAACAAATAAAAGTGAAGTTTTCTTCCCCCTTGCTAGCTAGGAATATGGACCTACCTGAATGACCAGGGATGGTTTACAAATGGTCACATCTTGATCTGCCAGAGCGTAGCAGCCATGGTCATGTTTCGGTTCTTTAACCAGAGCAGTAATCCGCATTAGGTTGTTCTCCAGAAGTTCTTTCTTGTATGTAGAGTAATTCATCCTTCCAGAGACACTAATTTCTGTAAGATCATGCAGGTAGTAAGCATTTTAACCTGCTTGGGACTGCCCAAAAAAGACAAGGCTTTAGCATTGCAAGGAACCACAAGAACAAATTTTAAGGCTTGTGACTTGCCAGCCTTTGTTCAAATTTACATTCAAACTCAGAAATGTTCATAATATTACAAACCCACTAATATTTCTGCATCGTTTATGATTAAGTAGAATTATATACATATCCAAATTACCTTCCCCTGGTGAAAGATGGAAATGAAACTTCTCACTCCAGAACTGTGTCCGTGTGATGCCATAGTCATGGACAGACTGAGCACCAAGCAGAAGCTCGAGATCCTTCTCCTCTCCGCTCACATTGCTCACTATCATACTAAGACTAATGTCTTCTCCATATAGCTGTTCATTTTTGGATGTAATGGACAAGACGACCGGGCTGAGGAACATCAAGTTATTATCGGCGTCCTCATGGTATTTAAGCATTAGCTGCTTGGCTCTTTCTACAGCTTCATGTTCTTCTTTAGAACCTGTTATGAATGAGATTAAATATTATTTCAGCAATTATCAAAATACTAAATGGGCAGACACTTCTCAGAAATGACATCTCTAATAGACTTCAGTGATGAGAAGAGCAGCCACATCTTTATTTGCTTCATTCAATTGAATGAGGCTGAACTTGCTACTAGACTTAGAATACTAGACATGGTCCATGAATAAGAGTGGTGCTGTTTTTGGAAGAAAGCCATAATTTTTTTTTAGTCTTATACAACCGCTTTAAGCTAAACTACCACTACTAATAAGAAGTATGACTTTAAAGAGGTTCTCCACCTTTTGAACAAATTTTGGGTCCCTTCCTCCCCATCTGACTTGCAGACTAAAGTATATTTATCTGCTTAGTCTATTCCGAAATTTGACAATTGGGAACAGGAGCACTACAAATGAAAGGAGCCAAAACTGAGCTTTGGGAGCAGGTATATAGGCTTCACTCCACATGTCCGTCAGGGAGGAGGGGGACCTGAAATTTGTTCAAAAGGTGGAGATCCCATTTAAGGTTGTTTGTATTGTTCATTTTAGATACATTCTGATCTATACTAAAGCCTGTTACCTACTTAATCATGCTAAAAAGACTATCAATCATCATCTGGAGGCAGGGGTGAGTTTGGCAGTGTACAGCATCAAACTCCTTTCTCTTCTGGTGCTGTTGGATGCTGCCGGCTTCAGGCGACCAGTACTTTAAAAGTAGTCAGCAGGTATGTCACTACACTAGGCTCCCCTTAGCCATGGCAGCATACAGGAGCTGACAGATTCCTTTAAAGGTGCCCATACACTTTCAGCAGCTGTCCACTGACTGTTTGGCCAATGGTTGGCCAACCGCTATCTCCCTCGACTCCCCCATATACATAATCACTTGACATCTGTTCTTAGTGCAGATAGGGGAGAAAGCTGCTGCCAGATATTTTTGGCAGGGGCTTATCTACTTGGAGAACAAAAGAACGGCATTAAAATTCAGCTTGTCCAATCCTTCTCTCCCTCAACATCATCTATCAGGGGAGAGTCAGGAGCACCCCATATATATTAGTTTGTTGGTAGGCCGATGGAAAATGGCAGGTCCATCCATCAATAATCTAATGTGTTCGGTTTCTATCTAGAACCTGTTCTGGTGATTTGCATTCTGGGAAGCAGGAGAGTAACTACCATAGTGGCAGACCATGTGACTGCTATGGGGCCCTGGGCAAGAGGGGGCCCAGTCATAGTTGGGATTATCTCCTCTTCTAGGGGGGGTGAAAACTTGGTCAGGACTCTACCCTCTAAAGCAGTGATTTTCAACCAGTGTGCCTCCAGCTGTTGCAAAACTACAACTCCCTCCATGCCCTTCTGTAGGCTGATAGCTGTAGGCTGCCTGGGCATGATGGGAGTTGTAGTTTTGCAACAGCTGGAGGCACACTGGTTGAAAATCACTGCTCTAAAGGAACAACTTTTAGCAAATGAAGCAGTGGAAAAATGGCCCAAGGGTCATTGAACGGGGTTTAGGTGGAAACCCTTCTGTCCTGTGTGGGGAGCCTGGTTTGATCCTTGCTATGGGGCCCTCACTTCTCTATGTGCACCACTGCTGGGAAGTGCCCTCTTTACATGGGTTACTGTATAGTAAAGTGATTTAGGAAAACGAGTCCTACTGTATTATTAGTTGTCATGTCTGGCAGTACTTTTGTTGACTGTTTCCAGTAGCAACCACCTGACTTGAAAATTGCAGTTTTGGACTGTACTATAGGCTACAAGTAGTGAAAAGATATAATAATTCGCTGTATTTTACAAAGTTGCTCAATTACTTATGTACAATATTATTGTATAGAGACATTTTTATCTGAAGTCAAATGAACTACCTCTAATTTTCTTTGAAAGAAAGTCTTGGTAAGCTGGCTAGACCCCTTCCTGCCAGTCAGTGGGACCTCAAGCTCACAGACCTCCACCAGTTCTTCCTTCTGATATGGTTCATTGGCAATTGGTACCAGATCTGGTGTATTAACTAGATTTTATGGACATTTTTGAAGTTCCCTATCATTTTTGTTTTGCACAACAGCTATTCATGTACCTGGGAACGCTGTACATCAATTTGACATTCTCAGTCATTGCAGATGATATTATCAGATGAAAAAATAGTAGTACATACATTAATTTTATTAATTTATGAAAAATACCTCGCACCTTTCGGATACTTGTAGTTAAGGGTAATATCATCTTGAGCATCGCTTCCAACACTCTTTGTGCTGATTCCATCTCCGACATGTCTGATCTTGCTATATGCCTTTCGAAAACGTCCTTGAGAATCCCTTACCAAGACCACTGTGTCTGTATACACCTTCGAAAAGATGAGCTTTGTGTCATAATTTAGGTCCACTTGACCTTCCTTGATGGCTGTTACTGGGGCAGGGCCGCTGCAATACAACTCACCTATAAGTGAAGCATAGCCGATTATAAAGAAGACCTTTACCACAAGTTCTTGATAGCAGTGCAGTGTATTATTACATATGCAATAGTGTTTGAGCTGAACATATGTTAATGTATCACATTGGATTCAGTAGAACAGCTCCATTGTCTTTGGACATGACAAAGTTGTCCTGGCAGAAGAGATCTATCACATATTGCTTCCCTTGAGAAGACATTGTTCCGTGCAAGTTGGAAATTAAATTTAAAGGGGTTGCCCAGTGGATCTTCTTTATTGTAGATGAATCAGCATAAAAGAAAACAATGTGTTTTGGGGATACTCAGGTCCCACTAATTCCCACTTGCTCAATTGTAACCTGATGAAGGGGATCTGAGTATCCTCGAAACCTGTTGTATTTTTTTATGCTGGTTCATCTAAAATAAAGGAGGTCCACTTATCATCCATCTGTGCCGGTTCTTTTGGGCCAAGCAGCAAATCCTCCAAAACTACATTGGTTCCTTTGGGTGCTTGGGCTCCTACAACAAAGGTATTTCAACTTCTGGAAAACCCCATTAATTAAATTGAATATATGTATGTTTTTACCGCTGTATTTCAGCTGAGAAGTTGCATCAAGAACCTGCCATCCGCTGTATTCATTCCAGAGATCTCTTCTTTGCATCCAGCACTCATTCCATACATGGAAATGCCTATAAGATAATATTAGATAGTAACCTAATACAGGCAAAATTTGTGACCATTTATCATCTATTATTAGGAGAAAAGTATAATAATTTATAGAAGTATTTGTTCTGTTGACTTAGTAGCCATCATTATAGACAGAAAAAAAGCAGTAAATGTCCCAGGGCTAAGAAGGAGGGGCTGGCAGAGGAAGCAGTAGGGAAAAAAAGTGCACATAGTGGCTTGGGCCTGCCCTTGGTGCACTTAACTGCTCATTTGCATATGGATTAAAATTACTTTTTTCCCCCCAAAATGAAGTAACGGATCGCCAAGTGAAAAGTATTATTACATTCAGCTGATCTAGTCCTACAAGGCCTGGTTTTTCAGTGAATTTATTGGTGACAGACTCATTTTAGTATTTTGAGAAAACTATTCCAGATGTTTTACTCATTCTAATTTTTTAATATAATTTGACTGTATAATTCTCAGTTTCCAACTGTAGTCTGATTTTTCATGGTTGGCCATTTATTTGAATGATTGCCATGTAATACAGCATTCATGGAGAAATGACCCAGGGTCTACAAATTGTGGATGGTTGGATGTGCAGGATTTTATGACCAATCACTGATACCTTGATTGGAGTATTGTACAGCACTGCTACTTACGTATTGCAGGGTGATATTACTATGTTTCAGGTTTTATTTATACCTCTATTATTTGGACATACATGACACTGTTATGTGAGAACTTTACATTCCTTTTTGGATATATAAATTTGAATGTTCCAATGTTTATGACTGTGGCCGCTATATCTTCTCTTGAGCAAGTAGTAAAGATGAGTAAATTGATTTTACAGAATCAGAATTTTTCCCAATTTTCCCAAAAAGTCCAAATGGTAAGCAATCTAAGTTTTTGTGTTTTCTTTCAGGCAAATGAGACAGAGAAGAGAGGGAGATTCCTTGGGGGTCGCAGGTTTTCTTCTAGATTCCAGAGTTAATTTGGAAATTACATTTTGAGCCCCAATAGTGAGTGATGACAAGTCCTGTTTTGTGCAAAAATCTGCCACACTCGCCACTTTTGTTAAAAATGAGTGGGAAGGGGAAAGCTTAAGCAACCTGACCCATTTACCAATTCTCATTCCAGTTTTATGGCGTACGTAATGCCTGAAAACTGCGCCAGCTCCCAGCACAGACTATATCAAAATGGAGATTACAAATGCCCATCTTAATAGATCTCCCCCAAAGTATATATTGAATAATGCAATTTCCTCACATACAGTAATTTTTATTCCTAGTTTTATCCATTACTATAATTTTGGTATATATTGAGTTGTATATTTTTACAGCAAAAACTGTCACTGCATTCAGCAAATTGACCTTGTACTTATTATATGTCTATATGACTGTGGTGCAATTCCATTGTCTATTGCCATGTATCTGAATGTATAGTAAATTAAGAGTTAAAAGGGTTTTCTAATATTTTTCTACTGATGACCTATTTTCTGGATAGGTCATCAGTATCTGATCGGTGGGGGTCCGACATGGGGACCACTGCTGATCAACTGTTTTGAGAAGGTACTGCCTTGGCCTTCTCGCAGCTCACCAAGCACAGTGCTGTACATTGTACAGTGGCTGTGCCTGGTATCGATCTCAGTCCCATTCACTTGAATGTGCTGAGTTGCTCCTAGGCCACATGACCGATGAACGTGCCATCACTAGGAAAAACAGAGAGAAGACTGTGACGCTACTGTGAGCGCTGCTACTTTCTCAATCAGCTGATCAGCGGGGCTCCCGGGTGTTGGACCCCCACCGATCAGATACTGAAGACCCCTTTAACACCAACTATTTATGCCATTACACATGTAAAAGCCATTACATAGGAATCATTACCAGACACTGTCATTCCTTGATCTGTGAATCCGGGCTCCATTCTTGTCATAATATATATCCTTCTTCAGACTCTGGTCCGTATCGTAGGCTGAGTTGTAGTTTGTGACAACCCGAGTTGGAATCCCCAGGCATCGTAACACTGAAAAAATCCAGGAGAATCCATTGAAATGTTATCAATGACAGTTAACAGGCAAAACAACAGACACAATGTACATTGCTTGTTTTTAAAACAGCTGATCGGTGAGGTGCCAAGTGTTGGAACCCACCAAGCTGATATTGATGATCTTTAATGTATGATCTGAACAAAGAGGTGGTAGGACTACCTAGCATTTGGTGGCCCTTACCAGCCATATACTGCCATATACTGGTGTAAATAAAGGGATCATGGCACCCTTCCTTTTTATGATGATCAGTGGAAGTTCAGGAGGCTGGACCGCCACAGGTTGGTCATATCCTGAACCCACTGTAAGTTCACAGGAGACATGATGTTTGGATTTTTTTTTTAAAGCTGCAATCACAATTATTCAACCAACAAAATTATGTTTATTAGCCAAAGTCACAAACTTTCAGTGTTTGCAATAAAGCGGTCAAACAAGAACAATGCTCAATACAACTAGTATAGCAAGTGGTTTCTCCAGGTTCAACACAAAATGCCACATGTAATGAATACTGCAGTCCCAGAATTATTCCAACCCTTCAAGACCAGCTTCTTTAGTACCTTGTAGAGTACCTTTTTTCTGTTATGAAATACTTTAAATGTGATGGACTTGCAGGGGTGCACCTAGCCTTTCTGCTGCCTGAGGCGAAAACTGAAACGGCGTTCCCCCGTGCCAATTTCTTAACCTAAACCCTTTGCCACAATGACAGCACTCATTCTCCATGGCCCTTCTGCTGCCCCCCTCTTGCCCCTACCTGGTGCTGCCTGAGGCGATCGCCTCACCTGGCCTCATTGGTGGTGCACCCCTGTGGACTTGGTGGACTTTGAGGTATGATTGGCATCAAGAGGCAGAGCTTCACTGTTAAGTGCTCTCTGGATTACAGTTGCTTTATAGCCACTCCCCTTTATGCTGAGTGACAGCTGTAGTGGTCTCCTGATTGGATGCTACAACTGCAAAGGGGAGGGGCTGTGAAGCAGCTCAATCCACAATGCTTTTCACAGTGAAGCTCTGCCTTGTGGGCACTTACATGAGCAGAATCTGGCAGAATAAAACGTCAAATTCACACTACTCCTGAGAAAAGCTCCATAAAAGCTATGTTTGCACTGCCTTTCCTAGAGTCTACCTACTGCTGTCTGCTGTTTACCAAGATCAAAATTGCTGACACACCCCTTTAAAATATTTATAATATACTTTTGCATTACTCAAAATATTCTTTAGTTATGGTTTGTGAAAGTGTTTAAAACACCTACCTGTGCAGAGTACAGCTGCAAAAACCCAGTGATGTCCATAAACAGGCTGAGTTTCATCTCGGAACCATAGACGTAAAATAGGAACACTGCTCAGCAACGAATAAGATGGTCTTCCATTCTCACACATGAAATTTACTCTGTCTGTTTCATCCCACCTGCCAATCTGTACACAATATAAAGGTATATAAAATAAATTTGGGTTTGCTGGAGTAAAGGGAAAAGTTTTAATGCGTTTTTTTTTCTCACCATGTCACCAATTTCTTGGGTGATGTAGATCGGGTCATTTCTCTTCAGATAGTGTTTTTCTGGCTCCTCCTGATAACGTGGGCTCATATTGAGAAACTTAAGGCAAATATCTGGAATGTCTTCTTCAAACTGTGAAATAAAGTGGTCATGTCCACCTCAACATTACCAAAACCAACATCTTTAAATGCACAGTTCCAGCTGCTTTAGTTATTATAGCTCATGACCTACGTAGACCAGTATAATCACTTGGGTAATTATGGGTTAACAGGAGTCTCCAGCCAAATAATGTATTTTGGGAGAAGATTGGAGAGCAAAATCTTTACACATAACTTTCAAAGTCTTCCTTTTTGGTGTACCTCAGGTCCATGGGATGAACAGACTAGACCTTAGAAGTAAATCAGTGGTTACAGAGTTAGTGAGGTCTACCCTACTTTTGTTATGCACCCAGCAGGGCATAATAATAGCGTTCAGCTTAGGTAGCTATGCCCATGAGGTTGTGATGGGATTGGTAAGAAAGACTGATGTTGGACGATTGAGGTTCAATTTGTTCAAAAATGAGTTCACATTTTTGGTGGAGAATAACTTTTTATTGTGTAGCTCTCTTCATAAACAAAATGTAAAAACATTTTATTTTTTAATTTTTAAAATGGAGAGTATTTTATTATAAGGATGCTAAAAATACCGTAATTGTCAAGTGGTGAACTTAGTGTGCAAGCTTAATTGGAAACTTACTTGCCCAAAATGCCAAGGATGAGGTTGAGCCGAACTCTCTGTGCCCAGGTAGATGATGCTGTCCTCACTGAGAACAAACTCGCGCCTTTCTGCTTCATTAGAGAGGTACACCTGATCATCTAAAAAAGAGGCTATAGCTATAACAGATTTATATATCTAACAAGAATATGCACTAGAGGGATTGTCCACTTTTTTTACAATCCCTTCTTGTCATAAGGATCTGCCAAAAACAAGATCATCACAGTTGTCATCTTGCTGATACCTCCAGAGGTCAGCTATACTATGTTGGGGTACACAACAACAAGTGTTTAGTTCCCTTGTAGTGCCACCACAGGAGAAAGAAAGTATTGCATGGTGCTAGTGATGAGCGAATCAGTTTGTACTGCTACTGATTAACTTATCAAAGTAATTTACCTGTGGTAGAGGTACTGTTCACCACCTGTAAATGAGATCAGATTATAATGGCTGCGAGTCTCATGAGAAAATCTTATTCTTGAACATGCGCCCTTCCTTTAAGTAGCTGCGCATGCGCGAATATACTCAATGACGAATCCAAAAACAGATTTGTAATTGATTCTGGCATGGGCCACAATCTCAGGTTTCAATGATGGTGCCCATTGCAATGAATTGGTCACCAATAAAATGCAGTGGTGGAACCTCCACAGAGAGACACCCTTTGCAAGCACTCTGTGGCCCATTCTTGGTGACCAATGTGTCTTCATCCAACTTCACTATGTCTCAAAGTCTCACCTTCACACCACGGATTAAAGAGCATCATGAATTCCCCAAGGTCTTCAATGATTCCACTGTTGATTTTGATTAAAAGTGAGTAATATCCGATGATGGCGTCAGCTGGTGAAGTGATTGATACCTTCCACGTGCCATGGATACAGTCAACAACTCTGGCGCTCCATGTTTCTCTGTCACCAAGGCTGGTAATGTTAAAAGTGTTCTTAGTACTATTTAGTTTTGAAGGATTTGGACCTGAGGATAAATCCATGCAAAGAAAAAAAATTGAGCACCAATATCAAATAGACTTGTAGATACTGTATGATACTGGATTGGTTGCACTATTACACACCTGTTGTTGTAATGAGGGTAAACTTGCTCAGATCCTCCTGTCTTAAAGTTTGGTCTTGAAATTTCAAACTGATGGTGAATTCTTGCCCTCTTCTGAGAAAAAGGCAAGTCTCCTTACTCAGGGCAATGGTCCGATGATCACTATTGTTTTGAAACACTTGAAGGTCACATCTCACAGGCAGATCTAATAAAATAGAAGATACAACATATACTAAAAGGAAACCTGTCACATTGAATATGGGGTCTGATCTTCAGATAGCATGTTATGGAGCAGGAGGAGCTGAGCAGATTGATATATAGTTTTATGGGAAAGGATTCAGTATAACTTGTAATTCATTCATTTAAATCTCTGCTCTTTCTGGGCTTGGTAGTCCAGTGGGCGGTCCTAATCAGTGATTGACATCCTTCATTGTATAAGTGTGCATACAAACATAGCTGTCAGTCTTTGGAGCAGGACCTCCCACATGACTCCTAAGCCCAGAAAAAGCAGGTATTTAAATTGATGAATTACAAGTTATACTGAATCTTTTCCCTATAACTATACATGAATCTGCCCAGCTCCTCCTGCTCTATAATATGTCTGCAGTTTGCATTTCGTGGTGACCGGTTCCCTGTAAGACTGCTAAAAAAAAAAAAAAAAATTAAAAACAGCTAAATGTCATGGTCAGGAAACAAAAATGTTTTTAAATAACAGTCACAGATCATTTTTTTCCTATACCCATTTTCCTAGGATAACTGTACACGATGTGGATTACATGTGGTTTTTTCATGCAAATTTTCATGTGGAAAAATTGCAGCATAATACAATACCAACATTAGAAAAATCTCATGTACACTTGCTTTTTTATTCCATGTGAAAATTGCTCTGCCGTACGGATTTTAAAATTCACCACATGTCAATTGTCCAAACCTCTAGAGTGTTTTCCACATAGACTTTAAAAGAAAACCAGCACCAAAAAATGCAAACCCCACACAAAAAAATGCACCAAAACTGCAAGAAATAGTGCAGATTTATGTGTTTTTTATGCAGATTTCTTGGGGATTTTCTGTTTACTAATGTGCACCTCTATTGAGGTTTTTGTGCGGTTTTTATTTGTTTTTTTTGTGTTCACAGATTATCGTGCAGATTTTCTGTGTATGTTAACAACCCCATTGAAGTCTATGGGGAAAACCATTCTACAGAAGGTGCGGAATCGCACAAAAAAATGACATGCTGCAGATTTTAAAATCCGCACAACAGGTCAATTTCCCCACCTAAGAAAAAAAAAAGCAAAGTGTACATGAGATTTGTCAAATTGAATACACTTGGCTGGTACTATATTGCATTGCCTGTTGCTCCAGTGAGGCTGGTTCAACGTCTTCCCTCTGGATGATATCACATACATCATGTATATAATCTCTGCACTAGCTTCAGTGGTCAGGTGCCATGCATGTATGTGAACATCACTTCTGAGGCCGGTGACTGGAGCAGAGTATAAGTAATGGTTATTTCTTTTTTATTTCAGATTTTCTTGCTGGTAGGCAATTTTTGAAAATCTCAGAAAATATATTTACATATTAACACAAAAAATAATCTGAATATGGACATTGCCAAGTTTCAAATATCACAAGATAAAATGTACAAGATAGGGTCTAGTACACACATAGGAACAAGCCAGTTTCTAGTGCCCATAACAATTTTTTTTTAATGTAAAGGAAAGGAGGTCATAAAGTAGGCACTTTTTGGGGTCGGGGTTGTGGCTAGTAGATGAAGGACTTGAACACAGGATCCTCTCTAGTAAAGGGGTTGTCTTACTTCACCAAATGGCAATTATCATGTAGAGACAGTTAATACAAGGCACTTACTAATGTATTGTTATTGTCCATGTTGCCTCCTTTGCTGGCTGGATTCATTTTTCTGTCACATTATACACTCCTCGTATCTAGAGGTCATGACCACCGCTACAGCGCAGATACGAGGTGGCCTGGATGGTAGCTGCTGCGCATGTATGCCGATGCACATTTCCACAGTCTCGACCACCAGAGAGACCTGCACTTTTTCCTGTAGTGTGCAAGCACGACCACCGCTGCTGGATTGCAAGATGGTTGTAACTATGGATACGAGCATTGTATAATAGGATGGAAAAATTAATCCAGCCAGCAAAGGAGGCAGCATGGACAATCACAAAACATTAGTAAGTGCCTTGTAGTAACTTTGTCTACATGATAAATGCCATTTGCTGAAGTGAGACTACCCCTTAACTAGAACTAGACCAAACAGGGTATTTTTTGAAATCCCTAACAAAAAAGCATAGCTGGCACATACAAGGGTAAGCTGGTGGACCGCTAGGTGTTTTCCTGCTATCATGATGCTACGGTTCATTTCCCCTGTAATGTATATGGACATTTTGACTATATTATTATATATTGCATTACTGCAGCCAAATCACTTTTTGGTCTTTAGTTGGAAAAATGTTTCTACTTATTGAGAGATTTTAAAATAAGTCCTTATTTTGTGCTTCATTGAATACTTTAGGCATGC
Source organism: Rhinella marina (assembly GCA_900303285.1). Classification (NCBI taxonomy): domain Eukaryota; kingdom Metazoa; phylum Chordata; class Amphibia; order Anura; family Bufonidae; genus Rhinella; species Rhinella marina. Next base: position 295,388 of record ONZH01019336.1, on the reverse strand, counting down.
CGCTATCACCACCCCAGCTCGTTTTCCCTAAGTACCTGTCTTCTTACCTTGCTTCATGTTTCCTATGGAGCCCAGGACTCGGCCGCACCTGCAGCTCAGCAGATGACTGCGTTCTGCTAGTTCCTAGAGGTTGGAGTATGTTCTTATCTGTCATTCACACAGTGTTATCAGTTACTACAGCAGCTTCTTGTCTCATGTGGTGGTAGCTGTAAGCATGTCTGGGTGGAGTCGTGCTCCTAGCTGCGTCACTGGGGAATCTCTTGTAGACATGACATATTAGAATTGGGAATGTGAAGTGGGAATGATATATTTTTTATCTTCAATATATTCGTATAAGACCAACACCCACGCATCTAGAAAATGTATACAAAGAGTCACAAAATATTCTTCACAGTCAACAGTGCAAGTTCTTTCATTGTCCATTTGACCATATTTACTGGCATGTCAATCTAAAATAATAAAATGTGTGGAATAATCAAAGGCCATCCTGAAACTGGTGAAGTGGGCTAAACTAGTGACCAGCCTGGAAGCACAATGTAGCCTTGTAATAATATTGCTGTTCATGTGGCTTGTACATTCCTATTTTTTTACTTAGACTCTCAACAAACAGATGTGATCTGTTGAGGAAACCAGCATGAAGTGTTCAGATCTCCCGCAGCGACCCTACAGAGGAAGAGAAGCATTGCAAGAAGGACTTTACCTTATGCAAAAGTGACATCGTGCCACCTGAGCCGCGTGACCCTCTTATTACACGCCACTACATTGTGGATCCTTCAACATACATGTAAATACATTTGGAAGACTCCAGGTCCTCCTACATGGACAGATGCCTCCCAGTAAATGAGCGTCGATCAACACTAGTTTAAAGTGCCTTTCAGATGGGAGAATAAGGGGGGGAGCGCTTGATTACTCGTTTGTTGGGTGATCGGTGCCGCATTTATATGAGGCAGTTATCGGTAAGTAGCGTTATCCCGATTATCTTCCCGAAAAGCACAAGGAGTTCTGCATGTTCCATTCAGAATTAGCTTTGTGCAAACTTGTGTTTTCAAGTTTGGCGTAAAAAGGTTTGGGTTATCTAAGAATTCCGTTATGGATTCTGCTACCACGGACCATAACCCAAACCAGAACCTTGTATGCCAAACTTGAAAACACAAGTTTGTTCAACACTATTCAAAATGAATGGCACAGTTGCAGAAAGTTCTGCAAAAAAAAAAAACAGCCATGTGTAAATCCACCCAAATGATCTTTTTTTAGTTTTTTTGTCTGCTCCTGGGCTCATGTGAATTTAGGAACTTCCCATAAGTTAATACAAAAGGAGAGATGGGGGAAATTTAGAACTTAGGATATGTTTATTCAGGACACCTGCTGTGTGTACATCGGTTTTAGACCTAGACATCCAGTGAGGAACGTTACTCACTACTATGCTTATGTTTTATCCAGTATCTGGGATATACCGTGCAAGACTCTTGATAATGGCCCTGGACTGGAAGCTGCCTGATGCTACATGTGTACAGTATAGATAAGATACTTTACATTACAGCTCACAGAACAACGTCATCTGCAGTACTTTCTGAACCTCCTCTGAATGTATCACTTCAGTCACATCAAGTATAGACAGGCTATTGGGAACTGAATAATGTGGCCTGTACCCATTAAACGATGACGGAGCAGTATCTTCATGCAACATACTCAGAATATCAAATATTTTCTAACATTTTTGCCTGAGCTAAAAAACGTTTAAAAAAAGCTCCACAAATTCAAGATCATTGAAGAAAATCATCAGACTAGATAGACTTTATCTCCATGCCTATTGTATTTTTTGAAACAAATAGAGATTGTCTTTGGAAGAAACCTAAGGGCCCATTCAGACAGCTGTGTTGTTGCGCATCCGCAAAAACACGGATGCCGGCCAGTGTGTGTTCCTTAATTTGCGGAACACACTTGGCCGGCACCCCATACAAAATGCCTATTCTTGTCCACAACTGCGGACAAGAAGAGGACATGTTCTATCTTTTTTCGCAGAGCCGCGATCTAATGCCGCCCATTGAAATGAATGGTCGTGTGAACGGGCCCTTAGGCTACTTTCACACTAGCATTTACATTTTCTGGTATTGAGATCCGTCATAGGATCCGTTTTGTCCCCATTCATTGTCAATGGGGACAAAATGTAACTGAACAGAACAGAATGCTCCAAAATGTATTCTGTTCCATTTGGTTGCGTTCTCATACTGTACAGCAAACTTCAGGAAGCTGCATTTTTTTTCCGACATGGCAATAGGAAACAAGGATCCGTCATTGCTATGTTAAAGATAATACAAACGGATCCATTCATAACAGATGCAGACGGTTGTATTATCAGTAACGGAAGTGTTTTTGCTGAACCCTGCCAGATCAGACAAAAACGCAAGTGTGAACGTAGCCTTACATAATAGACCAGTTTTGACACATTGAAGCTGGTGTGGATCCACTGTGCAACTGAACAGATTTGGTTGGTGCCACTCCTAGGGAAGTTAACGAGTTTGCCACTCTGGTCTTCAACCTTTGACCTTTGTACAGGGATCTGGACGCTGCTGCAGGTGAACTACCAGGCCACCAGTTTTGCACTCAGGGATCAGGCAAAACCATAGTAAGGAAACAAGCCAAGGCCAGGGCAGGCAATGTGAAATAGTGGATATGGATCCACTGTGCCTACAGAACAATTTGGCGCGAGGCTACTCCTAAGGGAGTTATCCTGGCCGACGTCTGGTCCTCAGGGCAGACAGAGTTCATGCAATCCAAAATCAGTCCGAGGGTCAGGCACGTAGGTGTCAGCCTGAATAGCACTAATCTGGTGGCTATGCCCACTGCGGTAGAGGGTCAGGAGCAGGTTTGGACCATCGAGACAGAGCACAAGAAAGCCAGCTGAGTGCTCCTGGGGCTGTGTCCATCAGGAACAGGGAGGTGGCAATTGGTATGGACCTCTGCTATAACAATTACTCAAACACTCTCCTTTGTGGCCAAGACGAATGTGCATGTTCCCAAGGAGAGGCTGCAGGCTGAACAAATAGGAGAGATGTAACTGCAGTTGGCAGGACAACTGTAAGATGCCTGGTGGTATTATGCACATCTTATTAAACATAGTAAATGCAGGAAAAAAGCTCAGTTACGTTTTTATTTCCATGTGTTTTTATTGTTTTTATTGTTTTATTTCCATGTGTTTTATTGTTTATGTCATTTAGGGTTTATTAGTAAAATGATGCAATTCAATCAGCAAAAACTTTCACACAACTTTGCATAAATCAATAGTACAAGCACAAGAAACTTTGTAATATGTTTTATTGGTGATAAATTGTTTACCAGCTATCACTGACGTTAATCCCCCCACTAATTGCTTTTTACTATGAATAATGTCTTTTTCCCATCCAGGACAGATCATATCTGCAGAAGGTTTATATTACACATGCCAATGCAAGTCTATGGAGAAGGAAGGGGTGAGGAGTGAGCATGAGCTGAAGAAACACACACAAACAGACTGCACACCTACATGGGAAAGTTAAGGCTCAGAAGAAGGGCTTTATTCACAAAAGTACTTCTCTGCAATCTCTTCCATGATCCTGGGGCTGTTTCTGAGTGACTGTGAGACAGTTAGATATTCTCCTCTACTTTCTGTGTGTGCAGTGGATTTCATTTAGTCTCCATCCAAGAGGAGATGTTCAGCAAGCACAGAGGCAAACTGCTAAAAATGCCCTGTACAAATTGTATAATGGCTCAGGTATACACTGTACTACTACTGATTAATGAAAAGTTTGTTTAAGCTCAGTGCAACTGCCACTATAAAGCTGGTTTTCATGTTCAGATTCATTCAAAAATAGAAGACTCAATTCCTAGCTTCAAAAACTGCATTAAAAAAACCTGAACCTGGAAACCCAGCCTAATACAAAAATGACATAACTAAGCCGGGACAAAATCTATTTGAAACAATATAAAAAAGTGCAAGCATTTGTTCATGATCCCATCAGAACATATTTATATGTAAAAAGTAGCAATGACCATTCATTCATTAGTGCTTTAAAGAACTGGTACAATTACTGAAATAAGACCCTCTATGTGCCATTTATATTAACCAGATATCCTCATTGGAGCATCCAGGGAGGCTGTCTTCATAGCAACCTTCACCAACCAAGTGATTGGCCAACCCTCCATGTCACTGGTGCTAGCTCAGGACCACCACCCCTCCAGTTTATGACGAGTGACATCAGTTGTTGACTAAAATGGTCCTGAAGCCTTTGATGACTTGGAACTTGTTGCTGCTGAAGTTCAGTTGAAGCTGTTTCAGGCCGGCTTTGTATGGAACCAGCTCAAACTCCAGGATGGATTTTTCTTTTGCTTTCATGGTCCCCGCACTGAAAAATAATACAGTAGGGCTATGATATAACTGAATAGCTAGAACGTACAGTATGGAATAGATATATGCTACAAAAATGTACAGTTGCTTATCCCTGATACACATGGTGCCCATACACAGATATAAGTCTATACTATACCATCTTGTGCATCTGATTTCAGGCGAATGCATATAGAAATTTTTTTCTCCTATTTTTTAGTATGAATTTGAAGAGAAAAAAATGTCTGGCATATTCCATTGAATGTCATGTTACTACAATAAGGCGGCATGCAGATAGCTTGCTGGTCCATTATACAGAACTGAAGGAGTGAGAAGAGCCATATGTGTACGTCTTATGTGGTATCCCACAATGAGGAGGCCTTCTTAGCTTGGGAAGAGATAGATCATGCTTTAGAGCAGAAGTTTCACTTTTTTAAGTTGGAGGGTCCTGCTTGGGAAAACTTCTGAACATAATATCGCAATCGCTGCCCCACATATGGTGGGTAGGGAGGCAAAACTCCAAAGATCTCTGTATTACAACATTCCCTTATTGTGGAAGGCTCTGTTTTTTTTCTCTAGGAATAGCGCTGTCCATAGGCTTTGTCTGGTATTACAATCTAGTACCATTTACGAGGACTCACCTGCAATACCAAACATAGTCCATGGACAGTGGTGCGAGAAAACAAACAAAACATTTTGTCTATTCTCAGAGAACCCCTTTAATCTAGGGAACTACAGTATTTCTAAGACACAATCCTTAGTATTCAACTTTCTTGGTTGACTTACAGTATTTTCATCTGACTCTTCAGAAGTCCGCTGCCCTCAATCAGCAGCAGGCAGTCGCTTACATCTTCAGCAAGAGGATTGGAGAATATGAGTTGTACTCTGCACGGTTGGTTTACTCTTGCAGATCCCTTAGGCTGCAGGACATAAAAAAGGTGATAGAATCATACCCCATGACAGTCTACATGTAACAGAGCACAATGGCTTATCCACCCTCCATCCCCTCTTCCCACACATTGTATGCTCTCAGGACATTCCTCTTGTATATAATGACGTTAGAGATAGATCTGGTACTGAGTGGCTATCTATCTATCTCTATTAGTGTTGAGCAAACTTGTGTTTTAAGTTCGGCATCCAAAGTTCGGGTTTGGGATATCTAAGAATCCCATTATGGATTCCGCTACCACAGAACATAACAGAATTCTATGACACCGTGCACCATAGAAGCCTATAAGAGGCATTCTATATTGCATTCCGTCATAATACAATTCTATGACCAGCACAGACTTCTATTATGACGGAATTCAATTACTACAGTATATTGAAAAGATTCATTATAATTTGTATTTCATTCATTTAAATCTCTGCTTATTTTGGTCTAGTGGGTGGTTCTACCTAGGAGTAGAGCCGTCTATAGGACTCTTAAACATAGAAAGAGTGGAGATTTCAATTAATATAAGTAATCTCTGTACACAAACTATATATCAATCTGGTCAGCTCCCTGTTCTCTGTAACATACTGCAGTTTAATGTAACTCAGTAGACTCCTATGGACTGTAGCCGTCACACAAGAAGTCTGTATTGAGCGATATGGTTGTTTGCACATAGACATTGAGGACACTACACGTACTGTTGAATACACATCATGTATGCACAATTCCATCCTGTTAACGCACACTACACATTATATCTGACAAGTCTTACATTAATCATGATCTGCGGCATTGCTAGGTTGATATCCTTCTCTACTAGAACTTTCTCCCAGGTTATATTCTGTTCCCCAACAGCAGCCACTCTTATCAAGTTGTCATCTTCAAGGTACTTTCCATACTGTGAATATGGTATTTGCAACAAGAGCCATTTCTCTGCAAATAGTAGAGACCAAGCCATTAACAGTAGTTTAGACATACAGTGAAATTGTAATGCAACTTTCATTGGTTCTTATAGCAAAAAGGTCCATCCATATGTCACTGTAATAGGCCACAGACCTGGTGACCATCTCCAGTGGTCTTCAGGTCCATGTTCCATGAGAAATGGCCCTAAATAGAACATGTTCTGAGTGGCCTGGAACAAGCCAAATTTGGCTGAATTGTCTTAGAAAATTTGGGACTTTTGGCAATTATGCAATTTAACCATCCCCGTGATTCTGAATATGCTTGTTCTACAACCCTCAACAGTATTTTATGCGTAGAGCACCAGTTTGTTCTCCAGAACTGCATTTTCTACTGTAATGAGGCATACTTCCTAACATTTGAATATCAATAGAGTGGTATTTTAAGACACACCACTTGCAGTTTGGACCCCAATATCATTAACACCCTTAGGGCTCATTCACACAACCATATAAATGGGCCCGCATCCGTTCTGCAAAACAGGTGCTGTCCCATTCATTTCAACGGCTCTACGCATCCATTGTTCCATTCCGTGGCCCCACAAAAAAAAACATAAAAAAGATAGAGCATGTCCATGTCCTATTGAATAGGCATTTCATAGTGCCAGCCATGTGCGGCCCGCAAATTGTGGAAAACACACGTGTCAATATCCTTGTTTTGCGGATCCACAAATTGCAGACCGCTAATAGCTACGGTTGTGTGAATGTAGCCTTAGTATGTACATACTTGTACACATGTATCCATTATTTTGTGGTAGAGCTCTGGGAAAAAGAGAAAAAATGGACTGATGTGTGTGTTATGGCCAAAGGGAGAAATAGACAACCATTTTGGAGGCTTTGTAGCATGGGTATACATTGCCTCTCTACCCCATCATTTAAGTATGCGTGAAACACTTCCGGGCAGTGTGGAACGGAAAGTGTGACTCCCCAGATTTCTGATGAATTTACATTTTCATATTGAGTAAAAGAAATTGTAATGAAAAAAAGTCACCCTCTGCCTCACCCACTTCTGCGTCAGAGAAAGTGAAACAGGTGCTCACTCTGAACAACATATTTGTCAATGTATCTGCTCTGTGTCTCCTGCTTCAGTCAGAGTGTATTCTAAAATTATCTGCCTGTAGTCACCACTGGGGGGAGCTTAGTGCATAAGAATTTAAACAGGTGCCATTGACTGCTAAGGAAGCTTTAAAAAATTTCTCTGCACTGAGCTCTCCCTAGTGGCGGCTGCAGGAAATACAGTGTTTTCATGTCAGGAACAGAAGCAGAAGTTCAGTGCTGGGCTTCATAGCAGTTTCATGGTCTGCTTCCATTGGAGGTACACCACAGCTTTAAAGCTGTTTCTAAGTAATAGATTGAACACAATATAGACAAACATTTTCTCTACTCCCTTCTCTTTATTTCCTTTCCACTGTCCATATCTCCGGTCTTGTGTCTATTACCTGTATCCTGTCTCACTTAGACTAGTTTCACACTAGTGTTAGAGCTATTCAGCAAGTTTTTCCGTCAGCTGGAGCACGATGTTACCTCGTACCCGCCGGACCCCATTAACTATAATGGGAACTGGCAGAGATCCAGCAGGCTACATGACATTGTACTCAACATTTTTACTGGCATATCTCTGCTGGATCTCATTATAATTAATGGGGGTAGCGGGCACGCGGTAACATCTGACTATTCCGAATCCAGAGAGCTTCGGGCCGGCTGTTCTCTGCTGGAACAGCCTTCTAGAGAGCTCTAATACTGATGTGAAAGAGGCCTTATTTTAGTACAAAAGGGCAAGGCCTTCCTATACTGAGGCACATCTATACTAGGAAGTATTGTGCATACAGTGCCCTGGTGTAAATTAATCAATGAATTCTTACGTAAAGATACAGGTGCATTTAGGCCACACTACATGTTCCACAAAGTCATGCCCTTTTCCCATGAAGCTAACCACTAGTTGGACAAGGCATAAGATGCTTAAAAAAGAGTGTAAGTTAGTAAATGTGATGCATTTTTAATAGTAAATCTACCCCAGTGTCTCAAAAATGTAGGGTCAATATGCAACCCTACATTCAATGTTTTTTTATAGGATAGATAGAATTAATTTACTTTACCTTCTTTGGGCCCGAGGTCAATGTACTTGGAGTCTTTCCAGAACTGGACCCCTGGTTTCCCTGTGTGCTTCAAGGACTGTGCACTGAAGCTCAGCTTTAAAGTCTTGGGAACAGAGAGAAAATTAACAGACAATAAAACCAGATTGATGGGTTGTCCGAGCTGTGGAGACTCTGTCAGCTTAAACTTCAGCAGTAGTTTTGCGTCTCTTAGTGGGCGGTTTGGTTCTTCACGATCAGGCACTGGTTCTTGTTCAGGTGACAGAACATTAGAAGGGAATCCATTGGTGATGTGACCATGTGGAGCACCATTTGAAGATAAAATCATGTTTCTTCTCCGTAATCTTTGCAAAGCTTTCTGGAAAATCTTCCTTTCTTCAATTGTTCCTAACATAGTAAAAGAGAATACTTAGACAATCACACGTGATATTTTCTTCAACTTTTTCTTCATCTGGCGACTCTCTATGCTTCCCACAAACTCTTTGAGGGAGATTTATCAAAACTGTTCTAAAGGAAAACTGACTTTTTTGCTAATAGCAACCAATTAGATTCCACCTTTTATTTTTCAGGGCTCCTTTGGAAAATAAAAGGTGGAATCTGATTGATGGCTATGGGCAACTAAACCAGTTTTCCTTTACACCAGTTGTGTTCTGTCAAGTGGCGGACTTGAAAACCAATTAACTTTAGGCCACATGCACATGTGTGTTACAAGCAGGTTTCCTGTATGGATTTGTATACTTCTCCAGTGGCCTCTTCTCCATTGGCATTGGTGGGCACATGCGTAATAAAGTCAAGGATGGTACACTGTGGAGTGAAGCGAGGTGTAACGTCCTCGGCTTCATTTATGCAGAGCGCATTCACCCAGTGCCGCCAAAGTTTGAATTTCATTTCCCTTCTTCTACAGAGATGGACGGGTTTGCTGGGATCAGATTTGGGAACCTAGCTGCATAAAGCATGCTTGTTTTGTGTTGCCAGAGCCAGTGGCTGGCTGTAGACCTCCAGGCTGCTACTAAGATCTATTCTTCACATATAGCTCCACTCTGCTTCTCTGGCTCCAACATGTATCTCTAGAACTTCAAAAACTATATTTGATAATAATAACCATAACCATTATTATGTTGTACAGTTAATGGCCAGTTCAAGGCTGGTATCAACACCAGATGAATCCAGGCTTGAGAGCCTATGACCAACTGGGTTATCAGGTTTCATGCTTGTCAACTCGACGGTGGAGTGGTCCAATTGCAGCCCTCTTCTCTTATTCAGAGACAGAAGCTACAGTATATCAACTGAGGCTTTCTATGCTGGAAGGTAATGAAGCATCAGTGGGGCCCCATGATCAACTTCAGATTTGCCATCTGAAGAGGGACATCAAAGAAGGTTCCTTGAATATTGAATTGTTTTGAAGCCATCTTATCATATTATATTCCATATATAGCATAGGAAAATAAAATATATGTGACTGAAAGACAAGAGTTTCATAAAAACACTGAATAAGTTGAGGGTATACATTTCAATAATTGCTACATACATGTGCGTCCTACCTTCTTCATACTTGTAGGTGTGGGTGATATCTTCACGTTCATCTGACCCCACACACTTTGTACTGATTCGATTTCCAATCAAAAGAGGATCACAGAAATTTTTTTCTTTATTTTTTCCGTATATTGTCCATGTCACACAGTCTGCATTCACCATGGAAAACACAAAGGGACCATCATAGTTGAGGTGGACCTCTCCTTCTTTTATGGCTTTTACAGAGGCAGGTCCACAGCAGTAAATTCCTGGAGGAAGGTACACAACGTCAGGATAAGAGCCTTCTTCAGCAATGAATTGAGGGAGGATGTTATCCTACTCATACTGTACCATTGCTTGTTTCCTGGGGGGTTGGATCTAGGACTTGCCAACCTCCATATCCTGGTGGTAGATCTCTTCTTGCCATCCAGCATTCACACCATACGTGGAAATTCCTAGCAGAGAAAAACATATCGTAATGATCCTTATTTATGTATCATATTCTCTAGGCCATTCGTATCTACTGGCATCTAAATTTGAATGTCTCAGCATCCTGTACTTGTTCAGTGTCTGTGCAGGGCTATCTGTGGAAATCAGCATTCTAGGAAATGTAGAATCAAGTATTTTATAAAGTCCAGGTATGGGTACTATAATACTGTGTACGTTAAATGTAACAGTTGTTTATGGTGCACTACTGGATGGGGTGTATAGCTCACCCAGAATGCTCAGATGGGTGAGGTAAAAGAATCAAGGAAAGCTGAGTTCTTTCAGCAAAGTGTAGGAAAGTGTGTTATGAGCCTGGAATTTTATGGAATGGTGGGTAGGTTGGTAGAGAGACCTTGCCATTTCCACCCCTCACTCTAGTATGGCATTTTTCCCTAGTCTGAGATGAACCCAGGTATAGCTCCTGGACTCATTGCTGTCGGGATAAAGACAGGGCTAAAAGCCTCATTCAGGGTCAGTGTAAGCTGCATGACCTATGTTGGATGTGCAAAGCCCGATCCCCCTGTGTTGGATTTGAAGTACATAGGTGATGTATAGTTAGCGCCTGGACGGTCAAGGTGAATTATTTTTGTATGTCATGCGCATGTGGATGCGAAAAAGTGACTAATGAACTTGCATGCCATTGTGTTGGATGGAAAATAAAAGCTGTTTGAACTTTTAACCCCTGAAATCTGCGACTCTTTCATGGCTAGCCCCATCATAACCACACGGACTCGCAACAGCACATACTTATGTGTGTGTCTGATGGTCTCATTGGTACCATTAAGGAAATTATATATTTTATCTCATTTGATATGTGGAATAGCTCTGTGCCTTCCTTACCAGATACTGTCATTGCTTTCTTTAGAAAGTTTCTTCCCGGTTGTATCATAGTACTCATCAATAATCAGATTACTATTAGTGTCATGAGCTGAGTCAAAGTTTGTGACAACACGAGTTGGAATTCCTAAACTTCTCATCACTGGAGAAAAGGAGACAAAAATAGATTATTCAGTCTACTTATTTACCTAAAGGCTATTTTCATAATGTACAAGAACATCCAGGTACTTGCTTGCAGGCGCACAAAATGTGAGAAAAGAAATACTTTTCTAAGGTAAAGTTTTCCATAGAATTACATCTTAATGGGTGCCAAGAAACATGACCACTGCTGCATAAGGCTAGGGCTACACAGCGATCTTAGTAGTAACAGCTGTCACGCTACCAGGTATCACAGTGTAGCAGTTCAGCCATAGATATTAATGGGGTCACAGCGAAACTTGCACGTTTGCTATGACCATGAACCTTGATTTGCAAGAAATCCAGAATTTTGTGATACCAGGGTCACAGCAAATGTGGAAATCGCGCTGTGACCCCATTCATTTCTATGGCTGCATTGCTACACTTGTTGCTCCCAAGATCTCCATATAAACCTAGACTAAAAGTTCCACAGTTGTTAAATTCCCACCTCACTCATTCAGTATTGGCTATAGCTGCAGAGCAATGATGTCACTGCTGCTTGCCCATTCTGGAGCCCACCTACTCTGGATATTTCCTACTTGGAGGGCAGACGGTTGCTGATGCAAGAGACCACTGAGTGCCATAACATTGTACACAGTGGGCAGGCGCAAGTCAACAGTATGATTGGACGTTGGTAAGATATAGACATTTACTCCTTAGGGTATATGATATGCCCTTACCTCTTTGTATGCCCTTATATTGAGCCAATGTTGCATTGCATATCTGCAAGTCTATGTATTTGTCATCCATGAATAAATCCATTTTGATTTTTCACATATTTCGAGATGAAGATGGTATTTATGTCTCATCATACAGTACTATCCGTTTACCTGTGCACATCACAGCGGCAAAGACCCAGCACTGGCCGTATTTAACAGGTTCACAATCCTTCTTAAACCATTTTCTTAAAATAGCAGTACTCCCATTCCATGCAGACGGACAGACTCCATTTTTATAATCTTCACTCCAGTTTCCTTGTAAGACGCCACTATCGTCATTAGAGTTGATCTAGGATATTAACAATCAAGTTTTACTGAAAATAGATTGTAGAAATGTACTTTATTATTGGGAAAATAGGTGATATTCAACACCCATAAAAGAATACAGGCATTCCGTAGTTGGACCACACATGGAATATTGTGTAAAGGTTTGGGCTTTACAATTGGAGGATCAGAGGAGGAGGACAACCAAAGTAAAACATGAAATAAATAGACTGTAGTATCCAGATAGTTTGGAATAAGGCTAGTTTCACACTAGCGGTACAGCCTTCTTGCAGGCTGTTCTGGCATAGAGTGCTGGGAAACGTCCGGACAAAACCCGCTATGCACAGAGGTATTTGTATGGCCGATTGTCGACGTATTTGCAGGGTTGCGGCTGGATCTCCACCAGTCCCCATTATAGTTAATAGTTATGGCAGCCTACCAGAGTACCAAATGATTTTGTGGTAGGCCCAAACTCTGACACTATAATGAAATCCTAACACACAAGGTCATCAAAAGTCCAGAAGAAGACAACCTCATTTGAAGTTGACTTTGGAACCAGTCACTGGAGTCAGGACTAAGAAGGAGCAATCAGAATTTATCACTGTTAGAAAGCTTAACGAAGTCTAAAATGATTTATGGTGGTGAATGATCTCTCTTTATGTATTGTAATACGTTTTAGTAAAAGATTACATTCTTAGCTAAACGTCATTTCTATACTTACTCACCATGGCACACACTACTCTGCTGATATACACAGGGCTGTTTCTTTGAGATAAATCCTTAAATGCATCTTGTAGGTAATTCAGATTCTTGTCAAGAAGCCTTAGACTGATATCCATGATATCATCTTCAAACTGCAATCAAAAGTCAGTGTAATATTAACTTATAAGCATTCCCTAGACAATGTAATATGATAAACATAAAATAACTGAAAGGGCTTATCCTGAAAATAATACAAAACATCACACTGTAGTAACATACATAAATAATGTGAAACTAATAAGGCAAAAACATCATTCTAAATTTGGGCAGCACCCCTCATGACTTTGTAGCTGTTGCTCCTCCAAGGAGTGATTTCTAGTTTGGCTTTTAGAAACACTAAACTGACGCATTACTTGATGGTGCTTAGTTTGGCTGTCTCCCACTCCAAAATAGCCCCCCCCCCCCAGATGCATAACATTGGTGATCCGGCTAGGCTAGAATTGTGATTCCTCTGATGTCCTCCTTTGGCAAGTAGAGAACAACAATAGGCAAAGTGAATCAGGTGCTCGCATATCAATTTGCGGTGTAGGAAGATGAAACACAGAAAGACAGCTACTACTCATGTGTGTCCACCACAAACGTCAGACAAAGAAATAGGGGGGCACTAAGATGGACACCAAAGTAAGATATCTAAGCAGAGAAACTGAGTTTTTAATAGATTATTATTGCAAATATTTAGCATTCTTTTCAATGAACAATAATTCTCATGGGATAACCCCTCTAGCATATTTTCCAACACCTTTATCTTGACACTTCAGCCTAGTGTCACTGACCAAGATCTACTAAGCGCAGGTGCTCTCCAATCAAAGTGGCCCTCTATTCTGGTGCTGGTTTTTACCAAAATTACCTCCTCCTTGCCACCCCCAGTTTCTTGAAGAAAAGGGCACAGAGCAACTTCACCCTCTATTGTGCATCATTTTTAGGGATGTGATGTGGAGTAACAGTGCAGATGAATAACTTCATTACTTTTGCCAATGAGCAAACGATTCTTTTATCTTCAAATTAAAATTGTGATTTTTTGTTGCTGTTCACACTATAAAGCTCATACATGTCACATACTTCTACCAATATAGCTATTGCTGCTATTGCTTAAATGCTATGAACACCACGGGGCAGTTTTTTCAAGACTGTACTCTACTTATTTGGGGCTGAAAATAATATTTTCAATTGGTCTTTATTAAAAATGTTCAACAGTTTTACCTCAGCAGCTTTCAGTTTTGTGCATCTGCAGACTGTACCTTCTCATCAGTGAATTCATCAGAAAGCTGCTCTGACAGCTGGATTTTTAACCCTTATCTTTACTTTCCTGACAGCCCATAAACACTCATTTAAGCTAAATACATATCAAACTGATAAGAATTTAGCTTAAATGAGTGTTATGAGATGTCAGAAGTGAAGAGGGAAGGGCAACAGATCGAGCTGTCAGGGCAGCTCTCTGACGTGTTCATTGAGGAGGAGAAGGAACAGTCTGCAGATGGAAAGCTGTTGATGAAAAACTGTTGATTTTTTAAACAGAAATTAGAGACCTATTGAAAAAAATGATTTTTAGACCAAAATAAGTACAATGATCTAATAATTAAAGGTGTCCATAGCTTTTAAATACTTCCATACCCACTGTATGAGCCATTAGGACTTATCAGTCCTTTTATCAGTTTCCATATGTGATGAAGTGTGTCACCAAAAATTTTATCTGCCAGTTAAAACCAGATAGCAACACATCTCCTTATTTCTAATCTGCTTTTTTTTTCTGATTACACATTTTTGTATTTCCTGAACATCATTATAGGGGCGGCCATCTTGGCTCAACTGTTCTTTTCAGCATTTAGAAAGCATTAAAGGGAGTCTGTCACCTCCTAGGCCCCTATAAAGTACATAAACATGCCCATAGCACATGTTGTAACAACAGTAATGTTACCTTTGGTGCATTCCTCGGTGTTTTAGAAGTCCCAAAAACGGAGTTTGAAATATATGCAAATGAATCGCCGCAAGTGCCCGGAGGCGGCGTTTAGTGCCTTGGAGCTCGGGCTCCAGTCCTTTTTTACATAAAATCTCCGCCCCTGCTACTGCCTCCGCCCACCCTGCACCTCATTCGGGTCCTCCTTTTTAGCAGGCAAGATCCCGCGTCTGCGCAGTCTCTCGCTGGGACGGGGCATGCACACTGCTATGCCCATTTTGGTTCGGATTTCGGCGATGCCATGCCCAAAATGGGCATCGCAGTGCACATGCCCCGTCCTGGCGAGAGACGCGGGATCTTGCCTGCTAAGAAGGAGGACCCGAATGAGGTACAGGGCGGGCGGAGGCAGTAGCGGGGGCGGAGATTTTATGTAAAAAAGGACTGGAGCCCAGTCTCCAAGGCACTAAACTCCGCCTCCGGGCACTTGCGGCGATTCATTTGCATATATTTCAAACTCCGTTTTTGGGACTTCTAAAACACAGAGGAATGCGGCAAAGGTAACATTACTGTTGTTACAACATGTGCTATGGGCATGTTTATGTACTTTATAGGGGCCTAGGAGGTGACAGACTCCCTTTAAGAAAATTGCATTATGGCAGCCGCATGGTCCATAGACAAAATGCTCTGGACAGGACCTCATTGACTTACACCACTCACAAAAAGTTAGGAATAGTTGGCTTGTGGATGAAATTTCGGGATGAACTAAAATGCACTTTAACCCTTACAGGTGAACTTAATGTGACCTTCTCTAAACTTTTGAATCGCCAATAAATTTCCTGGTTCAATTAGAGTTAGTATTTAAACAGTCCTTCTCATCATGCTGTTCACATTTTGACATCATGTGACCAAGCTGATACCTAACCATTAATCAACAGTACCTCGCCATTGCGAGGCTTAAAGCAGGATATTCTCAGATGGAAGTGGACACTGAGTTTAGAGTGTCAGAGTGTCATCAGCAGGTTGCAACAGAGATACAGAGAGACTGGAAGAGTCACAGGAGGGCATAGAAGTGGATGTCCTTTGGCCACATCCCACATGGTGACTGCTTCATTGTGAACAATGCCCGGATGATGAATCCCACACAACTCCAGGCACATTTCAGGGAGGTGAGAGGCACCCAAGTGTCAAGTCAGACCATTCAAAATTGTTTACATCAGTGTGGTCTGCATGCTAGACAACCTGCAAGGGTACCTGACCACAGGCATCATCGTCTTGCACGGGCCAGGGAGCATCTACGATGGAAGAGGAACCAGTGGGCCTCAGTGCTGTTCATTGATGAAAGTCAATTCACGCTAAGCAGAAAAGATGGCCACCAATGATGTTGGAGACGTTATGGAGAGCGCTATACATCAGCCACTGTTGTCACCAGACGAGCCTTTGGTGGTGGTGGTGGTGTTACAATGTCTAGTCAATACAGAACTGTCCTACACTTTGTGAATGGTACAGTGACAAGCCCATACTACATTAATAACATAATTTATCCAGTTATTGTGCCTCTGCATGAACAACACAGGCCTAATTTAATCTTCATGGACGACAATGCACCAGCTCATCGAGGTCACATCATTACGTAACGGCTGGTAGGGACTGGTGTTCCCCAGATCTGAATCCCATTGAAAACCTATGGGATCAGCCATGTAGAGGCTCATAACTCTGTACCCCAGAACCTCAATGACCTGAGGGCCACCCTTCAAGAAGAGTGAGATGCCATGCCTCAGTAGACAACAAGTCGACTTGGGAACAGCATGAGACATTGTTGTCAAGCTGTAATTGATGCTCAAGGCCACATGACAAGTTATTGAGACATATTTTTGTGGCGGTATACCCAGCATTGTTGTTGGCTTTTGTTCCATTAAATTGAGATGAGGAAATCACCATTGCATGCTTCTATTTAAATGCCCTACTTTCATGATAAAATATCACTGTAGAGGGAACTTTTTACGTTTTCCATAAATTTTACCCGAAAGCCAAATATCCCTAACTTTTTGTGAGTAGTGTATATGGGAGAGTTTTCTAGGCATGCTCTGTGCCCTGTGCAGATGTTAAGCAGAGGATAAGCTTTAACACTTACCTATTGTGAATGGTGGATCCTGTGTTATCCATACACAGAGGTAATATAATTACAGGCAGGATTAGAATGACAGATAAGCAGATAACTGCAGTAAAGTGATTTGTACAGAATTTTATGGTTTTTGTTTAAATATAGATGTTGACATGAAAAATTTAAAATAACCATCAAAATGTTTTAAAAATATGTTAAACATAAAAAAGGGATTTAAACAATAGGGCATTTTCTGATGACACATTCCCTTTAAGTATATACTAATTATAATCTATCATTCATTATTAAATTGCAAATGCATGAATTACCTGTCCAAAGTTCCATGGGCAGGGAGAAATCCAGTTCTGGTTGCCCTGGTACACAAATCCATAGTCGTTCATAACATACTCTTGTCGCTTGGGTTCATTATCCAGAAACACGTCATCATCTGTCAAGTTCAGGCACGATATTAACAGGCAAATACGTAATACATATCACAACTGTTTGGCAATAAACCTGAGCAAGGCTAATCCTGTTCATGGGAACTTTCTCATCGTGTTAGAACACCATTTTAAACTCAGTCCTTTGGAAATCACAGCTCCTACACAATATATAAATCTATGGCTGCTTTATTTAGGAGACACTTCAAGTATTTTTTTCACCTATATTAACAGCCTATATGTGAATATTCTAAGTATTTTTAACAAAACGGGTGGTTGGTATTTTGGACAATGGACAATTATTTTGTCACTCCATATATTCTACTTCTTGCCCTAGTTCTTTACTTCCTCTTTTTATAGATCTTAAACTCAGCAAACATCCTTGCTTCATTTTCTTAGTCAGACCATTCACTGTGGCCAGAGAGAGCCCCCCTGTGGTAACTGAAAGCATCACACATTACACTAATCTATGTGGCTCTTCTTTGGCTAAAGGCCATATTTATCTTGGTCAAAAACAGAGCTTTGGTGCTATTATCTCAACTCTATATATAAAGTCTTATCATTTGTGATGACTGCTAGAAAAGGACAGTATTTTCTATCTAATTTCTAATGGCATAGTGCTGCCAAAATCAAAACGAAAAAAACAGCCAAAAATTCTAAAAAGTGTTAAAAAACACCCTTTTCTAAAAGAAGTGTGCCTTTGAAGTTCAGAGAAAACTGCATAACTATGTTCTATGTGCGTTGTCTGGTATTGCAGCTCAAGTGAATGGGGCTGAGTTGCAACAGAGAAAAGAGGGATGCTGTTTCTGGAAAATTGTCATATAACGTCTATACCCCCCATTTACCATACCTGCACACCACGGATTGAATAGTAACACAAATGTCCCCAGCTTATAGGTGGTAGCTGTGTTTCCCTTGGCAATTTGAACCTTTAGAGTATATTGCCCGATTATAGCATTGGAAGAAGGCATGATGACCACCATCAGGGAGTTGGGTCCGTTGCTTTCCACCGCTGCGCCCCATGCCCTTCTTACTAAGGCCTTTCTTAAGGTGAATATTGCTTTAGTTCCAGAAGCTTCATCCGGCCATGGACCTATCAATACAAAGCAGGTGGATAAAACACGTTAGAACAAAGAACAAAGGAATGATCCACATTCAAAGACAGTTCAAAGGTGTCACATTAATCTTTTATTTGTCATGCGGTGGCTTTGTTTTCATAGTAATGTTTATTCTGTGGAACATCCATTACTTCCTACAGGTAAAGTTTCAGTTACTTGCCGTTTTCCACTGAGAAGATGATTTTATCTTTCCCTTCTTGATATGCCCTTTCTTTGAATTGTAATCCGATTAAAAATGGCTGCCCTCTCCGAACGATGAGACGGTTGTCGCTTATTTCCTCGGTGTGATGCAAAGCGTTGTTTTTCTGGCTCTGCATATCGCAGTAGGCAATTTCAAGAGCTAGAGAAAAAATAAAATAAAAATTTCACATTAATGTTATGCATGTATATTATGTCAGACACTCTCAAATAGACAACTCTGAGGTAAAACTAAGCTAATATAATGTATGTCTTCTTTTCAGGTAGATGGACCCAGAATTGTAGAACCATCAGTGAAGTTGAAAGCAGTTGTGGACATTTATAGAATCGATGTTCAGCAGTTTCTGTAACTTCCATGGACTTCAAAACAGATGGCTGCACTGTTAAATTAACAGGGTTTCCCAGGCTCGTGATATTGATAACCTATCGTTAGAATAGGTCATTATTATCTGATTAGTGGGGGTCCAACAAACTGCACCCCCACCGATCAGCTGTTTCTTGTGGACTTGGGCACTGAAACTAGCCCTGCGAATGGAACAGGAAGAACAGCTTCATTGAAAGTGAAGTGGCCATGCTGGGTTACTGCAGCTCATCTCATTCACTTCAATGGGAGCTGACGTGCAGTAACCCAGCATGGTGTCTACACTTTGAATGGAGGTGTTCTTCCTGCTCCAATCACAGTGATAGTTCTGACACTGGAGTTTGCAGGGAACAGCTGATTAGTGGAGGTGTTGAGTATCAGAACCTCATCATTCGGATATTAATGACCTATCTTGAGGATAAGTCATCAATATCAGGAGCCTGGAAAACCCCTTGTAAAGTATAATATGGAGCTGGGAATTGGTGAATGTAGAGCATTTGAGCTCCAGTCCCTATAGGTGAGGAACCAATGGTTGAGACATTTATGGCATATTCTGTAGATATTTCAGAAATCCCTAGGTTGGGAATATCCCTTTTGGACATGCTAAAAATGGGCTAAAGATGAACTCTAAAAAACATCCTATACTTAAGAAAATCCACAACTCCAACAATTACAAAACAATTACAATGAGGAACTCACCTAAAACATATGTTAACATGCATGACCATGTGCGTACAAAGTATAGAAGAAGCCTTAAGATTGCATCAAACCATTAGCGATAGGCGCCCAACTCACAATAGCTTCACTCCAGTCCATGACTACCACACCACACCACACCACAGTGTTGGTCGATGAAGGAGAGCAAAAATACTTCAAGGGTGATGGATCCCTTGTAACCTTTTTGGGAATGATGTGGGACAGCAGATATTTGACCCTCCTGTCCTTGGCTGTGGCGGCATTAACCAGATCCAAGAAGATGGGTTTGATTTTCAGCAACCCCTTCAACTCTATAGTATGTACACCTTTATTAATGTTCATGAATGGCCTCCAGTACTAGAAACCATTGAATGATGTCTACTATATATGTAATAAGTTTATTATATTTATTCTTCATGTCTTATTATGACAAGGAGGCTACAGGCTATAAAATAGTTCAAATACCCAACACGCCAATGAAGAACAATGGTATATTATATTACAGGGTTCTGAGCTGTGCCACAAGACCTCCTAGCAGCTTGTAAACCTTTAGGCAAAACATATAATTATAAGATAATTGCTGTACATGGAGCATACAGTATTCAACAGGTATATGATTGGATATTTCTTCAGGAGGATCTTCCACTCTGTGGGATTTATGAGATTTAGCTTGTTTAGACATCAACATTTTACAGGGTAAAGTATATCTAAAGCCACGCTATTAATGTTAGTTTTGCTGTCCTGCCATCTTGTATCTTGTTAACTTGGGTTTATAATGTGGTGATCTTGAAGTTCCTCCTGGCCTGGCTGCTTTAGAAACCTATATGGAAAGTCCACAATGCACCAGTCAAAATGAGTTCCTTGCATATTTTCCTATGGATTTCACTTGGATTTTAGCCTTGCAACTGTAAGGGGTGACATTTGAGGTGGAAATCCACAGTATAAATTGACACCTTCCAGATTTAAAAGCGTCCGTTTGGATTTTTGAAAGCAGCATGTGGAGGATATTTGCTGTACTGTAAGGGTATGTTCACATGGTTATAGTAACGCGATGAAAATGTAGGAGTGGAACCTGCATCACAACTCCACACATTTTCCAATGTTAATGTTTTTTTTAATGTGGTTTTCCTTTTGTAGGGATTTTTATTGCAGATTTGTATGTGATGTCCAGACCTGGCTTTGCTTATTATTTATCTTATGCACTACTATATTCCACAGCTCTTTACAGACATTAGCATCTGGCTGTCCCCAATGGGCTGACAATCTAAGGTCCCTATCAGTATGTCTTTGGAGTATGGGAGAAAACCCACGCAAACACAGGGAGAACATACAAACTCCTTGTAGATGTTGCCCTTTGGTCGGATTCAAACCCAGGACTGCAAGGCAACAGTGCTAACCACTAAGCCACTGTGATAATTTCCATGCAGAATCCGCACCAAGAATGCCAATGGGACCTTTTTTTCTCCCCCAGCAACTCGCGTTATTAATCAGCATGCTTTTTATGAATTACACCATTGATTTCCCGTGTAGACTTTGGTGCAGGAAAAATGCATGGTGTAAAAATCTGCATGGAAAATCTTTCCACCAAGCTTTCCTTGTGTGTTCATTGTCTGTGAAGAGCTTGTTCTGAAAAAGTGTACTTTTTACACCAGACAGTGATCAGTAATCTGATGCAGAAAAAATGAACAATCCAACAGTATTATGGGAGCTCAGCTAAACTGTAAGTTGTGCGTTTGTCGATAGGGTTGTTGACTGTTTCCCATACCCACCAGTAGAAATCTGATTACAGCTCTGGTCTATAATGCAGATTGTAACTCATGATCATTACAGGATAAGTAATGCAATTTATTTATAAAATGATAACTTTCTCTATAGATAAAATATAAAATGGTGCTCAAATGTGAGAACACTGGATATTATAGCACCCTCTGTTAAACATGGGCTCCTGGGCTTCCTAACTGTTAATATGATGAAAGAGGGTTGCTAGGTAGTTCTAGAGCACCTCTCCAGAAAATCCTTCAGTGATCTACCAGACTACTAGTAATGGGAAGCCATTGATGGGAATCATTATAATTAAAGGGGATTTGTCATCTGAAAATGACCTATTATTTAAATCAAGTCAAGGATGTTAAACATATTTTTAAAGAATTTTTGGTGTTATTTTTTAATCTTCCGCCTCAGTATCTATAGTGCCCTGGAGCAGGGATACTTTGAAGTGTGGACATTTGTGGACATTTGCATCCCTTATGCAAAGTTATAAACTATGTAACTGTGTTTTATGTTTGTTGTGATATATACACTGTATTTGCACAACACTGTGGAAAGGGTTAATTGACACTGAGAGACTTTTGGGACTTTCTAGCTATTAATAAGATGGTCATTTTCCACAGCTACCATAGGGTTTAAAGAAGAGCATGATTTTAGGGAAAAAAGACAGACTTGTTTACCACTAAAACCAGACAGACTGACCTTTTGAATGTCTGGTTTAGCTATCTTATTATGTCTGAAGATTTGTTTTTGTCTGGAAAAAAGCTATGTTATTGCCAGTATCATTGAAGTTGTAATGCAAGTCTATGAGAGATGAGAATTGTAACATTGTATTTGTTTGGGCTGAGTTTCTCCACTCCACCGCTCACACTAGAAGGTTCTAGTTCAGCTAGAAACTGCATATAAGGAGAGCAGTCAGAGCCCCTATTTTTCTGCAGTTACGGATCAGTGCTCAGAAGAAGAGACTCATGCTAGACTGCATGAGTGGTCAAAAGGAGATGCTGAGATGGGGATGCTGAGCCACAGACCATGGGTCACCAGCCCTGTGACCAAAGATCCACCTGGATTACTGAGCCTCAGTTGTGGACCTCCAGCTTTACCAGCCTTCTGATAGAGAGAGAGAGAGAGAGAGGGATAGCTAGTTCAGGCCTTTCCTCAGTATGAACCATTCTTCTGCCCAAGAGGAGACTGGAGAAGCCAGCTCAGTGCATTGCCTGTATTGTTTTGCACCTGAGTTCCTCCAATAAAGAAGCACACTGGTTAACTGCAGACCCTGACTCTCTGGACTTACCATCCCTTCCAGAGAGCAGCAACATGTGGGACACCTTGCCAGTGTCTGAAGGACCCAGCGTAGTGTCGGGGCCACCCCAAACCACAGCAAATCCATATTTTAAAAAAATCTGTTTCTGGTCACATTTCAGCAGTCATCTTTTTATCATAGGCAGGATTAGAATGCTAGATATCACCTCTATATATACACCTCTATATGTAACACAGGATCCACCATTCATAATAGGTGATGTAACAGCTTATCTACTCTCTACTGACCTCTGCACAGGTTACAGAGCATGCCTAGAAAACTGTCCTATAGAAGTCACTAAGTTCTTTTATGGAGGCTGCTGTTAAGAACAGCTCAGGCAAGATGGCAGCTCCCTTAGTCATGTTCAGGAAATAGAATTTAAAAATCTACAATTAGAAAATAAAAACAGTTTAGAAAAAACTGTATATATATGGTTTTAGCTTGCAAAAAACCCAGATTCATTCCCTTTAAGGTGTCAGTGGGCCTCTTTACCTACAGGTTTCACATACGATATGAAAAAATGTAAACTTATGACCTATGTTCTTTTCCATAGAGCTTTTGCTGGCAGTGGTGCTGGATTATTCTGTGATCTACTGTGATAAGGTAGAGAATGGTGTATTGTGACACCGCAGAGTACGCTGTGAAACCATCTCTGAAGCTTACAAATATTTGCTGGATGAGATCACCACTGAGGTGTCTTCTGTCTGCCAGAAAAGAAACTACAATATTTGTAGGCTTAATTATGTTTTAAACTCTAAAAACTAGATAATTACTAGTTCTGTTAGGACTTAGCTTCTATCCATGCTAACTCCTGCTATAGTTTAAAGGGGTATTCCTATCTGAGACAATGGGGGCAGATCGCTAGGACCACCAAGAATGGTGGTGGCTGCAGGACTGCAGGTTTTCTGGGGTCCGGCCACCACCAAGCTCTCTCCCCATAGTAATGAACGGGAGTGTACATGGTGCTTACCCTGCAGCTGCTCCTATTAATTTCTATGGGTATGACGGAAATAGCCGAGCCAGTGCTCGGCTATTTTCAGCGGCCCCATAGAAATGATTGGAAGGCGGCTGTGAATGTGCAGTGAGCCCTCAATAACTTTCAGGGCTCCGTTCTCACACCACTGGGACCCGCACCTATCAGACAATGGGGGCATATCCTAGCGATATGCCACCATTGTCTGAGATAGGAAAACCCCTTTAATGTATCTTGCTGGCCAGAAATGATAAAAGGGATTACATGAGATTAAAAAACAAAACAAAACATAGCTGCTTTCATCCACGAACGGTGCACATTTTTCCAGGGGCTGTGTCTGGTATTGCAGCATTCAAGTAAATGAGGCTATTATGTAATACCAGATATTGACCTTTCTGGAAGATAGAAACCATGTTTTTCTAATATCGTACAACCCCTTTTAGTTTTTTTTTATTGTATGAACATCCTAACTAGTATATTCTTGAAACTAACCAAGGATTAATCAGAATCATGATTTTAGCTACATTATATGTGTTACATATGTGTTAGTACTATACACCTTGCTTTTCATACTGAAAGACGCACTAGGTGATCCACTTATTAGGGGATCCACATAATTAGGTTCCACCCTTTCATGGATACCAGTGGTTTAGGCATTCTGGACAGAGAGATTGCATGCAAAAAAAGGCATCCTTTCAACATTTTGTAGCAAATTGACCTACAATAAAATTAGTTAGGCCTCATGTACCAGTAGAACCCTGTGTACTAATCAAATATATATATATCATGGATCTTGAGGGCATAGTATTTGATTATAATGACTACTGGTATTCTGTAGACTAGGTGTATATGCAGTGACCCAGTGGATTACTGCAATTGAATGTTATGATTTGTTGTTAAAACACTTCGGGAGTTATTTACTAACAAAAATGCACCTATTTTTGGCGTATTTCTGGCGCAGATTGTTGCACAAAGGGTTATGCAGGAAAAGTGAAGAGCACCGCAGCACTCTCAATTCTTCACAAATTCAATGTCTATTCACCAAAATGTGCACATTTTGGTGAATAAACATTGAATTTATAAAGAATTGAGAGTGCTGCGTTTCTCTTGACTTTTTCTTCATAACTTCGGCGGATCCACCCCCAGTGCACAGGGTTATTAAGACCAGCGTCTAAAAGGCTGGTCTTAATAAATAACCCCCTTATTTTCCTATGCCCTACATATTCTTCATAATTGATGAGTTTCTAGAAGAGGGGCTAGTGGGGAGTTCAGTGTTTGCAGCCTGAAGAGAGGACATGTCTGTGAGAGCTCCACAGAACTAGGCCTGATCCAGGGAAGCTCTACCCCTGAGACTGAACCGCCAGTGAATCTACTGAACACAGAGATAATACCTCTGAGAGTAAGAGACCATATTCCATTGATGGTTGAGAATTGTGAGGTCTTTTTTTTTGAAAGACAGTGAGTTACCACTTGATTATGGCACTAAGACTTTACTGCACGTGAAAAGGGTTACTCCTTATACCTTCCACACTTCAAAGATGGTCTAGCCAATCCATCTACCACCTACAACCCTCAAACTGGGCATGGCAAAGGGGGTTAATGAGAATTGTGTTGCATGCCTCTGATTATTTGTGAGCACTGAGAAGCATATTTAGAGAGAGACTTAGGGAAGATTACCTCCGTTATTGTTGCCACCTATACACAGCCATTGGAAAGAGCACTAGTGTGTAACTTACTACTGAACTGTTCCTATTGCTGCTGTCTGTACTACTGGTCATTGACTCCACCCCCATACATCCGTGGGCCAACCATTCACCATGAAGGGCATCCCACCTACCACCAGGCAGGAGCCCCCAAAGAGTCCAGGGTTTGCCCCTTTGTGTATTTCTATTGATTACAGTACTTCTATGGACTACAGCTCTCACAGGCCATGTAGTCCTTGATAGATGTAGTCCTTAGGAGTCACATATACAAGTATATACAATTTTCAAGAACTTTTAATGCAGCTGTCCCAACTGGAGCTGGAATTTTTGCATATTTTCTGTTTCACAACTGTAGCCCTCTAGCAGAATATGTCAAATCACAAGTCTATTCTACTTTCATGAAATGTTCACGTGTCTGTCATGTGACATGGGGGAGGGGGCTACAAGCAATTTATGTGGCAACTGATACTGAAGCAGATGTGTAACAAAATTCTACATGAAAGAGAAGCCTAAAGTTAACCGTATAATAAGAGTAAGTGACTAAAATGTGATAAAAAGACCAACACAAAGCATATAAGGTAAAGATAAACTCTTACACAATCGTAATTTGAAGTTCCTGGACCCCAATGCAAAATCTCTTACTGACACCCTCCTCATCACCACCTGCCATACACCAGTATGTTCCAAACTGGCAGAGAAGTCTTTGGGCTCCCTCAGGCACATTTGCACGCCTTATAGCTACGCCTGTGGATGAATTAGAGATTCACAGACAACACTCGCCTGGCTCCACAAACTTTGCATTGATCACAAGTGACCTTCCACCTCATCAATACGTCTGATCTATTCCCACATATGAGCGACTTACCTTGTGTCATTCTCCTCGTGTCTTTTTCCCTCCTGCACTCAGCTGGAAGCACCTCTACTAGGTGAATTACAAGGTGACACTGAGGGCTTTGTTGTGTGCTGGATGGAATATAAAACTGAGAAGACGAGGTGGGGCGGCGGGAGTCATTGCTGGCTTTCTGACTTGGTAAATCACAACTGGTTTGCTCACTTGAAAGAAATTTTTTTCTTGCCAACCTTGCTTGAAAGTAGGTGTGGTAACAGATTACTGGGTCTTATGATTTCATCACTTTCATGGAGGAGCGCTTTCTTCTGCATTGTCTGACTCAACACTATTTCAAGATATGAGGATGACATTAAGCTCTAATATTGCAACTTTTTTGATTTTTTTTTACATATTACATTTTTACATATTATGTTTTTCCTTTTGACTGCTGCTTTCATTCTGATTTTATACCTTTCAAATAGCTGTGTTCATTATTACTTATTGTATAGCACCATTAACTTCCAGGGAACTGTATATATGGAATATGACATAGAATATAAACAATGCTAAAAACAAGCAAGTACAATAACCATGAGGTTACCAAATGACAGACTAGTACAGAAGGAGAGTGGACACTACCTGTACCTGCGAGATTTTGCTACATAACTTATGTTTTACTCTCTTCAGTAAACACTTTCCAATAAAACGCATACGACACATAGCTTACACCCTTCAAAATCCAGGTTTTCAACCTGAGGTATGTTTGACCTAAGGTACTTGTCTCTAGGAAGTACTGCCACTGTCCTCATTCTATGCTTTTAATAGGAGTATATAATCAGAGTATTCAGGGGTCTTTGACTTTCTTCATTTGAATAGGGGGTAATTGCCTTAGAAATGTTTTAAAACTACAGGTGATATCCTCTGTTATGGCAATGGGTGTGGAACAACTGAACAGCTACTCCTAAGGTCTCTTTCACACGAGCGAGTTTTCCGTCCGGGTGCGATGCGTGAAGCCAGACTGAATTCTGACCCCTTCATTTCAATGGGTCTGTGTACATGAGCGTTGCTGTTCATGAATCCTTTCTATGTTGAGGAAAAATCACAGCGTGTTGTATATTCTGCATTCTTCACACAGCTCTGGTTCCATAGAAGTTATTGAGGCTTGTGTGAAAAATGGATTGCCACGCTAATTTTATACACAACCAGGAGGGACACATGGATTTTCTCTATCCAATGACCCTCCTGTTGCCGAACCCCAAGTCTGCCTACATCATTTCCCAATTTTCTGACTCAATTGCTGCCAAATTGACCTTAACGTGTCCTTACGATTTGGCGGGAAGAAGACTTATCTTTTGGCAGGAAAAGTACCTTCAAAAACTGCTTAAATGGAGGGACTCCTATGGTAATCATAATCCCTGTGGATCCTGTAGATTAAGGATACAGCCGTTTTCAAACTAGTAAAACAGTAATTACCCACGTGAATACACAAACCAGTGATACATTATAAAATGATAGTTGTACTTTGTTAATTATATGTGAATAAAACGTGCCACTGATGGTACTGGTCAAGGTAGGTTGCTGAACTACTCTGATATGAAGCCTTATTGCCTCCAATGGCTTTGTTGAGTGTTGCATGTATGGAGTTATTCTACCCTAGAAGCTTCATGAAGAGAATGCCGTGTACATATCAGCATCTGATAGATCATTCCTGTATGTGTTTTTTGATTCATATAGCATTCAACAGAGAAAAAAAATATTTGTGCCTTAGTATGAAAGTACTGCTCCCTGTAGTCAAGAAAGGTCACACATGAAGCAAACTGCTGTCCTCGCCTCATGGACAGTATGCCCCTGGTGTCCAAATAAGAACACATTTATTCTTTGCATTTTTTTGGTAAATCTTAGGCTGGGAATATTAACATTTCCAATTACTTTCATTTTAATAATTCTTGAGAATTACAAAGATTTGTTTGCACTCATTACAAAACCAGTCTTATACGACAGCACTTGATGAGTACATGCCCTTGTCACAGAAGTGGATGACTTTCAGTCTGTGTATTCAGTGCAGGGGAATTTTACAGACGCTAACTGGGCGGTACTGCTCAAGGGCTCTTACATGTGAGTATCATCCTTAGGGCTCCTTTGGTATGTAATCCTTACTCTGTTTTCTGTTGGACAGACTCTGTATATATAGAGTTGTGGAGTCCAGTGGAGCATGGTTGTCCCAGCAAGGAGACACTTTGTTTAGCTTGTTTTCCAGGGTCCCTTCTAACAGGTAGGTGTTGTTTCAAGCAGAGTCCTAGGGAAAGGTGATAATATGTTTGCTGACTGAACAGGAAATTATCAGGAAGGAACTGTTTGTTCCCAATAATTATTTATTCTGTGATTCTGTCACCACATATTAATGCTCTAAACTGTTCCCAGTGCCCTCTAGTTTACATACACTGTATCCCAAACTTACCTTTATGTCCTTTTGTTAATATTTATTGCCCAGAAAAAACGATCCATGCACTGTGCGCATAATTATTAGGCAAGTTGTATTTTTGAGGATTCATTTTGTTATTATTAACAACTACATTGCTGTCAATCCAAAATGTTAAAGGGTTTGTGTCATCATTGACAATGGGGGCACATCGCTAGGATATGCCCCCATTGTCTTACAGGTGCGGATCCCACCGCTGGGACCCGCACCTATATCCAGATCGGAGCCCCGAAAATGAAGGAGGGTGCACTGCGCATGCGCAGCTGCCCTCCATTCATTTTCTATGGGGCCACCGAAAATAGCCGAGCACTGGCTCAACAGAAATGATCGGGAGTGGGGGCCCATTCATTTCTATAGGGAGCTGGCTTGGTGGTGGCCGGACTGGAGTCCTCCAGCCACCACCTTGCGGGGCTCCGTTCTGGATATAACAGCGGGTCCCAGCTGTGGGACCCGCACCTATAAGACAATGGGGACATATCCTAGCGATATGCCCCCATTGTCCATGATGAGACAACCCCTTTAATAAACCTCAAACTTGAATATTTAAGAAAGTAAAAATGGGATTTTGGTTTTCTTAGCAGAATATCTATGTGTGCATAGTTATTGGGCAACTATTAGTCTGCACAGTGGTGTATCTAAGGTATTTGGCACTGGGGGCAGGAACTTTCTCTGGCACCCGAGACCCAATGAATTTAATGTTGCTGTTCTTGTTGATCTGAGAGAAGATAAGACAATTGAAATGTACCCCCCAAATTCCAAATCCACCCCTTTCCCCCAGCCATACTGTTCAAGAGATATTTGGGTGGATATTACATATATTGCTACAAAACATACAGGAGAATACAGCACCACATACCTCTTATATCCAGTGATGTCTCCTGTGATGTAGATGTTCATCTTCTTCATTCTAAGATCAGACCGCTATGATAGCTTCTCTCAGCGGCATCTTGTCTCTGCAGTTTACAACACAAACATCTTAGATTCCTCACTTTGCTATCATCCTTCCCCTCCTAGTGCCTTCACATTTTAATCCTGGTGCTACCCCCAAAAACTGTGGCCCTACAGTACCCCCAGTAGCAAGCTGATTAGTAATGTCCTCCATTTTGTGCTCAATAATAATGCCCCCACATCACCCTTAATATTAGCAAATAACCCCCTAGGAGAAATAAGACCCCTAAAGTGCCCCCAACAGTAACAAGGAACCTCTATAGGCCCCCCATAAAGCCCATAGTAGTAATAAAGCTCCTTATAGTGTCTCCAGTAGATATAATGCCCTCTGTAGTAGCCCCATACTTATAAAGCCCCTTTGCAGTGCCCCCTTGCAGTGCCCCTTTATTATAATGCCCCCTATAGTGCTATTACATATAACCCCCCCCCCCCCCCCGCGTAGTGCTCCTATATATTATGCCCCCTCTGTATTGGTAATATATTTATATATATACACACACAATGCCTTGAAAAAGTATTCATACCCCTTCAACATTTCCAGATTTTTTCACGTTGCACCTACTAACTTAAATGGATATTATCAGTATAACTACAGCTGTTCTGTGAAGGCCTCAGAGGATTGTTAGAGAACATTAGTAGAGATCAAACAGCATCATGAAAACCAAGGAACACACCAGACAGGTCAGGGATAAAGTTGTGGTAAAGCAGGGTTAGGTTATAAAAAAATATCCCAAGATCTTAACATCTCATGGAGCAATCCATAATACAAATATAGAAGGAGTATGGCACAACTGCAAACCTACCAAAACATGGCTGACCAGCTAAACTGACAGCCCAGGCAAAGGAGAGCACTAATTAGAGAAGCAGCCTATGGTCACTCTGGAGATGCTGCAGAGATCCACAGCTCAGGTGGGGGAATCTGTCCACAGGACAATTATTAATCGTGTACTCCACAAATCTAGTCTTTATGGAAGAGTGGGAAGAAGAAAGTCATTTTTGAAA
The DNA here is from genome assembly GCA_900303285.1 of Rhinella marina. Classification (NCBI taxonomy): domain Eukaryota; kingdom Metazoa; phylum Chordata; class Amphibia; order Anura; family Bufonidae; genus Rhinella; species Rhinella marina. The sequence goes on along the minus strand of ONZH01019336.1, from coordinate 264,473 downwards.
GCAAGCCATAAGAAGTGCCGTTTGCAGTTTGTCACAAGCTATGTCAGGGACACAACAAACATTTGGAAGATGGTACTCTGGTCAGAGGAGACCACAGTTGAACTTTAAGTGCAAAACGCTATGAATGGTGGAAAACTAACAATGCACATCACCCTGAACACACCATCCCCACCGTGAAACACATGGTGGTGTCAGCATAGTGCTGTGGGAATGCTTTTCTTCAGCAGGGACATGTGGAATCCCACCCTACCACAAGCTCATCTTCTCTCTTATCCTCTTTATTCTTATGGCAACTTGTGTTTGAAAAAGGTCTATTTTTGACCGAAACATTACAACAATTTTATGGAGTTGCCTTGCATAATATATGAATAAAGATCAACCTTCACACTAATTTCTTGGAGTGCTAAAGTTTATGCTGTATGCACTTTATTTTTTAGGGCATTAGAAGGCTTTGAATTTTAGAAGCAATTTTTACAATTTTTACGAACATTTCCCAAATCCACTTTTTTAAGGACCAGTTCAGTTATGGAGTCACTTTGTGGGGCTTACATAGCAGATACCACTCATAAATGACCCGATTTTAAAAACTACACCCTTCAAGTTATTCAAAACTGGTTTTAGAAACTTTGTTGACCTTTTACGTGTTCCACAAAAATGAAAGAAATATGGAGGTGAAATTTCAAAATTTCACTTTTTTTTGCAGATTTTCCATTTTAATCCATTTTTCCTGTAACACAGCAAGGATTAAGGCCCCTTGCAGATGAGCAGGAGACACGCACGTCTCCCGCAACACATCTGCAGGGCTGGACTCCCGGCACTGTTATCCATTACATTCCAGTACTGTAAGGGTTACATAGCATCATAAATCAATATATTACCCACATGTGGTGGTAAACTGCTGTGTGGGCAAAATGCAGGGCTCAGAAGGGAAAGAGCACCATATGGTTTTTGGAGGGCTGATTTCATTGGGATAATTTTAAGTTGCCATGTCACTTTAGAAGACCCCCTGATGCATCCCTACAGTAGAAACTCCCAAAACGTAACCCCATTTTGGAAACTATAGCATAAGGTGACAGTTTTACATAATAAAGCAGAAAGAAATCATGTTTTGTGTCTCCATTTTCTGAAACCCATATTTTTTTATTTTTCTGCTGATCGTCTTGTGTAGGGCTCATTTCTATTGGTACTATTTTTGGGTACATATGATTTTTTTGATTGTTCAATATTACACTTTTTGGGCAAGGTGACCAAAAAAATTGTTAGTATGAAATAAATATGAATAGAAGTCTACTAAGATGAAATTTGGTGACTACTGGGATTTTTCTTCAACTATTTCATAACTGGTTTTCCCGCCGCAGCACCAGGACAGATTGAGTGCTGAGCTTCTTTTGCTAGTGGAACAATGGCCTAAACTGGCACAGCACACTATTTTTCTTCTTTCTTGCCCAGCCTTCAGTGTCATCTTGGTGAGGATTTTCAACTCTGCAGGGAGCGTGGTGACACAGACCAAGTTGTCCTCCGCTGGTGTCCAAAACATCACTTTTGTCAAAATAAACCAAACCTGGATCTTGCCATTGTTGCTGCCTGCCTGGCATCCTGCCTACCATCATGTTGCCTGCAAAACATCATGTTCCGTAAAGCTGCTGCTGCCTCCATCATCCCACTGCCACCTTCTTGCCACTGCTGCTGCCTACCTACTATCATGTTTAGTATGGCTGCTGCTGCCTCCATCATGTCACTGCCTCTTTCTTGCCACTGTTGCAGCCTTCCTACCAGCATGTTCCATATGGCTGCTGCTGTTGCCACCACCTCAACTGCTAGTATTAGCTGCTAATTCCCTACTGCAACCACTATTACTGCTATGCATCTGCCACTACTACTACTACTACTACTACTACTACTACTACTACTTCTACTATTACTACTACTACCCGTAGATAGCCAGTCTACTGCCTTGTATGTTCCATGCTATGCTGCTTCTGCTGCTGCTACTATTACAGCCCCATTACTCTCCCCTTTCCACATCCACACTGCACTGATGCTGCAAGGTATTCTGACCCTGTCAAGGCATAGTTTTTGGATGCTTGTTCTCCCAACAAGCCACTTTTAAAAAAAATAATTTTTGTCCCATAACACCATGTGTATTTAACCCCTTGGTGACATTTGACGTAATAGTAGGTCACAGCAGGAAGTGCAGGGGCCCGTAAACGCTGATGCCAGCGGATTAACCCCTAATTCAGCTCTGGCTGTGGCATAAAATAGAATTGCACAGGCAGGGGTCTCCCTCTGCCTTTCCATCACCACCCCCCCTGCAATGCGGTGGAAGGGGGCGATGGCTGCCATGACACCCCCAGGCCTTGTATTGTGCTGCATTGAATCAGGGATCAGACCCTGAAATGTAAAGTCCCTGTACTGGGGCAAAAATAAAAAGTGAAAAAAAGTAAAAAAGAAAAAGAAAAAAGACTTTTCTAAAAATAAAAAAAATCAGGTTTACACTACAAAAGTGCACCTTTCCTATCATCAAGCAATCTTTAAGAAAAAATAAAAATAATATATGAGGTATTGACAATTATTTTGACATTTTTCAGAAATGCTTTTTTATTGTGTAAAACTGAAATAAATAAAATAAAAATATACATATTAGGTATCCCTGCATCCAAAACGACCAGCTCTATAAAACACATGATCTACCCCCTCATGTGAATGCTGTAAAAAACCCCAAAAACTGCAAAACAACCCGTTTTTGGTCAACGTACCCCACAAAAGTGTAATATTGAACGATCAAAAAATCATATATACTCAAAAATTGTATCAATAAAAACGTCTACTCTTCCTGCAAAAAAGAGCCCTTACACAAGACAATCGGCTTTCAGAAAACGGAGACACAAAAAACATTTTTCCAAAAATGCTTTATTATGTTACACTGAAACAACCCCCCCCCCCTAAAAATAGAACAACATGCTGTATAAAAATAACACATGATCAATCTAAGACAGGAGTGGGGAGCCTTTTTGCTGCCGAGGGCCATTTGGATATTTGTAACATCATTCGCGGGCCATACAAAATTCTCGATTTAAACATTTGACTGCTATATTTGGTCAGAAATTGCGCTTCAATAAAAAAAAAAAATCTAGAGTGCTGTGTTTTTTGCAGCACAAAATGGCACCTGCACTATATATATTACATATAGTACACACATCATTTTGACCACACATAGCAGTCTAATTTTTAAGTTCAGAATGTTGCATATTTGGTTATTTATTTGGCTTTAATGGCAGCCAAGCTAAACCCAGGGGGGTCCAGAGAGGGGTTCACCCAGCTTTCACTCTCCCTGCCACTGTCCCTGCCTCTTTCTTCGCAACTGTCCCTGCCTTTGTCCCTTTCTCAGCCTCAGATCTGCCTCCCACCTCCATCAGCCTCATTTCAGACTCCCATCAGACCCCCCAGCCTCATATAAGCTGCCATCAGACCCCCCAGCCTCATATCAGACCCCCCAGCATCAGATCAGACTCCTAGCCACAAATCAGACCCCTCCAGCCTCAGATCAGACTCCTAGCCACAAATCAGTCCTCCCCAGCCTCAGATCACCTCCGATCAGACTCCCCAGCCTCACATCAGACCCTCATCAGACGCTCCATTAGCCTCAGATGAGATTGCCGCTCAGAAGGTGGACCAGTGGAAGGGTTGGTCTTTGACCCTCAGGGAAAGGGTGAACATTATCAAAACCTACCTGATCCCATTGCTGTTATATCTGGGCAGTGTGTGCGTCTTGCCAGAACCTCTCTGGACTCGGGTCTACAGTCTGTTCTTCCAGATGTTATGGGGGAATAGACTGAACCTTGTCAAGAGGGAGGTTACTTACCGTACGAGGAGACTAGGAGGGTTGGATATGGTCAACCCTGTGGTGTTCCTGATGAAAACACCTTTATTAAGATCAATCTGGCAAACCTCTGGAAAGAGAGGGCTCCTCCGTGGGTAGTCTCCTGTCGGGGATGGTTTCGGCCTTTCTTCCAGGAATGGGAGACAGGAGGGAAAGTGAAGGATCTCCGCACGCCACATGGACATCTCCCGGCTTATGCTGCCCTGGTTCTGAAGGTATTACGTCGGTGGGGTCTGGGGATGTGGGAAATCAGGACTCAGTCAAGGAAACTCCTTGACCAGAGGGTTCTGTTGACCCATTTCCAGAAACCTCTGGCCCTCAGGGACTGCCCAAGTCGGGATCTGAGGGTTGGGTTACAGCTTTTGAATTCCATCAGGATCCCTTTGAAGTTTCTTGACTTGACTTGGCGCTGCTTCCACGGGAAACTGTGTGTGAGGGACAATCTGAAGTGTAGGAGCTCTGAGGACAGGGGGTGTCCCCGAGAGGAGTGCGGTGGTGTGCTGGAGAGCATGGACCACTTCCTGCTTCAGTGTCCCTTCAACACAGAGGTTTACACCAGGGTGGGGAGCTCCATCGGCTGGCCTAGGCTGGTCACCCTCTCCTATGCGGAATGGGCCTATGGAGCATTCAGACACCTGGGTAGTAGGGACCGCTGCACTTTATTCCTAGTCAGCTCGGTGGTCAGGTATTACACGTGGCACGCACGGTGCTTAGTCTCGACGCAGCGCAAAATCCTCCCCGTGGATGAGGTGGTTAGGAACATTCTTGGAGACCTGGTGAAGGTGCGCTCTCTGGAGTATGAGAGGTTGGGGGCGGGTAGAGCCTCTCTCCTCTGGAGGGGTTTTGCCTTTGGGGTACCCTAGCCTGTTGTCTCCCTTCCTGGTGGTGGGCTGATGCTGACACTCTAGATTTTTGTTTTGTTTTGATGGCTGTATGAGGACATAGGGCTCGCAGGCGCCGAACTTGGGCTTTAATGGTTGTGTGTGGCTGGAAAGCCTCACTGTGGGTGGTACGGGTGGTCTGCCATGTGTTTTAGTGTATATGTATATTTGTATATTTCTGTACATTTGTATATAATTTGTATATGTGTTTATTTTATAGTGATGAATATTTCTTATGTGAGCTTTGGGTGTAGTGTCAGGTTGGGTGGTGGGTAATTGGGGGGAGGGTTTCATGGGACTTTAGGGACTTTTGGACTTTTTCTGGTATAAGAGAAAATCCTGGGCTGGTTCATGGACGTCTGTTATCATGTGCTGGGGGCATGGGATGCGGGACCAGCTCAGGGCCCAAAAAAAAAATAAAATAAAAAAAAAATAAAAAAAAAAAATAAAAAATAAATAAATAAATAAAATTAAAAAAATAATAATAATAATAAAAAAAAATGTGTTGTATTGGGGTGTTAGTGTGTGGGATTTTTGTAAGTAAGTAAGTTTGTTTTATATTTGCTGTGTTTAGGTAAAGTGCAACCGGATCAGGAAGGTTAGTGCATTGTTATTGTTATTTAAATTGTAAATATTGTAAATACTGTATATATTGTATATAGTGGTCGTTCTGTGGGGGGCGAGTGTTGGGCTGGACCGGTGTTATCTGAGGTGCATTATATCCTGTATATTTGGTTTGTGTTTGGTGTGATTTCTGTATTTATTTATTTATTTATTTGTAATGGTTTTAAAACTTTTAATAAAAGAAATACAGACAGTGCAGTTCTCAGCTTCCAGTGCCTCCCATATGCTAATGACCGCTTCCATAATGGAAGCGTTCGTTAGCATTTTCACAATGTGTTCTGGCCGGGGGCCACATTAAATGATCGCACAGGCCGCATACGGCCCGTGGGCCGGAGGTTCTCCACCCATGATCTATGAGAGCAGACATTTTTGGTTACCTTGCCTCAGAAAATGGTTGCTTTCTATTATTTAAGCCCCACAAAGTCACTTCATAACTGAATTGGTCCTTTAAAAAGCGTTTTTTGGAAATTTTCTTAAAAATTTTAAAAATTGCATCTAAAATTCTAATCCATCTAACATTCAAACAAGATAAAATGACATTTACAAAATGATGACAATATCAAGTAGACATATGGGAAATGTAAAGTAATAACTAGTTTACCACTGTTTTAAAAGCCAAGAAATAGAAATTTTGAAAATGGCGATTTTTAAAAAAAAAATTTCAGTAAATTTTAGTGACATATCTTAGATTTCCAAAATTTGGACTGGTCCTTAAGGTGAAAAATGGCTAGATTCTGAAGGGGTTTAACACCACCTGCCCTTCATAAAGGGCAATTTTTGGAGTCTTTGGAATATGAAAAAGCATAACACATGTGCAGGCTATGTATGTCAGTTTCATTTACTACTGCTGTCACTGCGTTCAAGAGCTTGGTGAGAGGTGAGAGAAAAAGCAAAGATGCATTAAAAAAAAACAAAGAAAAGAGATAAAAGATTTTCCTAAAAGATTCAGAGTCCAAGGAAACTATGTTATATAGCGATTTCACTAGCAATTAGAGCCAATCTGGTTTTAACTAAACCTTGACAGGTTCACTCATCTGTTATTAGAATATATAATTGCGCCTCTGTATTATTAGTATATATATAATGCCCCCTCTGTATTATCTGTATATATAATGGCCTCCTCTGTATTATTAGTATATATAATGGCCCCTCTGTATTATTAGTATATATAATGGCCCCTCTGTATTATTAGTATATAAAATGCCCCCTCTGTATTATTAGTATATATAATGAACTCCTCTGTATTATTAATATATATAATGACCTCCTCTGTATTATTAGTATACATAATGGCCTCCTCTGTATTATTAGTATATATAACACCCCCCTCTGTATTATTAGTATATATAATGACCTCCTCTGTATTATTAGTATACATAATGGCCTCCTCTGTATTATTAGTATATAACACCCCCCTCTGTATTATTAGTATATATAATGGCCCCCTCTGTATTATTAGTATATATAATGGCCCCTCTGTATTATTAGAATATATAATAGCCCCCTCTGTATTATTAGTATATATAAAGGCCTCCCCTGTGTTATGAGTATATATATAAAGCCCCCTCTGTATTATTAGTATATATAATGGCCTCTGTATTATTAGTATATATAATGGCCTCCTCTGTATTATTATAATATATAATGGCCCCTCTGTATTATTATAATATATAATGGCCCCCTCTGTATTATTATAATATATAATGACCCCCTCGGAATTATTATAATTTATAATGGCCTCCTCTGTATTATTAGTATATATAATGGCCTCCTCTGTATTATTAGTATATATAAAGCCCCCTCTGTATTGTTAGTATATGTAATGCCTCCTCTGTATTATTAGTACAGTATATATAATGACCTCTCTCTATTATTAGTATATATAATGGCCTCTTCTGTATTATTATTATATATAATGCCCCCTCTGTAATATGTGTATATATATAATGACCTCCTCTGTATTATTAGTATATATAATGGCCTCCTCTGGATTATTAGTATATATGATGCCCCCTCTGTATTATTAGCATATATAATGCCCCACCTCTGTATTATCAGTATATATAATGGCACCCTCTGTATTATTAGTATATATAATGCCTCCCTTTGTATTATTAGTATATATAATGGTCTCTTCTGTATTATTAATATATAATGGCCCTCTCTGTATTATTAGTGTATATTATGCCCCCCTCTTTATTATTAGTATATATAAAGACCCCATCTATATAATTAGTATATATAATGGCCCCCTTTGTATTATTAGTGTATATAATGGCCCCTTTGTATTGTTAGTATATAAAATAGCCGCCTCTGTATTATTAGTATATATAATGACTCCCTTTGTATTAATAGTATATATAATGCCTCCTCTGTATTAATAGTTTATATAATGCCCCCTCCCGTATTATTAGTATATATATTTGCCCCCTCTGTAATACTAGAATATATAATGTCCCCCTCTGTATTATTAGTATATATAATGGCCTCCTCTGTGTTATTAGTATATATATATAATGCCCCCTCTGTATTATTAGTATATATAATGGCCCCCTCTGTATTATTAATGGGCCCCCTTGGTTTCTATTAGTAGATATAATTCCCCCTTTATTGTATTTATAATGTCCTCCCACACCCCTGTAGTGCCCCCTATGCTTCCAGCATTAGCAGACATTAAAAAAAAAGTCACCTTCGTTCTGCTCTCCATCGCTGCTTCTGTCCTGATTTCTGGCATCTTGGCAAAGCTGGTAGCGAACACATCACTGTGCCCTCCTGTACCACGTCATCAGACCCAGCGCAGGAGGTCACGGTGATATCATTGCTGTCACCTTCCGCAGGACTACGAGTTTGAATGTCCAGGACAGGAGTGAACTATCAGACCCCCCCCCACAGTCTGGGAGCCAGCAGGGCACACCTGCCTAGCTGGCACCCAGGGTGGACCGCATTTCCCCCTCCCCTTGGCCTGCCACTGTGTGTGCAGAATTATTATATAACAAAATGAAAAAGGGAACTGTTTCCACCACACTTGAGATCGCTGCATGTAAATGCAGCACTTCACCTTCACTTAACGAGCAGCCGACTCTCAGGAAGGACCGCTTCCCTCCCGACAATCTGCTGCTGCTCAGCGTGTCTAAATGCGCCTTAAGTGGCTTCTTGACTTTTGTACGTTATTTACATGGTAGCTCTCAGTGGCAGGCTTCATACAACCCCCACCAAATGCCTCCAGGGGAAGTACTCCCCTGTTTCAACTTGTCTGATGACTGTATTTGTAATTTTTTTTTCCATGTAGACAAGCTATCGTGTACTGGCCTACTGTATCATGACTAATTTATTGGAGTTGAATACAATTCTAGCAAGAGTTTACTTCAGGCAGAAATGTTACAGTGCCAACGATTATTGCATCACTTAAAAGCAGTCTGTCAGCAATGCTTACCCCTCAAAACTGCTGACAAAGACAGGTGAGGGGTAAACCTGCTCACCTTAGTCGGTGATCATGCGTTTTAGATCCCCCAATCACTGGGCCCTATTGCAGCTGTTTGTGTAGAATGTACAGTATATCCTCGATAGTTTCTCGTATTGACCTCTTGTGTATTTCCTGTTTCAATTCTTAGTTACAAAATCCCTTGCGTCCTATGTTTAATTACCATATTTTATTTTCATGTACACACCCATAGCCAGTCCCTCCTGTTTTATTCCCAAATCTTTCTGATTACCCCACAGGCAGTGATTATGTCCACCAACAGGAAAAACAGCATATTTTCTACTAAGGGCACATTCACATGAAAAAATAAGGAAGTAGTAACTGTCAGATTTTCATGGCCATTTTGCATCCTTGTGTCTATCCATTTCCTGCTCATCTATCTGTTTTTAACATCCATTTGGCATAAAGTGTGCATCCATTTTTAAAGGTCATTATCCCCTTTACATGTACCTCAGAGGGTGCCACTTTAAAGATGGCGCCTGCTCATGTGTGCAGCAGGTGCCATAGCTGCTGGTTTTCTAGTATTTCAAACAGCAGAGATTCGGGGCAGATGTATCCAATCAGTCCTAAGGCTGATGAGCTAAATCCAATTTTCAGTCAGTCTCTGTTCACATTTGCCTCATTTCATCAGGCTTCCTTTGCCCTCCATAAACAGAATAACACATTCTACTGTGCTGGTCTGCCTATGGGGAATAAAACACCTTAGAAACCCATCGTAAGCCGGTGAGATCAGTTCTAAAACAGTTCCATCATATCATGGATCCTGTAAAATGACTCCAGGGTGAACAGAGCCTTAGGGTAAGTTCAAACATCACCAGGAGTGGACTAGCTATAGACCCTACAGGAACATTTTCCATTGGGCCAATGCCTCTGGGGCCACCGGAACCTGGCCGGGTACATAACAATCTAATGCTCTCGGCATTAATTAATGTTAGGAGCATCAGGTGAGTATGCTCTTGGCAAATGGCCACAGGTGCCAACCATACTGAGGTTGGGCCGTATATTATGGTATTTGGTTTTGGTTGGACAGCATTTTATGCTGCAGTACAGTATTGCTGGCTATTATCCCTGCCTACTTGTGTTGCCCTGCCTTATGTCAATTTGGAACCGCCTACAACTTGGGGCCACATTTTAAGTTTTTTTCCAGGGCCACTTTAAGTTCCCAGCCCCTGGACATCACGGGTATTATCTACTGAGAATCCATGGAAGAAGAACACATCAAAAGCTTCCAAAAACATAAATGACACAGCTAGAAGAAAGACAAAAGACCTCATAATGTGAAAATAATGGCTGTTTTATTGGATACCTGAGTGCGGTTACGTTTATTAACCCACATTAAAGTTCTGAAGGTCATTTATTAACCAAGGCTGTGTACACTAGGGTGAGCCGTGGCCGTCATGGATATACTTAAGAGCTACATCTGCTGGATTTTCATATCTTTTAGATGACATTGTCCTTGCGGAGATTCAGCTGGTATATACCATGAGTGGCACTAGAGAGTTTTCTTCCTTCTGGAAAATCTCCATGTAATGGCATGTGTTAGTGGACAAGAGGGTGGTGGCATGAAGTGGACAATCACATTTTCTAGGTTGTGCCCCAATAACTTCTGATGTAGATACAGAACATGAGGCTGGAAAGAACAATGGAAAAACTTGGCGCCTTCACGTAATCTACTGTTAAATGGCTGCATTTTAGGCTGTATTATGGCTGCTACACCCGACCCCCAACAGTTCTATTGAACAGAACTTACATTGCCTTGGGATTCTAGAAGCTTTATGCCTCTTCTGGTAGCCTGTTCTGGCATAAATGCCCGCTGCATGAATCGGTATTTGTCTGGGCGAAAGCCGGAATCAAGCTGGATCACTGTCGGATCCCATTATAGTCAACAGGGATCTGGCAGTGTCTGGCAATGCCGGATGTGGTGAACTCCGACAGGCTGTTCCAGCATTGAACATAATGCTACTGTGAACATAGCATTATGGCCAGTTCACACTGAGATTTCTGGCTTTGATTTTGGAGCGCTGATTACTGCTTCAAAATCTGCTCCAAAAAAGCCCTGGACAGCCTCCTATTCATTTCAGTATGAGCAGCAAGCCATATCCTGGGGCAGAATCAGTGCTGAATCTCCCTTGAAGTCCATGCTGAACTGGATGGAAGGATGTCTTTTTTTTAGCCTTAGAAACTATTGGGGTCATTTATCAAACTAGTGTAAAGTAGAACTGGCTTAGTTGCCCATAGCAACCAATCAGATTCCACCTTCCATTTTACAAAACAAGCTGTCAAAAATGAAAGGTGGAATCTGATTGGTTTCTATGGGCAACTAAGCCAGTTCTACTTTACACCAGTTTGATAAATGACCCCATATGTTACTATGTTACTCTTTTTTGTCTGTTCTGAGAATGCTGAAAACTGAATGGAGCATACTTCACCACAAAACCTTTTTTATGATTGTTTTGCACTTTTCAGTGCAGAATTCACCACAAAAATATGCAACTGGCCTAATAGTATAACCTCTTTCCATAACTCTTGTGCCACATAAAAATTTGTTATCAAATATGAAAATTTTAAAGGTATTCTATTGTTTACCATTGCAACCATTGTTTTATTGTTTTAGTGCATCTTAAATGTAAAATTAAGCAAATTTGTAAAAAATGTTAGTCTAAAATATGCTACTATTATGTATCTACAGCTCCTATGCAGATCTATATATCTCCCGCAGTTAGGCCTCGTTCACATTTCCGTTTTTCACTGACGTGTGCTGTCCGCATTTTCCACTGACATCACACTTACCCATTTATTTCAATGTATCTGTTCACACATCAGTATTTTTTTTTACCAAACACGTCTGTTGAATTATATGGGTCTCTGAAAATCACGGACACAACACGGAAGGCATCCACATTGCGTCTGTTTTCCACTGACCACTGATGAAAAAGGAGATGCTCTGGAATACGGATGACACACAGAGGGTAAAAAATGTATACACAGACCAAACATGGATGCTGCTTCATTGACATCTTCATGGATGTAATATGGACTGTGCACGAGGCCTTACTTTGCCATCCGTCCTCTAAATTTTGCAAAATTTAATGTTTACGTTTGTAAGAATTAGGCAGCAGAAGCAAAGAGTTTCTGTCTACAGGATCAAACTACACAGTGTGTACTCGTAGTCTGTTACCATGGATACATACAGTATTGTAGAAACAAAAGAGTAGGCGATTTAAACTAAAACGGTTTGCAGAGCTGTGTAATTTTACACTAAAACAACAATAAAAATATGACTGCAGAAGTGAACCTTCCCCTGTTGATGGAGTCATGCTTCTTTCTTATGTACATCCTACCCACTTCTGGTTCAGAGAAACCACTTTTTATGGTTTGTAAATGACCATGGTCACAAAGCAAAAGCAGCAGAAAGAGTATCAGTCACACAGCAGTTTGTGACCTCTGATAAAGCTCATAGCATTCAGTAAGCGGTCTATAAAACATGCCCATAGTGGTTTTGGCAACTTAGCGAAAACTGTGTTAAACAGTGTTCTGGGAATTGTCCTGCTGTCAGGACACAAGTGTACAAGGATAAGACGAATCAAGCACTGCTTGAATGGGAAGCGATGGTGTCCTACATAATATGTGGAATCCCACTGAAATACAGGCTTAAATTATAAATCACTGTGCAGTTTTCGACATGTAGTTGTTATAAATAAATTATTTGGCCTCCTGAACTTCTATCTCCAGATATCCTTTGGCATTCTGGAACCTGCTAGTTGTTAAATCCACCAACAGATGCTTGAGGCCAGCCTTGTATGGCTTGATAATTATGGGAATAGTAACAGTCTCGTTCGGCTTCACTGAGTGCGCCCTAAAAAAATACAATATTAATATTAATTCACATTTATATGCACAATGAGCAAAAAAAACAATATGAGAATTCAGAATTTTTACTGCTGAGAGAAACGCCTAGACCTCATGCACAGAGGTCTGATATTACAATTCCAATTATCAACTAATTTTCTACCCACCCTTAGGTTATTGACTTGCAGAATTTTAGTGACTATAGCTGGCCGCAGATCCTGACTTTTGTGGGATCTGTCGATGATTTAGGAGAACTTTCGCATAACATTTTAGCTCTCCGCTGTACACAAAGCTCATAGGGCTCCACAGCAAAACTTAGTATGGGCCCCTCTCCATCCAGTTTCCCAGTACACATGTGACATTTTTTTTTCTATTAAGTGAAAGAAATTTTAATTAAAATTTGTAATAAAGAAGGTCACCCACATTGACCCCTATGCTACAGGAGAATAGGTACTTCATAAATGCAGCATACATTCTCAACACCATATTGCTCAGAGTATTTATCGTAGATCCTCTAACAGAGGCAGACCACGCAACTGCTATGGGGCCCGCAGTGGAGGAAAGGCCCCACCCCCCTTATTACAATTAATATAACAGCTCCAGTCCAGAGTCATTGCCAGGGCCTCTGGCTCCACCTTCCAGCTCCCCTCACTGCTTCTCCTCAGCAGGCTGCGCTCCGGCTTCCCCTCCCCTCGCCTTCCCACTAGCCAATAGCAGCAGTCTGCAATATGTTCTCAGGGGCTGCACTGCTGAGGAGACCTGCACAGAATGTAAGTGTGTGTCAGTATAATATGTGTGTGTTTACATATACAGTGCCTTGCGAAAGTATTCGGCCCCCTGGAACTTTTCAACCTTTTGCCACATTTCAGGCTTCAAACAAAAAGATATAACATTTTAAATTTTTGGTGAAGAATCAACAACAAGTGGGTCACAATTGTGAAGTGGAACGAAATTTATTGGATCATTTAAACGTTTTTGTAATAATAAAACTGAAAAGTGGGGCGTGCAAAATTATTCAGCCCCATTGCATTATTACTTTGCTGCGTCACCTTTTACTGCAATTACAGATGCAAGTCGCTTGGAGTATGTCTCTATCAGTTTTGCACATCTACAGACTGAAATTCTTGCCCATTCTTCCTTGGGCAAAACAGCTCGAGCTCTTTGAGGTTGGATGGAGAGCGTTTGTGAACAGCAGTTTTAAGCTCTTTCCACACATTCTCAATTGGATTCAGGTCTGGACTTTGACTTGGTCATTCTAAGACCTGGATACGTTTATTTTTGAACCATTCCATTGTAGATTTTGCTTTATGTTTAGGATCATTGTCTTGCTGGAAGATAAATCTCCGTCCTAGTCTCAGGTCTTTTGCAGACTCCAACAGGTTTTCATCCAGAATGGTCCTGTATTTGGTTCCATCCATCTTCCCATCAATTTTAACCATCTTCCCTGTCCCTGCTGATGAAAAGCAGGCCCAAACCATGATGCTGCCACCACCATGTTTGACAGTGGGGATGGTGTGTTCAGGGTGATGAGCTGTGTTGCTTTTATGCCAAACTTATCGTTTTGCATTGTTTCCAAAATGTTTGATTTTTGTTTCATCTGACCAGAGCACCTTCTTCCACATGTTTGGTGTGTCTCCCAGGTGGCTTGTGGCAAACTGTAAACGAGACTTTTTATGGATATCTCTGAGAAATAACTTTCTTCTTGCCACTCTTCCATAAAGGCCAGATTTGTGAAGTGTTGGACTGATTGTTGTCCTATGGACAGACTCTCCCACCTCAGCTGTAGATCTCTGCAGTTCATCCAGAGTGATCATGGGCCTCTTGGCTGCATCTCTGATCAGTCCTCTCCTTGTTTGAGATGAAAGTTTAGAGGGACGGCCGGGTCTTGGTTAATTTGCAGTGGTCTGATACTCCTTCCATTTCAATATGATTGCTTGCACAGTGCTCCTTGGAATGTTTGAAGCTTGGGAAATCTTCTGGTATCCAAATCCGGCTTTAAACTTCTCCACAACAGTATCACGGACCTGCCTGGTGTGTTCCTTGGTCTTCATGATGCAGAACCCTGAGACTATCACAGAGCAGGTGCATTTATACGGAGACTTGATTACACACAGGTGGATTCTATTTATCTTCATCAGTCATTTAGGACAACATTGGATCATTCAGAGATCCTCAATCAACTTCTGGAGTGAGTTTTCTGAACTGAAAGTAAATGGGCCAAATAATTTTGCACGCCCAACTTTTCAGTTTTATTATTACAAAAAAAGTTTAAATGATCCAATAAATTTCGTTCCACTTCACAATTATGACCCACTTGTTGTTGATTCTTCACCAAAAATGTAAAATGTTATATCTTTTTGTTTGAAGCCTGAAATGTGGCAAAAGGTTGAAAAGTTCCAGGGGGCCGAATACTTTCGCAAGGCACTGTATGTACATATGCCTGTGTAGTGTACTGTATTCTGTACGTATGTATGTGTGTGATACATGTATGTAATTGTTTAATGCAAATGTATATGTGTGTACTATATGTACAGTATATATGATGTATATGTATATATATATATATGTATACTAGCAGAAAGACCCGGCTTCGCCTGGGTATATTTTATCTATTTATTTAATGTTTCTGTGTGTCGTTGCAGAGAGAAAGTCAATGCAGCTGACAGGAGGTGATTTTTACCTTCATTTTTTCAATCCCTATTGGCTGCGGAGTGGAAGGGGGTGTGGTTTAATGGGACACGGGGGGGGTTAAGTCCTTCATTTCAGGGTGGCCTGAATTATAGGTTAATGCCATGGTAATTTGAAGAAACACAATGGGTAGCAGTGGAAGAAAACATTGCTTTGCGCGGGTATATTTAATCTATTTCATTTAATGTTTCTGTGTGTCGTTGCAGAGAGAAAGTCATCCTCCCTCCCATCCCTGCAGCTGACAGATGTTGATTTTTACCTTCAATTGTTCAATCTCCATTGGCTGCGGAGTGGGAGGGGTCATGGCCTGACTGAGTCGGGGGCGTGACATTGAAAGACCTGGGGCAGGGTTTTAAGTCCTTCTTTTGATGGTGGGCAGAATTACAGGTCGATGCCATGGTAATTTATGAGGACACGCCATGGGTAACAGTGGAAGAAAACATTGCTTTGCACGGGTATATTTAATCTATTTCATTTAATGTTTCTGTCTGTTGTTGCAGAAAGAAATCCAACTTCCCTCCCACCCCTGCAGCTGACAGAAGTTGATTTTTACCTTCATTTTTTCAATCCCCGTTGGCTGCGGAGTGGGAGGGGGCGTGGCCTGACAGAGTCGGAGCGTGGTTTCGCGAGATCTGGGGCTGGGGTCAGAGTGGCATGAATTACAGGTCGATGACATGGTAATTTATGGGGACCCGTAATGGGTAGCAGTGGAAAAAAACATCTTTTATTAGTACTGAATGGTCGTAGTCTAAAATTAGTCAATTTCATCTATGATTTTTGTGTGTCATTGCAGAGAGAAATTCACCCTCCCACCCCTGCAGCTGATTTTTTTCAATCCCCGTTGCCTGCGGAGTGGGAGGGGGCGTGGCCTGGCAGAGTTGGGGGTGTGGATTATCAAGATGCTTCGAACGGTTGTAGTCTGAAATTAGTCTATTTCATCTAAAATTTTGTGTGTCATTGCAGAGAGAAATTCACCCTCCCACTCCTGCAGCTGACAGAAGTTTATTTTTCCCTTCATTTTTTCAATCCCTGTTGGCTGCGGAGTAGGAGGGGGCGTGACCTGACACAGTTGGGGGCGTGGCTTAACAAAGCGCTTCGCATAGGTGATTTAATCTATTTCATTTAATGTTTCTGTGTGTCGTTGCAGAATGGCTGCAGAGTGAGAGGGGGCGTGGTCTGACAGAGTTGGGGGCGTGACTTAGCAAGACGATTCGAACAGTTGTAGTCTATAATTAGTCTATTTTATCTAAAATTTTTGTGTGTCGTTGCAGAGAGAAATTCACCCTCCCACCCCTGCAGCAAACAGAAGTTTATTTTTACCTTTATTTTTTCAATCCCCATTGGCTGCGGAGTGGGAGGGGGCGTAACCTGACAGAGTCGGGGGCGTGGATTAGCAAGACGCTTCACATGGGTGTATTTAATCTATTTCATTTAATGTTTCTGTGTGTCGTTGCAGAAAGAAAGTCAACCTCCCACCCATCCCTGCAGCTGACAGAAGTTGATTTTTACCTTTATTTTTTCAATCCCTGTTGGCTGCGGAGTGGGAGGGGGCGTGGCCTTACAGAGTCGGGGCGTGGCTTAGCAAAGCGCTTCGCATAGGTGCATTTAATCTATTTCATTTAATGTTTCTGTGTGTCGTTGCAGAATGGCTGCGGAGTGAGAGGGGGCATGGCCTGACAGAGACGGGGCGTGGCTTAGCAAAAGGCTTCGAACGGTTGTAGTCTATAATTAGTCTATTTCATCTAAAATTTTTGTGTGTCGTTGCAGAGAGAAATTCACCCTCCCACCCCTGCAGCAAACAGAAGTTTATTTTTACCTTCATTTTTTCAATTCCCGTTGGCTGCGGAGTGGGAGGGGGCATGACCTGACAGAGTCGGGGGCGTGGATTAGCAAGACGCTTCGCATAGGTGGATTTAATCTATTTTATTTAATGTTTGTGTGTGTTGTTGCAGAAAGAAAGTCAACCTCCCACCCATCCCTGCAGCTGACAGAAGTTGATTTTTACCTTTATTTTTTCAATCTCTGTTGGCTGCGGAGTGAAAGGGGGTGTGGCCTGACAGAGTTGGGGGTGTGGCTTAGTGAGACCTGGGGCGGGGGTTTTAAGTACTTCTTTTAGGGTGGCCTGAATTAAAGGTCAATACCATGCTTATTTATGAGCCCACGCAATAGGCAGCAGTGGAGGAAAACATCTTTTATTACTACTGAACTGTAGTAATAAAAAAAAACATAAGTTATATTTATGGTAACCGGAATACCTTTAACAGTGTCAGTAAATAGAAATGGATGAGATCCTCAGCTGCTGATAATTACCTGGTTGTTATGGAAACCTGCCCTCCCTGTGTGGCTTTGCAGAGAATGGCAGTTGGAGTTTAAAACCAAAGCTCCCAGTTGTAATGTTGGCTAATGGAGATCATATTTTGGGAATATCTCGGGAACGGTACGTCCTAGAGAGATGACACCTGGTCTAAAACCTTCCCGGACACCTGATGTACCTGTGTGCCGAATTTGGTGAAAATCGGTCCAGTAGTTTGGTCGCGCATAGAGAACAGACAGACAGACAGACAGACAGACAGAAATTCATTTTTATATTATTAAGATATATATATACACACACACACGTAGCAGAGTTAACACACACTTAATGAGTTTTCACATTTAGTTAATGCGTTATGACTACCGCTGAGCAAAGTTGTGTTTGCAAGTTCGGCGTACAAGGTCCAGGTTATCTAAGAATCCCATTGCGGATTCCGCTACCACGGACCATAACAGAATTCTATGACGACATGCGCCACGCAAGCTTATATGAGGCATTCCATCATAATAGAAGTCTATGCTGGCCATGCTTTACTGTCATAGAATTCCGTTATGGTCCGTAGTAGCGGAATCCGTAACGGGATTCTTAGATAACCAAAATCCGAACCTGGTACGGCGAACTTGAAAATAAAAGTTTACTCAATACTAGTTATGACTGTGACCGTTAAAGGGGTTGTCCGGGTTCAGAGTTGAACCTGGACATTTCTCCTTCTTCCCCCATTCAGCCCCTCTGATATGAGCATTGGAGAGTTTCATGCTGAATTGCGCAGGGCAAGGGCTTATTCTGAAGATCCGGTGACGTCACCGGATCTTCAGAAAAATTCTCCAGATTCAGCACAGGGCAAAAAATGCTCAGATGCTCTTGTCAGAGGGGCTGAATGGGGAAAGTAGGGGATATGTCTGAGTTCAAAACTGATAAATTAAAGTCATCTGATCATTGTACTTTGATGCCATATCAGTCTCCGTTCACATCTCTGGCGAATGGTATCTGGTAGAGAACATCCTGCCAGGGTTCTCCAGATGCAGCATTGCTGGATTCTGCCCTTCACCAGTAGAACAGTTTTTGTCAGGCCAAAACCCTGCTGGTAGTCTGCCATAGTCTATGGCAGGAAAGCTCAATCTGGTGCCCTCCAGCTGTTTCAAAACTACAACTCCCAGCATGCCCTAATAGCTGTAGGTTGTCCAGGCATGCTGGGAGTTGTAGTTTTGCAACAACTGGAGGGCTCAGGTTTGGGCACCCCTGGTCTATGGGGTCTGGCGGTGAACAGTAGAATGTAGCAATGCTGGATCCGGTGAACTCTGGCAGGATGCTCTCTGTCGGATCAGCCTGCTGGATACAGTCACCTGAGATATGAAGGAAGCCTTAGGCCGCGTTCACATCACTGTTCCATTTCCGTTCTTCTGATCCATCAGAAGAAGAGATAAATAAACAAAACACAGATCCTGTATTTTAAGCACCCGTCATGCCCAGTTATGCACATTTTGCAGCCATTTTAGCCATTTGCGTCTGAGATCTATTTTTTTAGATGTAAATAAAGTTCTACACAAAGTATTTTGTTTTTTTTTTCATCTAAAATAATGTATCTCAGACGTAAATGGCTAAAATGGATGCAAAAATGTGCATAAATCAGCATAACGGATGCTTAAAATACAGGATTTGTTTTTTTGCTTATTTTTTTTTCTTCTGACAGATCAGAAGAACAGAAAACTAACAATGTGAACTCAGGCTTGGACAGTAATGCTATATAGTACCTGCTAATACCTACTAATGTCACCCTATGTGTACATGTTGTTTCGTAAGCACCCCCCAGGTTATCAAAAACAGTAGTAATAATGTGTAATGTAGCCCCAATGTACCTACTTAAGGCACCGTTCATGGGTGAGCGAGGGGAAGGACTGGAGTAGAAGGTGAGAGGGACCAGGGATGGGTAGTCAGAGGGGCTTGGGAATGACCATGGGGGCCCAATTCAGATTCCTGCTATGGGGCCCAATGAATTCTATGTACTCCCCTGGATAATGGCCAAAAAATACAATGATAAATTAGCTTCCCTTCAGTCACCACACAGAGGTAACAAGCAGGGGTCTGCATAGGCTTTCTGCTGCCTGAGGTGAAAACTGAAACGGCAACGCCCCCCCCAATGCCGATTTCTTAACCTAAACACTTTGCCACAATGAAAGCACTCATTGCCTATGGCCCTTCCACTGCCCCCCATCTTGCCCCTACCTCATGCTGCCTGAGGTGATCGCCTCACCTGGCCTCATTGGTGGTGCACCCCTGGTAACAAGGAACTGCACACTATATGTGCAGGGTCTGCTCTCCTAAATGTAGGTGCCCAATGGCATAGAAAGGTTTAGCGTAGGACCTGCCTGAGACCACCTTGTCGTTGGTAGGAAGACACAGATGTGTTTTGATAAAAATATATTGGCTGAGAGTCTCAGATATTATCATATCAGATTGAGGGCTTAGTCCATTTATAATGTTTGCATCTATTGTATTACTGCATTATTTTCTATGATTTTTCTTCCCTTCAGCCACCAGGGGGAACTGAGTGCATAGGAATTTATACAATAAAAGCAGAAGAAACCTCTTAGCATTGAGCTCCCCCTAATGGCAGCTTCATGAAAACTCTGTGTTTTCGTGTTGGGAAAAAGAAGAAGCAGTTTAGTGCCAGGCCTCCCCTGGGCCCCGTAGCAGTTCCGTAGCCTGCCTACACTGAAGGTACACCACTGCCACCAGACGCTTGAATACCCCAAAACAGTCATTGTATTCCTCAGTGAATCCACTCACTTCAGGGAAGCAAATGGAGTCCAAGAGATCAAACTTTGGACTTGGTTAGACCTGTTTTCCATCTGTGTAAATTTTTCTTGCAGGACACAATAGCTTAGTGTAAAAAGCTAATGAATTTTGCAATTTTGTGCTGCTGACAGTATATTGTGGTAGACTGTGGTATTTGGCTCTGTTGGGGCGGTATAATGTGCCACAATATTGTGTTACTGGCCCTACCTTCCATCAATTTGGACCCAACTACAAAATGGGGCCACTTTTAGTATTTTTTCCAGGGCCACTTTAAGTTCCCAGTCCGCTCCTGAATACAATACTCCCCTCTGCTCTTCCAGTGGAAAGCTTGGCTGAATTACCAGACTGATCACTAGTGACTGGGAGGACCATGCACATAAAGGTAAGCTACTGTGATATCACATGTGTTTTAGATCGGTAGGTAGATGTGACATCATAAATGTTTTTCCATCAAATAATTTAATGTGATGTCATAAATGTTGGACTTCCTAACGAACCCCTTTATTGTCAATGAGACCTGTCTGGTTTCAGTTCTTTCCATTGTTCTGTGCCTATAATGGAGCAGAACAACAAAAATCATTAGCACATATGCAAAAGTAGCCTAAGCCACCGTTCCATCACGAGTGTTTTTCCCTCAACATCACAGATGTTTCAGTCAGGTAAGCCATTGTGACATCATGGGTTTTAATCAGGCAAGCTGCTGTGACATCACAAATGGGTTTCAGTCAGGTAATGGTTGTCAGCTTCCGTGACATCACAAGTGGGTTAAGGTGCTACAAAATGTGACCTCATAGGTGGAATTCAGACAGGTCAATGGTTGTCAGCTTCTGTGACATCACAAGTAAGTTAAAGTGCGACAAAATGTGACCTCATCGGTGGGATTCAGACAGGTCAATGGTTTTCAGCTTCTGTGACATCACAAGTGGGATAAGGTGAGATAAAATGTGACATCACAGGCAGGTTTCAGTCAGGTCAATGATTGTTAACGTCTATGACATCACAAGTGGGATAAAGTGAGATCAAATGTGACATCACAGGTGAGTTTCAGTCAAGCCAATGGTTGTCATCTTCTATGACATCTTAAGTGGGTCAAAGTAAGATAAAATGAGACATCACCATCAAGATTTCAGTCAGGTCAATGGTTGTCAACTTCTGTGACATCACAAGTGGGTTAAAGTGAGATAAAATGTGACATCACAAATGGATTTCAGGCAGGTATTCCAATGTGACATCATAATGATCAAGAATCAGAAAGGCGATGAGCTCTTTCATTTGACTGGAGTGGCCTATCTTTGTGATAACACTGACATCTGCTGGTACAATTGTGAGTGACACCCAACTGGAGGAGAATCTTGGCTGCAAGTTACATCAAAGTTGGATTTTTATTTTTATGGATAATTCTTCTTGAGAACATGAAACTTTCTAGATACTCCATCGACATTGACAATGAGTTAACTAAATATATTATTAGTATGCACAGGAACGGTATAGTATAGCGTCCACAGCGTCCCAATAATATACAGTTACTGTGAGCAATGGTGACATCTGTAAGAAGTCCCCTGCTACTCTAAAATATAAGGCCAAGGCCAAGGCCAATAAGATAATGGGCTGCATCAAAAGAGGCATAGATGCCCGTGATGAGAACATAGTCCTGCCACTTTACAAATCACTAGTCAGACCACACATGGAGTACTGTGTACAGTTCTGGGCTCCTGTGAACAAGGTAGACATAGCAGAGCTGGAGAGGGTTCAGAGGAGGGCAACTAAAGTAATAACTGGAATGGGTGGACTACAGTACCCAGAAAGATTATCAAAATTAGGGTTATTCACTTTAGAAAAAAGACGACTGAGGGGAGATCTAATAACTATGTATAAATATATCAGAGGTCAGTACAGAGATCTCTCCCACGATCTATTTATCCCCAGGACTGTGACTGTGACGAGGGGCCATCCTCTGCGTCTGGAGGAAAGAAGGTTTGTACACAAACATAGAAGAGGATTCTTTACGGTAAGAGCAGTGAGACTATGGAACTCTCTGCCTGAGGAGGTGGTGATGGTAAGTTCACTAAAAGAGTTCAAGAGGGGCCTGGATGTATTTTTGGAGGGTAAAAGTCTTACAGGTTATAGTTACTAGAGAGGGGTCGTTGATCCAGGGAGTTATTCTGATTGCCTGATTGGAGTCGGGAAGGAATTTTTTTCCTTAGTGGGGAAAACTGGCTTCTACCTCACAGGGTTTTTTTGCCTTCCTCTGGATCAACTTGTAGGAAAACAGGCCGAACTGGATGGACAGATGTCTTTTTTCGGCCTTATAAACTATGTTACTATGTTACTATGTTATAAGTATATGGCTTCACTTTTGCTGGTATGTCTTGTTGGAGCTTGCCCATTGGCATCCAGCACCTTGGGCAAATGCCTCACCAACCACCTACATTCCAACTTCCTGAAAGAAGCATTACCATAGAGGTGCATCACAAGACTGAATAGGCCTGGGTCGTTACTCAATATTAAGAGTTAATATCAGCATTAGAAAGGAAGTTCTAGTCTGTCACTTACTTTACTGAAACTGGATCTTTGAGCAGTCCGCTGCCTTCTGCTGTCACCACAATATTAGAGACTTCTTTGTCAAAGGGGGTTGGTGAAGACGATGTCCACCTCTACTGGTTTGTTCACACTGACTTTTTTATTCAGCTATAAAAATGAACATGAAACTGATATGAGTATGAATCCAAAGACTGCTCCATAGTGGGTTCTTTTTGTGACATGTTTAACTATAGGAGGGGTCCAACACTAGCTTTATAGATAAAGGGAAACCATGGAGAATGTCCTAATGTTCTTTAGCGTTATCTGCTGCTGTTTACCATGGCAGACTTGCAGGATAACAGGCTGAACTTGATGGACAGATGTCTTTTTTCGGCCTTATAAACTATATTACTATGTTACTATGTTAGACAGCTCTAGGATGTTGCACAGATCATAAAACATCCTTCAGATTCCTTCCTAAAGCATTAGCAATAACCACATCACCAGGAGTTAATCCTGGATAATCCCTTTAATATTGTGATATAATGCCAAAGTGCTTACTGTATTTACTTTTTCCCCCCCAATAGTATGCAGGAGGTGCAGGGAGTGGTGAGTGAAGTGCTGCTAGTGTTTTCTGTAGTCACCACTCCCTGGTCTTCTCCATACATCGTTAGGACCTAGTCCAGGCACCCGGAAAAGACCAGGGAATGTGACTGCAGGAGAGACCGCGAGACCAGCAAAGTAGCGGTGGAACAGTAAAGGTAAGTTAATTTAATTGTTTTAGCTCTGATGGGGGTCAGATCTGAGGTTTGACATGGGGGTCTGATCTGAGGTTTGATATGGGGGTCTGATCTGAGGTTTGATATGGGGGCCTGATCTGAGGGCTTATATGGGGGCCTGATCTGAGATCTTATTTGGGGGCCTGATCTGAGGTTGATATGGGGGGCTGGTCTGAGGTCTGATATGGGGGCCTGAACTGAGGTCTGAGGCTGATATGGGGGTCTAATGTGAGGTCTGATATGGGGGTCTGATCTGAAGTCTGATGAAAAATATTTTTTTTTTTATCAACCTTATCATCAGGTGTGTCTCATAAAGTGAATAATATGGTAAATGGTTAAAGGGCTCTTTTTTCTTGTGCACTGTGTATCACTGATGGGTGTGTACTAAATAGTTAACTGGCAGCCTTGTAGGCCAGTTGCCAGGGTAATGGGCTGGCCTATCTCCTTGGTTAGGAGGTTTTTGGTGAGCAGGCCTAGAGGGAGGATTTAAATGTGTGAGCAACTAGGTCTAGCCCAGAGAAACATCATCCCTGAGACTGAAAGCTGTCAAGAGAGCAACTGGACTGAGGAACTACCCCTGAGAGAAAGAGAACAGACATTAAAAAGGCCATACTGGACTGAGACAGTAAGGTAAATACACGTTTATGGCAATAGACTTTACTGCATGTGGAAACAGTTGATTGCCTCAGGCACCCACCACACTTATGAGATGGCCTGGTCATCTGATCTAAGCTCTGCACCCCGCAGACCAGGCATTGCAGAAAGCGTATTGAGAGTGATTGCACGTCTGTGATCATATGGAAGCATTGAGCTTAGTGTATCTAGAGAGACTCAGGGAGGACTTGCCGCCTCCTATATTCAACCTTTGGGAAAATCCTGCTATTATATACCTCTGAACTGTACCTACTGCTTGTCTATGCACTATAACGTCCATCATCTACTCAGTAAACAGCCCTGGTCATTGTGTCCATCATCTCTGGACCCTCCACCTACTCTTCAGTCTTGCACCCTGTTACATATCCATGTATTCTACTCACACGTATCTATAAATAAAGAAGGTCTTTTTGACTGGATTTCTATACAAAAGCTATGACTGGTGCTCAATAATGGACATTCACGCCTATGTCATACTTAATGTGTCACTGAAAAGTGAAAACAGATACAGCCTTGGGTCTAAATTATATATTTTACCTTTATTTCAAATTTAGGGTTATCCAGGACAACATTTGTTTCGATAAGCAGTAGTCCATCATATGGTTCACAGGAGCATACGGCTGTAAACTCGATTGAGTTATCGGCAGTCAATAAATCTTCGTACATAGCGTAGGTTATGACTACTGGCACTTCTGTCCCTGAATAAAAACAGAGCATAGCGGTCGGTTGAAAAGTTGTTTCCAGGCTACTAACCGAATACTGTACTTATTATATTCAAATGTAGGTTCTTTCTGACAGGGCCATCCATGGACACATGCTTGTTGTCACTAATTGAAATCCTCTGTAACCAAGTTTTGGTGGCACTAGAAAGGTAGCCAGTCAGTGTGTCTACTCTGCACAACACCTTCCTAGTTCCACTTCTACTTTATTCTATTATTCAGTGGAGGCCAGGCCCTCAGCAATTGTATATTGGTGGCATATCATACAATATGCCACCAATATCTGTGATGGAGCCTGTTACTAGGAAATTCACTGATAAGCCAGGCTCAATACTTTGTAGGGCTAGCTCAGCTGAGCGTAATGATACCTTTCACCTGGCCATATTCTAATGAGAAGTTAAGTGCACTGAGGGTGGGCCTAAGCCACTCTGGCACCCTTGCTCCTCCTGCTTCTTCTCCTTCTCTCTTTCTTGATTAACACGACCAGGCAAGATGACTAAAAAGGATCCTGGTCCTGTCAATCAAAGAGAGTGAGGAGCTAGCAGAGGAAGCAGAAAGAGCAAGGGTGTGTGTGACTTGCACTCTGACTCACTGAATCTTACAGTGTTTTTGAAAGGACCAGAAGTCACCTCTATTTTTCAGTTCATTCTTAAAGGGGTTGTCAGGGTTCAGCGCTGAACCCGAACATAACCCCTTCTTCACTTATTCAGCATGAATGAGTAGATCATCGGAGCATGCTTCCCCTTGTCCTGCTAATGTCCTGCTTCCGCCTAATAGTGATCCCAGTGACGTCATCGGCGCTAATGGGCGTTCTATAGCGCTGCCCTAGCCTGTTTTAGAGCGCAGGGCAAGGCAAGGGGGAGCATCGAAGCTCCACTCATTCATTCGTCGTACCCCCAGACGAAGGTACAGCAAAACGCTCGTCGGGGTTGGCGCCATCCCGGAGGTGATACGCAATGGGTAATCATTGTTTGTCCTAATACACTGTTATTTGCTACTATTTTGCATATGCACTTTAATTGTGATTTGGTATATAGGATTAAGGACATGTATGAATTTGCCTTTGTGTAGTCACCTCTGGTTGATGCCTCCTCTGTCCCTGCATATGTTTTTATTGTATTTATATTTATGAAATAAATAAAAATCTACTATTTTTCTATAAAGCGGTCTGGCAGTTTTTATAGGTATTTTTTTTTATTTTTTCATGGTTCACATATGTAAAGTTCTGCATGGTCATTACCTTCACAGCCTGGCACACAAATTGTCTTGGATTCTTTGAGGAGTTCATGTATTTCCTTCTTGGTGTACAGGACAGAACTTGCCTTGATGTCAACATTAACCTGCTTTGGCTTAGTTGTCAGGCTTCTGATGGATAAGTTCAGAGCGACATCTTTTCCAATTTCCCGTACACTGACCAGTTTAAACTCTCCTGCCAGCTCCTCATGAATGCAGGGAGATTTACATTTCTCGATTTTGTTTTCTGCCATCCTTAGATTGTCCCAGTATCTGAAAAAATAGAAAGCAGAAAAGTGGGCAAGACATCATCAATGCTGATGAAGTAACAGAATGAACTGATCCCATTGTGATGTTCAACAAGGTTATACTTTTTTAAAAGGCATAACTAGCTTAAAGGGGTATTCCCATCTCACAAATGTAGTTTGTATAGTTAGATATAGCCATACCAATAATATTACTAATAGAATGTACTCATATAATATGCACCGTTTAGAAGATTTGCCTATTTGTATCTCCATTGTCCCACACACGTCAGTCAGGCCGTTGCCCCTAGTTATGACCACCGTGGCCATGTAGTAGTGGTGACCAGCTTGCTCTTGTTCAAGCCTGCTCTGAGGTAACTGCTGTATTGTGAACGCACATTACATGAACATGCAGAGACACATCTTAGGGTTGTAACATTTTTGTCTGCGCTTCAAAAAACGCAGAGAAACGAATCCTGTTCCAAGATCAATTCATCTCTATGGAGCAGGATCCGTTTATAAAGTTTGCGTTTTGGACGGATCCTGACCATTGCGTTATGGACTGGTAGCGTCCAAAACGCAGATGTGAAAGTACCATAAGATGTGTCTCCTCATGCTCCTGCAATGTGCTTTCACAATACAGCAGTTACCTCAGAGCGGGTTTGAACAAGAGCAAGCTGACCACCACTACTACATGGCCACGGTGGTCGTAACCAGGGGCAACGGCCTGACTGATGTGTGTGGGACAATGGATATACAAATCTTCTAAACGGTACATTTTATATAAATACATTCTATTAGTAATATTATTGGTATGGCTATATCTAACTATACAAACTACATTTGTGAGATGGGAGTACCCCTTTAAGGCCTTATTCACACGTCAGTATTTCGATCAGTGGTTTCCGTCAGTGATTGTGAGCCAAAAGCAGGTGTGGCTCTAAAATCAGAACAGGAGCAGATCTTTCCCTTATACCTTATTTCTGTGGTGGCTCCAATCCTGGTTTTGGCTCACAATCACTGAAGGAAATCACTGACCAAAACACTGTCATGTGAATAAGGCCTAAAGGGGTTTTCGGGGTTTACTATGGTATTAAACAGATATCCTCATGTAGTTTCTTACTTCATGCGCATTTTTCCATATTGTTTTTTTTTTTTCAATTTGGACTCTCCAGACCTGTTTTCACCATGTAAACCAATCCCGTCTGATTTGTTTCCATCCTTTATGTAGCACTTCCTGTTGCTGCATCCAACCCCATCATGCACTTCTCCTTCCTCTGCCACAGCCGTAGCGCCGCCCCTAACTACGTCCAGCTACTTTATAGCTCTTCCTACCAGCTAGTTACACAGACACTCCCCTATCACTGCCATAACATTACAGGAAATAGGAAAGAGCAGCATGGACATGGTCATGTGACTACAACATAGAAGGTGAGGTAAGAGCAAAACCTATTGAGTATACCACCGCTATGGTGCCATACAGGATGGTAGTCACATTTATTGATGTGATTATGAGGTTATAAAGTAGTACCCCCTACCTCTTTCAAGCATGCTCCAGCAGTAACAGGTGATTGTGCAGAATGCAGATGAAGCCAAGGCCAGAACACGTTACTTCACTGCACATGTGCCGGTTACTGCTGGACCAGATACACTTAAAGGGTGACAAAACAGAGGACAAAAATGAATCTGCATTAATTCCACAATGTACTAGAAAGCCACTAATACAGTTGTCTTTATGAATCTGCAAGGAATCCTTATCCCAAAACCTAGTAACATTTCACTGGAAGCTGGCACTTCTTGAGGATTCTATTCTTGAGATCCTAGCGCATGCACAGGGGGTGCCAGGATTTGCTGCTTTCAGCGGAGGGGCGCGATGGCTCATTTTTTTCAGGGTAATCTGCCAACTAGTTGGATACCAGGATTGTGTTCTGGTGCGTGTCAATAATTCATAAAAAAGTGATAATCCAGCACCAAGATCATAAAAAATGTTGACTTTATTCCAATCGAATTATTTGTATTAATTGTTTTATGTTTTATTTTCACAGTTTATATATTATATGCCCTTCACCTATTCAATACAAGTGAAGCTGAGCTAAACTAATATATTACATCTGCTTATTTTAAAAAATGTTATGGCATGATTAAGATCGCTTAAGCGATCGAAACGTGTAGGTTATATTACTGCAATTTTGCCTATGGAACATCATTTTTAAGAATTGGAATACAATCTACCTACATTTTATAAAATCTGGTGATGGATTATCACTTTTTATGGATAATCTGTAGTTTTGTCATTTTGGAGTACATGCAACTTCTTACTTATTTTCTAGGGAGGCGAGGCGACCAAAAAACAGCAATTCTGACATTGGATATTATCATTTTTAATAGTGTTTGCAGTCAACAAGATATTTTAGTAGTTTGGAAATTTTTGGATGTGGCCATGCCAATGATGTTAATTTGATTTTTTAAAAATACGATAACTGGAGAGTTTTTTTATTTGCAATATTTTTTAAAAACATTTTTACCTATCTTTTGGACCGTGCAGTTGCTCTATCCCTTATATAATACTCTGTAAACAATACTACTTGCATTCCCCATGTAATAACAATTCTGGAGCATCTATTTTTATGACTCTGTGTTGTGCCATTCCTTTATTATTCCTGCAAGAATTTATGACTGATTTTCTAGCAGTTTGAAATGAAGGTCCAGCTGGATGTTACCACAAACAGACATGTCAGGAGAGGTGACAGGTCCTCTTTAAAGGGATTCTGTCAGCAGGATATGGGGTATAGAGATAATGACATCTCTGTATTGGCCTTAGTGCTGTCATTCCAAATATGTTACTCTTACCATTATGAGAGCTGTATTTTGCTTAAAAAAGTATTTTTTTTATATTATAATTACTTACATAAGGAGCCCAAGGGGATGTCCTGTGAGCTGTTGGAGCCCGGCCACGCCGCATATTTTCGAGCCCAGCACCGCCCTCCCGCTAATTATTCACGCCCCTTCATCGCTGTGTTCTCCTCCGGCTGCGACGCAGACTCTGGTATGTACGGCGCATGCGCGAGATGCGCCACAGCGGGAGGAGAACACAGTGATGAAGGGGCGTGAATAATTAGCGGGAGGGCGGTGCTGGGCTCGAAAATATGCATGTGAATAAAAACGCTTTTTTAAGCAAAATACAGCTCTCATAACAGTAAGAGTAACATATTTGGAATGACAGCACTAAGGCCAATACAGAGATGTCATTATCTCTATACCACATATCCTGCTGACAGAATCCCTTTAAGCAGTTTTTCCCATAAAACCTGGACTCCCATTGATCTTGTATGTGAGGGGGTCTCTTTACACGTTCTCACTGAGGGCGACAAACCATGCACATTTAAAATGGATGGGACTTATGGAAAGCTCTAACATAGCACTTTAATCAGAGACTGTCACCACCACGGTACTTTTTTAAGGGTGTCTTCACACGCGGCAGATTTTGTGGGCGAAAATTCAGCAACTGAAAATCTGTTCCATTCATTTAAATGGGGCAGAAGGCGCATAGATTTCTGTAAGTCCCATTAAGGTGAATGGAACTGATTTTAAGTTGCAGAATTTTCTGCCACAAAATGTGCTTAATGTGAAGGCACCCTACAGTCCCAAGTACAGTATAATTCTCATTCCCATAAAAAAAAAGAAACTTTATGTGCTGATTCCTCTGGTTTTAGCCCTCCAAAAACAAATCTTAATATCCAAATAAATTATTAAAGAGCTCAAGGGGTACCTATCATCAAAGGAGCCTAGCAGTACCCATTTAAATGGAGCCCCGCTCATCCCTTCCTCCATTTTCTCTACCTCCCTCTCATGTCACAGGGTTGCCAACCATCCAGAAATGTCTGGATAATCCGTAAAAATAGGCAACTTTTTTCCTCTGTCCGTGACAAAAAAATAGATGTGTTCGTGATTTTTTTGAGGCTGGTGGTACTTGACTAGATTATTTTGGTGGTAACTATCATAATTTTACAGCTCATAGTAAATGCTGGTAATAAGTTCTTATCAGTATACTGGGCTATAGACATGTATTACTTTTAATCTTTATCAATCATTATGGTTTTCCAATTTGTTCGTAAAAAATGTTGTCCATCCGTGATTTTGTGATAAGTTGTCCAGAAAAAAGAAAAATTCTAGTTGGCAACCCTGCCATGTCATCAGGCCTCCCTTGGAAATGTTGCACAGGCACACAGCTCTTCTCTGTCTTTGCCTTTCTGCAGGCAGCAGCTTCATCAACTGAACTGCACATGCACAGGAAGGAAGAACAGTTCAGTCTGCCAAGAAGTGTTGGGAAGACCTGGAGTGGCGGCGCATGATTTCCAGTGGAGGCCTGATGTCGTTGGGATCGGAGGGAGATTGAAGAAAGATGTGGAGGAGAGGAGCCGGACTCCATTCGAATGGGTGTGGCTGGACTCTGTTGCTGACAGATAATGCTCCTTGGGCTCTTTTATACTAATTTACATATTAAAACCCATTTTTCGGGAGCAAAAACCAAGAGGAACAGCACATAAAGATTTGCTTGTGATAACTACAGTGCACTGAGAATGGTTTAAAACGTACCGCGGTGGTAACACACTCCCTATAAGCTTGTTATCAGTTATCAGTATAGATAAATAATATGTTCATATCAGGATGACATTGTACGGCACATTTGATAGATTGTCACAAACAAATCACTGGATTAGTAGTAGAAGAAAGTAGAACAGATAATTAGTTTGATAAGTGACTAATCACAGAGCCTCTCTCCACCCAAGGGAAAAATGGCTTTTGGGTGTAGGTGGCATCATAAAATATGTCATTTTTGTGACCCGATCATCTGTTCCTGTGGAGCCCTTTGAAATCTTCATATTATTTGGGTACTTTATAGCGGTGTCATGTGGGCTCTGCATGGCAGTATTATTTTGGCAATTTACATATGGTACTATTATGTGAGATGAAATGGCAAGAAACACTTCCTAAGTCTATCAAGTGGCATTCCCTATTTTTCTTGATGCCAGGACCCTATACACCTACAAAAATGTTGTTGACAATAAAAGTAACAATTTAACATAATATCATTACATCTAAAAATGTCAACATTTTTTAAGTATCATGATATATATCATACACGATAACACTGTAGAAAAAAGTCCCAGTGTTAGAATCGTTATTTTTTTGTCACTTTGCCTTTAAAAAATTAACTAAAAATTATCAAAAACACTTAACTAAGGCTACTTTCACACTAGCATTTTTGCTGGATCCTGCAAGACGGATCCGTCATGAACTCCATTGAAAGTCAATGGGGGACGGATCCGTTTTCTATTGTGCCAGATTGTGTCAGAGAAAACGGATCCGTCCCCATTGATGTGCATTGTGGGTCATGACGTCTTGCTCTGTATCTCAGGACGGAAAGAAAACCGCAGCATGCTATGGTTTGCTCTCCGGGATGAGAACGGAACATTTGTGCAGCTGGAATAGGGAATAATATAGCTAAAAGAGGCTATACGGAAGCCCAAAAAACACCACTTCCTTCACAGTTATGATTGTACAAAAAAGCCATTGTACAAAAAAGCAATTATGCAAACGTTTTGAAAACTCAGGTATGCTTTAATGTTATGCAGGTTCACCCTCATGTGTCTTTTTTCTTTCTTTCGGCTTCCTATACGTGTCACTTCAAATTGTAGTTCTAATAACGATAATTCTTTTATGCTATTGGTGTTATATAGAGATGAGCGAATCATTTAAAATTTTATTTGCCGAACATTCGTCAAACTTTTCATAAGATTCGTATATTCGACGAATATATTCGTTGAATCTGCGTACAAAATATAAGTTTTTATGTGGTGTTTAGCAAACATTCGCGCACTAATAAAGAACGTTCAGTTTTAAAAGGTACGCAACTTCTTTGAACATGTACGCATGAGCGTACAAATTGCGTACAAAATGGACGGGCTTTGGTGGAGAGGAATGGTGGAGCAGGAGGAACGCTCTGAGTCTGACCCCTGGCTACATATGGATCCTGTATCAGCAGATGACAGCAGATCATCCGGCTGAGACTGAGATGAGCGTGCCATCCACTTCACTACCTCATCTACTTTCTCCTCCACTACAATTTTGCGCCTTGGTGGGTTATCCCAGTGGAACACCGGCCAAGTATTGCGAATACTACAAGTAGAAGCTCCGGCTACAGGTCCTTTGGCACTGCTGCCCTGTGCCACCTTCTCCTTTTTTTTAGAGCTCGAGGTCTGGCTGGAATTGGACCTCTTTTGCTTATCCATTCCAGACATTTTTAACTTCACTCTGTGGCCCTGCAGCTGGTCTTTGTCCCTGTCTTTCTCCCCCTGCCTGATTAATTACTAGCCCTGCACTGGCCCTGCACTTGCCCTGCAGTATCCCATGTGTAATATGGATTCCCTGAACAATTACACCCCAATTTAAACAACACAGGTCTCAGAACTTCACACACAGTGCTTCTGCTTGTCTCAGCAGTCGCAGCAGAAGTGATGCGTCACTGGCTTACCAAGCCTGAGCTAATCAGAGCAAGCCCTGCCCACTAGGTCAGGTGACCACTTTCTTCCCGGGCTTTTGCGGAAGAATAATGAACTAACAGTAAACGTTCGCTAATTACTTGAATTCGTACGCAGCAGCGTATACAGTAACTTATACATCGCATTAGCGTACAATTTATCGGACAAGTACATAGCGAATGTGTAGAAAGCCTTAGGAACATTTTCGAATCTTAACGGAGCGAATCACCTAATATTC
The DNA here is from genome assembly GCA_900303285.1 of Rhinella marina. NCBI lineage: Eukaryota > Metazoa > Chordata > Amphibia > Anura > Bufonidae > Rhinella > Rhinella marina. The sequence continues at coordinate 231,030 of ONZH01019336.1, read as the reverse complement.
GGATTTGCTTCGCAGCTGAAAATTTCCAAGATTCGATACGAATCAACGAATCGACTAATAGATTCGCTCATCTCTAGTGTTATATTATTAGTCATGCGTAGTTAGCTGTCGATCATTGAGTGGCGCCCATCATAAAAAGAGCAGAGGTTGAAATGTATCAATTTCAATATTTGTTGAACCTCTTCATATTAACCTGCTCAGTTCCTCCTGGCTCTCTAATATGCTGCCTGCAATTTGCACTGTGTTTTCATGATGAGAGGTTCCCTTTAGCAGCCAATTTTTACAATTTCCTCGTACGACCTTCACAGAGTGTCAAAAGGTGGAGCCTTTTATTATACAGCTGTCACCTGTACAATGGGAGAACTGTGATCAGATTACCACTCTGCCTGGTTTGGTGACATGGGTGCGGATTGAAACGATCATAGTTACCCCATTCTTTCCATACAAACACACTTCATACAAGTCAATTTCTGGCACTTCGCCCTGCACTGTTTTTAAAGGATTATCTGGCTTACACACCCCTGTTTTCCTTACATTCTTCCAGCAGCACAATAAAGGGGTAGTTCTGTTCCCGTGTACTAGTAGGTCAGATGAAATGTCTGATTAATCAAATCAGGCACTAATTATTAGAGCCCCTGAACTTATAAAAGGACATCTATCTAACTCTCCTACCTTGTGTTGCTAGGGCACTTGGTTTGCTTTGCTTGTTTGCTTAAAGGGGCTGTGCCATGTTTTCTGTTATCCCCTAGCTAGCTAACTGATCAGTGGGGGTCTAATCGTTATTCAGCTATTGGTTGAATTGCTCGTTCTTGTCAGAGACGCCTCTTGGCAGTCAGTTTTCAGTTCTGTCAAAGAAGAGGATCTTCTCTATAAGATTACTTCTTAATAAATCCCCATTATTCAGCTGCTGGTAGGACATAAGGGAAGCGTTCATGTCTAACATTAATCTGTTTTCCCTTAGTCCTAACAGCAGCACAAGCTTCAGTCTCTATGTAGGTCACCTCTTTATAGTAAATACATGGTGGAGCTGGCTAGACATTGTTTTATAGGCTGAGTTGGCTCTAGTTACAGTAATTAGTGTTTAATTTGATTGAATAAAAATTCCACCTGTCCTACTGGTACATAGGGGCAGAAATACCCCATTATTTATTTGCTGGAATAACTAAGGGAAACCAGATTAACATTAGTAAATGATGCTTATGTGCTCTTATGTGAAATATTAACCTACTTGACACCACTTCTGGAATACAAATAAACCTGTCTCATCCATGCCTTAAACAAAAGGCCCATTGATCTTTTGAAATGTATTACAGGAAGGAGTGAAAAAGAAAATAAATGCTGCTGACTTTAGGAAACTAGTTGGGAATTTATTAAATGGAGTCTATCACATACATTTCACTAGCATAACCACCAGCAATGACCATCAGAACATTGTAAAACCATTCTAACTATACCTTTATGTCGTCTTGGTGTTTATTCCATGTCCAGGACTTTTATTCCTGTGAAAAACGGCTCCCAAATGCTCAGCGGGGTGGGCTTTCCTGTTCGAAGTGCCCAAGCCCACCATCCTTCCCTACTGTTTTCCCCTGCCCTAACCCCCCGAGGTTAGAGGAGAAGCAGACAGTGGGGAAGGCCGGCGGACCTTGGCACTTTGAAAAGGAAAGCCTGTCCCACTGGGTACTTGGGAGCCATTATTCATAGGAATAAGGGGCCATTCACACGTCTGTATGAATGGTTCCGCATTCATTCCAAAATTTTGAGGAAAAGGTGCGGACCCATTCATTTTCAATGGGGCCACAAAAGATGCGGACAGCACACAGTGTGCTGTCTGCATCCGCACTTCCGTTCCACAGCCCCACAAAAAAATAGAACTTGTCCTATTCTTGTCCGTAGCAATGGCACATGGCCGGTGTCCGTGTTTTGTGGATCCAAAAATTTGCAGATGTGTGAATGGACCCTAAAAATACTTCACCTGTACATGGAATAAACCCCCTGTTTACATAGTAACATAGTTTATAAGGCTGAAAAAAAATCTGTCCATCCAGTTCAGCCTGTTATCCTGCAAGTTTATCCAGAGGAAGGCAAAAAAATCCAAGAATGTATAGGCTCCGGCCAGGGAAATTTGAAGTCTTGCAGGACTTCAATGAATAATTTCGGGATTTAATTTTTCAACTGGAAAACCATTTTAAAACTAGGTTCTGAAGTTGGCTTAGGTACTGAGCTACCTAAGCTGATTCCTGTTTTAAAATAGTAATAGTAATACAGTTTTAAAAAGCGAATGCCGAAGTTACTCACCGAAGTCTCACAAGATTTCGATGACAACTCATTGCAACTTGCCAGAGCCCATACGTTTGAATACTGTATGGAGAAAAATCTCCATACAGCATTTAAACGAAGTTCTGAGCGAAGCGACTTCGGATCTAGGATCCAAAACTTGCTTTGCTCATCACTACTGGACAGAAGATAGGTCATCAGTATTCAAATCTCAGAAACCCCTTTAATTATTAACCCATTAAATAGGTTATCCGAAACTATAAACTGCCCCCCATATGCTGGGCCCCTAACATGGAATATACTTACCCCGCTCCCTGCACTGCTCGTGGTCCCGCACCACCGTTGCTGCTTCTCCCCATGCGCTGATGAAAACATCAGGTGTCTCGGGGGGGGGGGGGGGTCAGGGAGCAGCCAATTGCAGGTGGGGACGGGGCGACCCTCCCTAGCGTCACCCGCGATGCTAGGGAGGTTTCTCCCCGTCCCCCTCTGCCATTGGCTGCTCCCTCCTGATGTTTTCATCAGCACAGGGGGAGAAGCAGCAGCGGAGTGGGGAGCTGGTAAGGATATTCCATGTGGGGGGGGGGGGCAATTTATATTTTCGGATATCCCCTTTAATACAGCACATTTTGAACGTTAAGAGCCAAGCTATTTTTTGTCACATTTCAATACTTTTTTTTTAAAAAAAAAATTTCTGTCGATGTACCTATGTGAACGCCATAGACCCAACAGGGAAATTTACTGGTGGGCTGATGCCCAGGGGGTCACCCAAGCTCTCCTCATGCAGCCGGCCATAACGATCTGATATTCTCAGTAGTGATGAGCGACCATGCTTGGCCGAACACGGAGTGTACTCGAGTGCCATGCTCGAGTTCCCTCCCTGCATCAAGACGGATCCGTCATGACCCCCAATGCAAGTCAATGGGGACGGATCCGTTCTGTGTAACACAATAGTAAACAAATCCGTCTTCCATTGACTTTCAATGGAGTTCATGACGGATCCGTCACCTTACCTTTCCCAGTAGCTCCCTCCTCCCTCCAGCAGGTGGCGCTGTGGTGAAACATACCACTGTGCGCGCCATCTTCCTGCTGGGACATGTCGGGAGCTGCTGGGAAAGGTAAGTTTAACCACCTGGGTGCTCGATCATCACTAGTTCTCAGCATTAAAGGGGTTGTCTCATCGCTAGGATATACCCCCATTGTCTTATAGGTGCGGGTCCCACCGCTGGGACCTGCACTTATATTGTTAATGGAGCCCCGCAAGGTGCTGGCTGGAGGACTCCGGTCCGATCACCACCAAGCATACAATTGAATGGGAGCGCACTGTGCAAGACCGGCCACCACTCTCATTTACTTCTATGGGCCCGACACTTTCAGGGCTCCGTTATCGATATAGGAGCGGGTCCCACCGCAATAAAACAATGGGGGCATATCCTAGCGATATGCCCCCATTGTCTGTGATGAGACAATCCCTTTAATTAATGCTAGGAGCATCAGGTACTTGTGCATCTGTCCGACCATTGCAGTTATCTTCCTGAATTCCAGTCCTCAGAATGGTCATTCAGTTGAATACTGCAGCAAGGGCGGCAGCATATTGTGCTGCACTGTGGCATTTGGCTCTGCAGGGGCGGTATTTTGTGCTGCACTCTGGTATTGCTGACCCCGCCTACTTCTGTTATCCCTGCTTACTTGTATTTCCCCACCTTCTTTTAGATTGGACCCACCTACAATATGGGGCTACTTTTTAGTTTTTTTTTCCAGGGCCACTTTAAGGTCCCAGTCAACCCCCGCACCCACTTAATCAGCTATAATATCACACCAATGCCATAACCTATGCCAGAAACATTCTTGGTTCTATTTTGGTTCCCGGTAAAGCAGCATGACCTTATTTCATGATGATTTGCTGACTCTTATGTTTGCTGTTTATGAACCTATCTTCTCCTATCAATTAACACACAGCTATGTGCAGAGTAACTACCACCTTGTGCAAAAGTCAGACTGTAAGCAATTTTATAATCACAATAAATCTTGTCATTTTGAATAGCTTGGCTGATCACTATACACCGTCTCTGTCATCTTCCACAAGTATGGGTAATTACAGCAATTGCTAAGATTGCTGTTTAAACAGGAACCACTTCTTTACATAAACAAGCTGTAAAATGTTTTCCTGGAGGCAATTTTACAGACAGGAAAAAAATTCATGTAAAAACTTGGAAGCAACTGTTATTTGCTTTAAACCCATTATTGAAAACCCATGTTATAAATATCCCGTATAGACACAGACAAAGTTATGTTAGAATACAAATGAGGCCCGCCAGTTCTGCCTACAGCTGTTTCTCCTAATCCCCCCCCCATATACATGCATGCTCTGCTTGCCAAGCGTGCCTGTGTTGTGAACGAGGGAGGATTATCTCCAAGAACAAAAGGATCAGGCAATTGAAACCCAACTGTCTGAAATCTAACAGTGAAGGGGTTCTGGCACTCAGTGGATAGGCCATCAATAGCCAGCCTCTTTAAAGAGACTTAAAGGGGTTATTCAAAGTCTGAAAGAACCCCCCCCCAATGCCCGGCCCCTCGTATACATTATACTTACCTGCCCGCCGGATCCCTGCATGGCCACAGCTGCTCCCTTGCGCGGATCAAAATATCCGGCGATGGGAGGGTGGGGGTGCAGCAGCAAATAGCATGGTGACCAGCCTCCCTAGCAGCTATTCCCATGGCCACCTGCCGATGTTTCCCATGGCCGATGTTTTGATCAGCGCAACAGGGGAATGCAGCTGCAGCCGTGCAGAGATCCGGGGATCAGGTAGGTGTAATGTATACAAGAGGCCTGGCCATTGGGGGTATCTTTTAGACTTCAGATAACCCCTTTAATTCTCTTTAAAGGGGTTCTCCGGGAATTATGAAAATAAAATTACTGAAAATACTTACATTATACTTTATTATAATTATATTCCCAAATATCTTTCATTAGTTATAATGGCTCATTTTGTCTGGGGAGCAATTATCAGGGAAAATAAAATGGTGGCCGTCCTATTAGTACACACAAAACCTTTCCCAATCATACAGCAGAACAAGTGCTTTACAACACTGAGCTAAAGAGCTGCCTCATCCTCCTCTCTGCTCTACATGTCAGGGATTATGATCCTGAAAACAGATAAGATCTTCAGCAGGATCTCTGTAGGAAACGAGTTCATGAGGAGAGATGAAGTACAGAGAGGACGGACAGGACAGACTGTGGTGATGTGGGGCTGTGATAATGGAGACTGCATACAAGAGCTGCTGCTCATTAGCCTCACCCCCATCTCCTCTCTGTACTTCATGTCTTCTCATGAACGCCAATCCTACAGAGATTCAGCTGTAGATCTTATAATCTGTATTCTGGATCATAATCCTTGACAAGCAGAGCAGAGAGGAGGATGAGGCAGTTCTTTAGGACAGGTTCTGTGTGTACTAATAGGACGGCGGCCATTTTATTTTCCATGATGATTCCATCCTAGACAAAATGATCCATTATAACTAACGAAAGATATTTGAGAATATATCTATAATAAAGTAATATTTAAGTATTTTCATTTTCTTAATTCTCGGAGAACCCCCTTTAAAGTGGCCTATCCACTGAGTGCCAGAACCCCATCATTCTTTATTAGACACATGCCCATACATTTTGTAGCGGCTGTGTCTGGTGGTGCAGCTGTTTGCGGCTTAGTCCCATTCAAGTGATTTGGATTGAGCTGCAATACCAGGCACAGCCACTAAAAATGTATGGCACTGTGCCTGATAAACAATGAAGGAGCTCTGGCGCTCAGTTGGGGATAGACCATCAACATCAAAATCCCGGAAAATCCCACTATAACATAATTTCCTACTGCTAGTTTCCTAAACATGACCGGTATCACTGTGCAATAGTGTGTGCAGGATTTCCCCCCAGACCATTATGATGGCCATATTGTATGTACGTCATTCAGTATGTTCCTCTATGTCCTCATGGCCGTTCCGCAAAAAAATAAAACATATATTATTATTGTCCATATTACAGGCAAGGATAGGACAGTTCTATTATAGGCCAGACGTTCCATTCCGCAAAATATGTAAAGCACACGGTCAGTATCTGTGTTTTGTGATCCCCAATTTGTGGACCTCAAAACAGACAAAGGTCGTGTGCATGAGTCCCACCCCTGATTTTTTCTAACCTTCATAGAGAGTGGGAGAAGAGGCAGGTGGAAAGGAGCATGACTGGAGGGTCTGTTACATATAGAAGTTAGTAATTCCCCAGGGATCCACACTCTTACCCATCAATCCTTGCGCTCCAATCTATTATTATAATTTGACATACTGGCTCATTTCCCTCCACACGTGAACTTCTTAATATAGGTTTGGCGGATCGCCTTACCACTTATTTTTAGAAAGGTCTATTGGCCCTAAAACTCTTCTCTCAGCTCTTTCCAATGGTGTCCCAATGGTTAGCAATTATCTTCATCCCTTGAAAAGTACTAATTATTTCCTGGATTTTTTAAACTTTGAGCAATAAACCTACATTTTATGTATTTTGTTGGAAAAAGTGTGTTATATTTATAAAAATTCCTTCTTCCACAATCAGTGTTCGCATAGGCCCTGGATTTTATTCAGTTAATATTGGAGGTGCAACATTCACTTTTATATTCAGAAAACCTTCAAATATTTTTTCATCATTACTTTTTTCTTTCATCTACTGTAAGTGAACATAGACTCTGGACTGATGGAAATAGCTTTAGGTAAAAGTGGTCACTGGAGCCCTCTAGTGATCATGTTGGCCAAATATCTTAATTTGATATCTTCTTACCCTACTCTAAATTGTCTTTAACACAGAAGGCTACAGACATCATTACATAAATTATTGTGATCAAGGGGAGAGGTCTTTGTGGCATTTTTGGTCAACTTAAAGGGGTTTCCTGGGATTTTTCAACTGATGACCTCTACTCTAGATTGGTCATCAGTATCCAATTGGTGGGGGCCTGACACCTGGGATCCCAGCCGATCAGATGTTTTAGAAGGCACTGGCCCTTGCAGTAGAGCCACAGCTTTCTCTCTGCTCACCAAACACAGCGCTGTACATTGTAGAGCGGCTTTGCGTGATATCGCAGCTCAGCCCCATTCACTTCAATAGACCATTTGACCAACGAATGCAGGGTCTTCTTAAACAGCTGATCGACAGGGGTCCAGGGTGTCCCAGAGGATAGGCCATCAGTTAAAAAATCTTGGAAAACCCTTTAAATATCTTACCTTTGATTTTTTTAACTAACAGTCATGAAGGCTATCCCATTGCTTGGAGCCATGGATAGTTCTTTCTTTATACGTTTAAACCGTGATAGACCACTATTGCATTATAATCATTCAGTAAGTTAACAATTATAAAATATTTCTAGACTGAAAATAATGATACAGAAAATGCAACATTAGGAGACACTGATAATTCAAAAACAGAAGCAGAAATTTCAGGTTTGGGACGCATCTATTTAATCTATTCACATCTATTTAGTAGAAAGTTTAGAATCAATCACAGTGGTATGACATCTCAACATTCAGCTCTACTCCAAACCACAGAATATCAAATTTACGAAGTTGAAATAGGGCCCCTTAACACACACAAATTGTGTCTGCCAATTTGTGTTGCCAAAAAAAACAAAAAAGAAACCTTTTTTTCCATACTGCAATAATTTTTCATTTTTTTTGGGCCTTTCTTTTGAAACAAATTTGTGGATGGTGTTTTTTTTTATATTTTTTCTCCTAAAGAGGAGATGGAAAAACTCCAGAAAAAAAGCTATACCTTCCACATGCTGCATTTAAAAATACAATTAGAGGAAAAAAACACTACAAGCAAAAGACAATTGCATGTCCTGCATTTCATATTTTCAGTCAAAATCTGGAGCTGGCATTTATTCAGCAAAAAAAACAAAAAAAAATGTCACTAAAATCATAAAAGGGCTGAAAAACACCACAAAAATAATTATTAGTGAATATAGCTGTACAAGGAGTTGTTTGGCAGGGTTCTGGTGACTGCCAGTATTTTTGGTTTACAAATAGGTCCAGAAATGCTCTAAAAAAACAAAAAAACAAACAAAACCTTACACTTACTTTCCCATTCCAACACTTCCCAGTCCTCTGCTGGTACTTTTGGTCCCTCTCAACATGAAAATGTGACTGATTAAACAACCACTGGGAGTGCTGCTGGGGATCTGTGAGATGAGTAATAATTTTAAAAAAAATTATTTTGAGCCTTTTCTAAAATTATTGACTGGACCACCCCTTTAATAAAATAATGGCACTACATGATCAAAAATATAAGGATTTTTTTCAGGGTAAAAGAAACAGTGGTCACCTGTTGAGGATGCATCTCCCAACCTCAAATGAGTATGATTTTGGCTGGGTGTGGGAAACTGGGGTCCACTACAGTTAAAGCAGGGGTGTACTTAGCCTTTCTGCGAAAACTAAAATGGTACCCCCCCCCCGCCAATTTCTTAACCTATCCCCTTTGCCACAATGAAAGCGCGCATTGCTCGTGGCCCTTCCGCTGCCCCTCTCTTGCCCCTACCTGGTGTTGCCTTAGGTGACCTGGCCTCATTGGTGGTGCACTCCTGAGTTAGAGCAGAATTTTTATATTTTGAATGGAGCTAGTCTTCATCCACCAATCAAATGAATACCATTACATCAATTTCAGAGCATGTTCATTACCTTTAGGGTTCTGATGAAAGACCTCAGTTTTCCAGAATAACACTGTCCTTGGGTCGTTGAGGGTGTTGTCTTTTTGGCAATAGTAACAGAAGAAAATGTGGAACCACGTTGAATCAGACCTCTATCTTCACTGGTGTCTTCATCTCAATCAGCACCAAATTAATAATATATGTTAGTCAGTGCAGAGCATCTTTTGTGGAGAAAAACACACCCTGTTTAACTTGAATCTCTAGTACGTGACGAGATCAAATCCAGAACATCTTGATCGTTCTGAGGTTTCAATTCCCTCCCTTTGAAGTTTTTGGCATGCGTCATGTGACCTTTCTACCATTTGCATTGTAAATACATATTCTCTTGATCCATACAGTATTGATTATTAAGTCAAATCAGATAATCAAGTCATGAATCAGCGGAATATTGATATGGTTACGTAAATCTGCACCAGCAATATAATACACAACACGAGCAGTGCCACAATAAGTAGGTTTAGTCATTTTAACCCATTCATAAGATGATTAATTGGCTGTCACATATATAAGGTATAATTATATAAGTTTACGATAGTTTTTCCTCTTACATCTTATTACTTTAATTTATTGCCATTCTTATAAGAGTTTGTAAGCTTGTAAAATAACACACATTTTCAAAAGGTTAGCGTCTCCTGTCTTTGAATATGGGAGATTCTTGGAAAGGATGTTTGGAAAGCAATACAGTTTCCACATACTGGTGAGTAGAAAGGGTGCGAATTGTGAACATATCTAGCTAGTCTGCAGTGGCAGCCCAAAGTTGAGAGGTTGACGTTCACTGAAACTGGTGTATCTATGTGAAAAGTATTTCCTCTGCAACTCTTAAAGGGCCGGCTCATGCACCCTAATCTTCCCCAGTCTACAACTGGCCATGCTAGAGTTTTAAGGCACTTTCTCGTGTGAGAGGGTGCCTGAGCAATAGGTTCCAGTTGTCTAGTTTGCAAAGGTGTGTCTTGTTCACCCTCCCATGTATCAACTTCTGTCTGACTCCAGATTTGACTCTTCACTGCCTGACCTCTGCCCGATCTCTGTACCAACCCTGAGCTGCCAGCCCTGACCCATGGACTGACTTTGAATTGCAAAAACTCTGCCTGCCTTAACCTCAGTTTTGCCTGAACCTTTGGAGTTTCGCACCAGTGTCTCTTGAAACCTGTGAGTCAGCAATCTACTGAACAGAGAGGGAGCAGCCTGGTGGTTCCCCTGCAGAAGAATTAAGGTCCCTGCATAGGGATTAAAGCCTGAAGACCATGGGAGCTACTTAGATAATGCCCTTAGAAGTCCCATGTCAAATCTGTTCCCTAGGAACAGCAGATCCTCATCCGCTCTGTAACACATACTCTCCAGAAGTTAAGTAGTAGAAACATTTTAATGAAATCTATTTAGAAAGTTGCCTTTACCTTTAGAAATAAGTTTATTATGATGTCCTGCGAAGAAGGCAAATGAGTTATTTGCCCTCACATACCAAACTGAACAAGTGCATTTTAAATATTGTTTTAAAAGAGTCCAATGATCATATCTCTCTTATTGATCCGGGTAGTGTGTTCCAGAGAGTGCAGAATGCATGACAGAAGGAAACAAAAGTTTCATGGTGGATCCTGGCCATGGACAATTTGTTCATGTCTACTGATGTGAGGGGGCCATAAGGAGAAAAGGATAGGTGTTACGGGAGCATGCCAGGGCTGATTAATTATTAATCTATCAGCATTTTGAACTAGCTGAAAGAGTGTATTGCTTTGTCTGGGTGGGTGGGGGGTAAGTGTCTACATGAAGGGCATTATGCAGTGACCAGTGGGCCACTGCTAATAATAAGGCTTTGCAGTTTTCATGTTTTCTCATGTATTATTAGGTGTTATACTATGTCATGTGAATTTTAGGCAACTTCTGTCTGAACCATAGGGTTAATACTAGGCCCTTGACACTGGTCACCAGGAAGGGAAGGACCCCGTTTGGCTGTTTCCTGTGGAGTGAATGGGTAGGAGACTGTTAGTTCAAGAGTGAGCAGCCTATAGGAGCCTCAGTCCTATGGCCTATACAGTCAGACTTTGGAGCCAAGACTGATTGTGGGAAAAAGAGACATATTTAGAGGATCAAGCAGCCAAAGAGGAGGAGGAGTGGGAGCAGGCTGTGGAGGTAATACATGTTTCATGACTTCTGGACTCCACAGTCATTGGCTGGGCAAAGAAAAGCTTCAGGTTCCCAGCCATGCCAGCATGACAGATTATGGGGATCATTTATTAAGACCAGCTTTTTAGACACCGATCTTAATAACCCTTCCGCTGGTGGTGGATCCTCTAAAGTAATGTAGAGCCGCCGACCTATACATAATTTCGGCACATCCACTGTCAGTCTAAATCTATGTCAGCTTCCTTGCTGGTATAGATTTAGAATATTTTCTATGCCTAAAACAGGCATAGAAAACGATAAATAGGATAGGCCTCACGGCCTGCCCCCCCCCTTTTTAGACCTGGTGTGAGCGGGGAAAATTCGCAGATTGCGGTGCAAAAAACCTTTGCTCCACAATCTGCAACAGATATACGCCAGAAAACTGGAGTATATCAGTTAGTAAGTGATCCCTATGTTTTTGTTTTAGGGTCTAAACCCCGTAGTGGCATTTCTTAGACTTTGCTACAATTGCAACCCCCACTCTGGATTATAGTGTGGAAAAGTCTGATACAAGAGTGTTCATCTTAAAAAGGTGAGCATCCCGGCTGCAGCGATGGTGGAGAGGATGGGACTAATTGTACTCACTGGGGAAGCTGTGGCACAGTTGCTCCCTGGGCCAGTGTATAGTGATTGGAGGGGCACCCTAGCGTCTAGTTCCTGAGCCTGCTGTCTGGTAGTAGTGGAGGTGCTCTGGGTGTTGGCCCTGGGTGTTTGAGGGTAGAAGACCATGAAGTGAGAGCCAATGCAGTATTGTGGTGATGCAGATGATATATAAAATGATGACAAATGAACAGTCTTTACTACAGTAGCTTGACATACATTTCACACAGGCACTTGTAAACTTAAGCACAGTCTTTATCATACACTAGCATCACATATCTCACCCTGAGGTTGCAGCATGCTCCCCAAGTCAACAATGCTGTCTTCCCAGTTCAGCCAAGAGAAGGTCCCCTCATTAGCTTCCTAGAAACAGGCGGTAAGGTTCTGTCTTCTGCTAAGGAATGCTGCTTCTACCTCTTCTACCAACTAACTAACTAAGGCAGCAAGCCCCTTTAGAGGAGGTGGAAGGAGCAGCCAACACCTAACTACTGTTACTATAGCTAGCTAATTAACTCCATATTCACAGTTCTCAAGGTAAAAGTAAATACACAGACAAAATTCACATTTTAACAAATTAAACCTACACTAACCACTTGCAGTGGGACACTGTAGCCCAGAATATATTAGGACCATTTAAGAACTGTGCCTATATTATTTGTGGATGATTATAGAAAACTGGTTATTCAGTAAAGGCTGATTATACATTGACCTGCACCACCTTGCTTGTAATCGCCTGCCTTCTCACCCCATTATCTTAACCAAGAGCAAACCACCTTTCAACAAGCAGGAGACCCCTTACAGGGTGTTCACTGTGCATAGTCCAAGAGAGTGCTGGAGTAGGACAGTTTCCACCATGAGTAACACCATCATGCTCACACTACTACCACTCTCGACCTCCCTTTCGATCTTCTGCGATTTCAATAGTCCAGCCATAAGATTATGAATACATGTAGCAGTATTGATAAATCATGAAGTGGAATGAGGTGCTTAGTTTTTGCAATGTTCTTCAGGTGGCAGTTATTAAATTAAATTTAAATTTTAAAAATGGCTGATATCCGTTTCCTGAGAGACAATTCCCCATTAATAACTTCACTCAAATTACATACATGGTCTGAGCTTTGAAGGACTGGGTTTCCCAGGGATATGGGGGGTTGGATGTGTATGTTGCCTTTTTTTTCTCAGGCCCTGACTTACAACCAAAACAATTTCAGTTGTGTCCGGGTTCAGTTTTAGCCAGCTGACATCCATCTATTCTTGTAGTCCAACTAAACACGAGTTTATGGCTGGGAGTGGGTTATTGACTCCAGGCTTAAAGGTATCTTCTGCATAGCTATCGTCTGCATAGCAATAGTATGTCAGACCACATCTCTGAATTATTTTGCCTAATAGTAACATGTAAACAGAAAACGGCACAGGGAATAGGCTGAAGGAACTGGAACGGAATATAATGAGCCAAGACATACTCTTTGTGGCTTGTCAGTGAGAAAAAAACTAAAACATTGAAGAACTGTGCCATCAGGTCCACAAAGTCTACGTATTAATATGTAATGGTCAAACGTGTCAAATGCTGCTGAAAGGTCTAGTAGGAGCATTAGGATTGTGCATTTACCTTTCTCTTGCCATGAGCGGTCATTTAGCACTCTTGTAAGTGCTGATTCTGTTATGTTATTTCCTGAAGCCAGATTTGAAATGGGTCACCTGAGTCCGTTGTCTAATTGGATAGCAGTGGTCTTTTTCTATAATTTTCCAAAGAGCAGGTTAGAAACATGTCTGTAGCTGCTCATAGCATCTGGGTACATGGGGGACTAATTTAGAGGGGGCTAAATGACTGCTGTAACGGTTAGTGGGACCCACTGTACCAACTAACTGGTTTGACTGTGGAGCAGTGCCAGGGCCACCATCAGCACCCGGCATACCAGGGCAAGTGCCGGGGCCACTGCTCCTGGGGAGGCCCACTGTGCCTGCTCACTCCTGCAGCTGCCTCCTGGTCTTCATTAAACTGCCTGTTCTGAATTCTAGGGCAGCTCACCCCAGCAATCTAGACAATTTTTGCAGAGTGTACTGCTGGGGTGAGTGGCGCCAGGAATCAGAACAGAGTACATGGAGTTTCTTACCGGCTGAAGGACCTTTCTGACATCATCAGCCCATGCGACCAGTGGGGGAGGAGAAGAGAGCTGTGTTCCTGCATGGAGAGGAGCCTAGCTGGAGTGTGGTGAGTCCTAGCTGTGTATGTCTGCCCCTGTGTGTGTGTGTGTATATGTATAGATCTCTGTCCCTGGGTGTCTGTGTGTGTCTAAATACTACACTATATTAATCCCCTTCGATGGGACCCTTGGGATATTAATCCTTCACAACACATTGGGTATGTTACCCAAAAAGACCCCTATAGGGGTACCATCATATTGCAATAAAACTTAACTTTTAATCAACATCTTATAAAAAACAACAAAAAAATAATAAGGTTAAAATTACTAACCTTGGCAGGGGTATATCACATTCAAATGATTTAGAAGCAGTGTTTTTGAGGTAAATTACAGTGATGTACTGCTAAACACAAAAATCGCTGTCTCTTAACTTAGATGCAGTGAAATTGTGCAGACTGTGTGTTCCTGATCAAGATTTAGATTAAATAACTCTCAGCCAGCTAATATGTGGTAGGATTTGTAACTATTAAGCCACAATTTGCCCCTCTTATTTCCACTAGAGATGGTATATTGTTGTCTAAATCTATACAGCTCCACTAGGCTGATTCTCCCTGCATAGGTCTTGTAATAGCCGCATTAGTCTGCTTATTGATACACCTGTATAGGTTACACCTGTATAGGTTCAGATGGTTACACTTATGATGCCTGCAACTACATAGCCCTGTGCAGGCCTTCACATGGCTGCACCGTAACTAGTCCTCTCTGTACATATCAGGTAGGGATCCTTCGCACAATATACCCTGTGCAGACCTTAACGTGGCTGCACTATAACTGGAAGATTTCAAATAGGGATCATTCACGCCATGGGCAACTGTGTCTATATAAGTTTAATGGCTGCACTAACTAGCCCTGTGCAGGCCTTAACGTGGCTGCACCTTATCTAATCTCTCTGTGGATTTATTTGGCAATCATTCACACCACATGCTGCTGGAACCCTTTATAGATTGACGTGTGCGTGTCGGTCCCTCTGTGTGCGTGTCGGTCCCTCTTCCTTCCCCTGTGTCCCTGTGTGTGTCACCATCACCATGTCCACAGTATTCCTATGTCTTGACGTAGCTGCATCAGGACATTCTGTGGGGGCAAGAAGAAGAAGATGGAAGAGTAGCTGCGCCACCAGCATGGAGTCCCATGGGAGAGGCACAGGGAGACACACTAAGGACACAGGTAACACTACTACACAATCTACACTAGTGTTATCTGTGGTTTTACACAGGACTGCAGGTAACACTACCACATGAACTACACTAGTGTTATCTGTGGTTTTACACAGGACTACAGGTAACACTACCACATTTTCAGCACTAGTGTTATCTGTGGTTTTACATAGGACTGCAGGTAACACTACTATATTTTCTCTACTCAGATAACCATCACTTTGTTATCTCTGCTGTTACATATGACTGCAGGGGACATCTACTATATTATGTACCTGTACTCCGAGATTTATCACTCTGTAAGGGGGCCCACTGAGACTTTATCACCCAAGGGCCCACATGAACCTAGAGCCGGCCCTGGCCAGTGCTAAGGGCTTATCTTGGTTATTTCCTGGCTTTCACTCTTTAATCCCTGTATGGGGATATGGCCTTCTAGGGCAGGGAGCTCACCTGTGCAAAGCACCATTGGTCAGGCAATAGTTGTACTCGATGTAACTGTCAATAATATAATAAGTGATAGCCAACATGGTTTTACTAAGAACAGAAGCTGTCAAACTAACCTGATTTGTTTTTATGAGGAGGTGAGTAGAAGCGTGGACAGTGGAAAGGCTGTCAACATTGTGTTTTTGGACTTTGAAAAGGCGTTTGATACTGTCCCTCATGGACGACTAATGGGTAAATTGAGGTCTATTGGTTTAGAAAATATAATTTGTAATTGGATTGAAAATTGGCTTCATGATCGTATCCAAAGAGTTGTGGTCAATGATTCCTACTCTAAATGGACCACGGTTATAAATGGTGTTCCCCAAGGTTCTGTGCTGGGTCCGCTATTATTTAACTTATTCATTAATGACATAGAGGATGCGATTAATAGTGCTGTTTCTATTTTTGCATATGACACCAAACTTTGTAATACAGTCCAGTCTATGAAAGATGTTAATAAGTTACAAGCTGACTTGGACAAACTTACTGTTTGGGCCTCCACTTGGGAAATGAGGCTCAATATAGATAAATGTAAAGTTATGCACTTGGGGGAGAATAATCTGCATGCAGCATATGTCTTAGGGGGAGTAAAACTGGGAGAGTCACTTGTTGAGAAGGATCTGGGTGTATTAGTAGATCATAGACTAAATAACAGTCAGCTGCCTCTAAGGCCAACAGAATTTTGTCTTGTATTAAACGAGGTATGGACTCGCGGAACAGGGATGTAATATTGCCACTATACAAAGCGTTGGTGCGGCCTAAACTGGAATACACAGTTCAGTTCTGGGCACCAGTCCATAAAAAGGATGCCCTGGAGATAGAAAAGGTACAGAGGAGAGCCACTAAACTCATAAAGGATATATCCACAACTAAGTCTACCACTGGGCACAGCCCCAAAGAGATACCACTACAACCTACAGAAAGAGCTGTGTAATGCCCCAAAGAAAAACAACTCAATTCAATAGCAAATTATTAAATCTTTATTAAATATTAAAATTACACCACTAAAAGGAGGAGTCCATATACATAGGAGACAAAAGATAAAAGGCAATAAGCCCCACTTTTAGGGGGGACTATACACCTGCGTCTAAGCCCAAAATAAATCACATAAGCCAGAAAACATACAATGGGCCTATAAAATTGTTAACAGGCCACACCAAAGGAATGCCATAACAAAGAATATTGTCCCCAAAGCTCTTATATAAAATTGCAAAAAGGTAACCACACAGATTTACCTAAAGAATAGAGCTCAAAAGAAAGGGGCACAAATGATCATGGCAGTACGTTACCAGCTATAGCAGAATAATCACAGAGGCGTCGCAGGTGTAGTCCCCGTTCACCTGACGCGTTTCGCCGGTATGGCTTCGTCAGGGGTGACAAAGAAATGTGGGGAACAGTGTTCACAAGAGGGTTTAAATAATGCCACGACAGGTGACAGAGATTACCTCATCATCAGATCCGGAATCGCGTGTGCCGGGGCCGTCATGGCCGCGCGCAGACAAAGTCTCGCGAGAAGATGGTAGTCATGGTCACGCGATACCCGGTCCAATGATCACATGATCGGAGATGAATACACAGTAAGTCTAAAAACAGGGAGGCGGATCGCTCATCACATGATCAACTACAGTCACATGATTTGAAATAACATAAACCCAGAAATAGGCATAATTATTACATGATTACATACATATAAAGGACGTGGACATGATTATTATTACACTAAAATACCGGAACGGAATTCCATATATATACAAAGATGTTTAGTTATCATCCAACTATACCTAGGATATCAGTTAATTAATGTGTGTAATAAAATTGTGTATCTTGTGTCTACAATCACAAATATTGTATATATATATTATATACAAAGAAATATAAATATATATAAAAAATAAAATAATTGAAAATTAAAAAGTGAGAAAAACGTGAACCAACAAAAAATAAAATTAATAATGAAAAAACATGCTGTGCAAGTGCAAGGTGCCCAGTGCCAAAAGTGCTGAGTGCTCATTATGCAAAAAAGGAGGGATAATATCCCAATACAGGATATAAACTTAAATACAAAAAACAAGGGAGATTATATTCCTTTACAGGATATAAACATAAGTACATTCCTATACAAAAAACCAAGAGGGATTATATCCTGTTGTAGGCTGAGAAGTTCTAGTATATGTGCAAAAATCCAATCCATGTCCACTACCCATGGGTACATGGGTACATGAGAAATCATACTGGGAACATATGTGCTGTATCTCTCCATTATCAGTGATTTTGAAAACCTAAGACTGAAAAAAATAAAAAAACAATTAGTGATTATAAATAAACGTAAATCCACACTTCTCAGCCTACAACAGGATATAATCCCTCTTGTTTTTTGTATAGGAATGTACTTATGTTTATATCCTGTAAAGGGATATAATCTCCCTTGTTTTTTGTATTTAAGTTTATATCCTGTATTGGGATATTATCCCTCCTTTTTTGCATAATGAGCACTCAGCACTTTTGGCACTGGGCACCTTGCACTTGCACAGCATGTTTTTTTTCATTATTAATTTTATTTTTTGTTGGTTCACGTTTTTCTCACTTTTTAATTTTCAATTATTTTATTTTTTATATATATATATTTATATTTCTTTGTATATAATGTATATCCAATATTTGTGATTGTAGACACAAGATATTAACTGATATCCTAGGTATTAGTTGGATGATAACTAAACATCTTTGTATATATATGGAATTCCGTTCCGGTATTTTAGTGTAATAATAATCATGTCCACGTCCTTTATATGTATGTAATCATGTAATAATTATGCCTATTTCTGGGTTTATATTATTTCAAATCATGTGACTGTAGTTGATCATGTGATGAGCGATCCGCCTCCCTGTTTTTAGACTTACTGTGTATTCATCTCCGATCATGTGATCATTGGACCGGGTATCGCGTGACCATGACTACCATCTTCTCGCGAGACTTTGTCTGCGCGCGGCCATGACGGCCCCGGCACACGCGATTCCGGATCTGATGATGAGGTAATCTCTGTCACCTGTCGTGGCATTATTTAAACCCTCTTGTGAACACTGTTTCCCACATTTCTTTGTCACCCCTGACGAAGCCATACCGGCGAAACGCGACACCTCTGTGATTATTCTGCTATAGCTGGTAACGTACTGCCATGATCATTTGTGCCCCTTTCTTTTGAGCTCTATTCTTTAGGTAAATCTGTGTGGTTACCTTTTTGCAATTTTATATAAGAGCTTTGGGGACAATATTCTTTGTTATGGCATTCCTTTGGTGTGGCCTGTTAACAATTTTATAGGCCCATTGTACGTTTTCCGGCCTATGTGATTTATTTTGGGCTTAGACGCAGGTGTATAGTCCCACCTAAAAGGGATGGCTTATTGCCTTTTATCTTTTGTCTCCTATGTATATGGACTCCTCCATTTTAGTGGTGTAATTTTAGTATTTAATAAAGATTTAATAATTTGCTATTGAATTGAGTTGTTTTTCTTTGGGGCATTACACAGCTCTTTCTGTAGGTTGTAGTGGTAAACTCATAAAGAGCCTGGAAGATCTACGTTATGAGCAAAGATTAAATGAACTGAATTTGTTTAGCCTAAGACGTCTAAGGGGGGACATGATTAACCTGTACAAATATATAAACGGACAAAAAATATCAAGGGAAGCTATTCTGTGTCAAACCCCCTCAAAAACAAGAGACCACTCCCTACGACTCGATCATAAGAGGCGACAAGCATTCTTTACAGTAAGGTCTGGGAATCTCTGGAATATCCGCAGGAGCTGGTCACAGCAAATACAGTAGATGGCTTCAGAAAGGGTTTAGATGCCTTTTTAATTCAAAATAAAATTGAGGCTTATGACAATGTATAGAACTCTTGTTCTACACACCCTTTCCCTTGGCCCAACCCCTTTTTAAAAGGAATATGGACATTGATCCAGGGATCGATAGAGCAGGATTACAGGTTGGACTTGTGTCTTTTTCCAACCTTAACAACTATGTAACTATGATAAATAGGGAGAGGTCAAGGCAGGCAGAGTTTGTGCAAATCTGTGAAACTAATCCGAGGTCAGGATTAGCAAAAAGGAACCTGCGCTCAGGCAAGGAGTGAGAGGGGAGATCAGCATTTCTAGGAGGAGCTGATTAACAATTGGAAGCAGCCATGCAACTGCACACAAAGCAAATGTGTGTGGGGGTGGGGGTTTTGGTGATGACAAAGTAGTTGGAGTAGTAGTTCACTGAATAATGTCCTTAATGGAAATGGTGGGGCAGCGACAGGCATGGTCTGTCAATGGAACAGATACTTTCAGTAGATTATTATTATTTATTAATAAAGCACCATTTATACCATGACACTATACATATGAAGATTTGGGAAGATCCCACATTTCATAGAACAGTTAACTATGTTCTTGATTTCTGGAATAATTGAGTTATGCCATTCCAACAGGAGTGATATTAGGCTGGGGTCCAGGTTCTTCGACCTTGGAAGGATGTTTGTGGTATCTGTTTCACCTACCAGATAAAATTTGGACCATGAAAGTTAAAGTTCCAATATTACTGTTATATGGACCATTAATGTCATTCCTTTTTGAATGCCACACAATATAGCAGAAACGCTGCCCATCAAGCAATGGGCGAGGATTGCAGAGTTTTGTGTTGGCCTCTTGCTTGGGTTTCCTATCTCTGGTGACAAAAAGGTGGATTTTTTCTTGTTTTTGACTGATTGGTAGTTCTTGAGGTGAAGGACCAGTGATATTTTGACTTCTGGAGACTGATGTTTCCTCCACTGATGTTCAAGTTTCTGCCTATTTTTTAAGCTCCTTGATGTTGTGGTCAAACCAGGATGTTTTGGGGTGAAGTTTTTGTTGCACCAGGGAATTATATCACCTATTCTGCACCAATACTCTGTGATATTGCAGCCACAGCTATCATTTATGGAATGTTTGCAAATTTGATGTCTTCTTTCAAACACCATGGAGCTCTTGTGTCAGAAAAGTAGGAAATGCATAATATCAATGGCAAATCAGGATGTTACAGAGATTTTTCATCAAATACACTTGATCTTTTTCAGGTTTTGCCAGCTGTGGGAATGACAAAATTAAACTTTAATCCTATTACATGGCTTTGCACGAAACTATACGATCAGGTTGTGTAGCGTATGACCTCAATAAGAATGTTCTATTAGTTTGTGTATTCCACCCCATTGAATTCTATTATGTTGGTGTATTTAAATTACTCAGTTCAATTAGCTTTTACCTGCTGTGATTTTTATTAAAGTCTTCTTTTTGTGTGCAGATTCTAATTTTAATTAGTTAGGTCGACTTTTTGTGCTATGATAATACTGGAATAATTTGGGTCATTACTTTCAAGTCAAATTCAACTACAAGCAGAGATCTCAAGCAAACACAAGCTGAAAATCAGAGGAGTAATACTTGGAACTGGTACAGAGGCCACAATGAAACACCTTGATTTTGGTTAGTCAGATTGCAGCGTGCATTGTGTATGTATTGGTGACCAGGAAAACGAAGAAGAGCTACAGTAACTTCATTACAGTAACCCTTCTTTTAAGTGGCCCTCAGCACAAGGCTTCTGAGGATTCTCTATGTGAGCCTTTTTTGTCTTTCTGCATTGATCGACCATGTGGTTTTCATGACTTCTGGTGAATGACTCCCTTCAGGGGCGTAACTACCATTGCGGCAGACCATGCTATTGCTATGGGGCTCAGGGCACGAGGGGCCCAGTTGGGATCATCCCCTCTTCTACTGGAGTTGAAAACTTGGACAGGACTCTACCCTCTAAAGGAACAACTTTTATCAAATGAGGCAGTGGGAAAAATGGCCCAAGGGTCATTGAAAGGGGTTTGGGCGGAAACCCTTCTGTCCTGTGGGGGGGTCTGGTTTGATCCTTGCTTGGGACCCTCACTTCTCTATGTACGCCACTGATTCCTTTTAAAAATCATCTGATTCAGTTAGGCTTTAGTTAGTATTGATTTGGCCAAATGGGCATACACAACCTAGAGCTGTGATGGCTAACCTCCAGCACTACAGCTGTGGTAAAACTACAACTCCCAAGATGTACACTTGCTTGGCTGTTCTCAGAACTCCACAGAAATGAATGTAACATGCTGGGAGTCATAGTTTCACCACAGCTTACGTGCCGGAGGTTAGCCATCACTGACATAGAGGAACCCTGTTGCTGCTATCAGAGCCTTTGGAGACAGTGAGGCCAACCCTTAGGTTGTTTTGTCTTCTTAGGAAAGGAATTTCATCTAGTCAGTTCCCACATATTTCTACATTATATTTTTTAATATTCTGTCATCCATATATTAATAGCTTCTGCTGGTTAGTTGATGGAAATGTTCTTCAGATGTCATGCAATATTGATCAGTTCTAGGAAACTGAGCACTCACATTGGAGTTTCAATGCACAATGTCTGTCAGCTGCTGACTCAGGGAGCTGCTTTTGAGGTATTTCATGTCATGAATGTTGCTGTTGTATTCACAGGAAACGCCTTTGCATACGTTACCAAAGCAACAAAAAATAAAAACATGAAAGCCTGAGTCACAATCCTTTGTTCCAACGTGTCAAAAAGTTCCTAAATAATAGTCACTGAGAAAAACCTTTTTAAAGTGGAAGATCCCTTTTAAAAGCCTGGCCCATTAGACTCTGCAACTGAAGTGCTAATTGTTTCATCTAGTAAGTTTCACCCAAAACTTCAGTAGCAGATAGATGTTCTGAAATACAAATGTTGTTGGAGGTTATTTGTAAATGCATGATACAGGGGGTCAAAAGCATAAAAAATGCATCATGCATTTCCTCCACCACCTTCTGAGGTCCTGCCCAGTACATAACACTGTGTACCAATTTTCCCAGATGTGTTGCCAGATTTGCTGTAAGGGTGCATTCACACAACCGCATGTATTTTGTGGTCCACAAAACTCTGATCAGCAAAATATGAATTTTGCATGCTTTCTGCATCCATATGCGTGTTCTGCAAAAGATAGAACACGTCCTATTTTTGGTCACAATGGGTCTGCAAAAAAATGGATACCACAGGGACATCATGCCTAAGGCAGATTTTACATGACTAATGCATTTTTGCATTCATATTGCTTCCATAAAGCCCAGAGTTCCCAAATTCCATAGAAATGTACCTACATACTTCATCAGAAGTATGGCAGTATTTAATTTGTACCAGCTACTTTAATTGTCGGTACAATGGTGTTCACAGATGCCACTGTTCCGAGTGTATTCCTACCAGTTATTTGTGGGTGTGATTTAGAGCCATTTGTTGATGTGGTATGGAAATTTGCTGGTGCCACTGTTATAGTGTGTATGTTTCGGTTTCTTGTGGATGTGAACTGTACCATTATTTCCTGTATCTTTTCCCTGTCTGTTTTTGCAGGGGTCAATGCCTCTTTCTCTGTGTACCTGCATGCGTTTTAGGGCTAATTATCCCAGCTATATGTTCTGTCTGTCTATTCCACCCCTTGCCTGAGCAACAGTATCAGTAAGGCCCCTTTCACACAAGCATCACGGATTCAGTCCGGATGCGTTCAGGGTGCATTCCGGAAAATCCGCACGCATCTGCACCAATCCACACGCAATCGCAATCAGTTTTGACTGCAATTGCGTACCTTCGTTCAGTTTTTTCCGCGCGGGTGCGAAGCGTTTTGATGCGTTTTTCACGCGTGTGATAAAAAACTGAATGTTTACAAACAACATCTCTTAGCAATCATCAGTGAATCACGCAGACCCATTCACTTCAATGGGGCCAGGGCTGTGTGAAAAACGCAGAATATAGAACATGCTGCGATTTTCACACAACGGCGAACTGATGCGTGAAAAACATCGCTCATGTGAAAAGACCCATTGAAATGAATGAGTCAGGATTCAGTGAGGGTGCGTTCGCTTCACGCATTGCACCCGGGCGGAAATCTTGCCCGTGTGAAAGGGGCCTAACAGCTTCTGTTGTTCTCTTTGCTTGTCTAGTTCTTGTCAGTTTGTATTTCTGATTTGTGTCCTTTGTCATGTCTGACCTGAGTTCCTGTTGTTTTCCGTCTGTTTTACCCTGCTTGTTTGGTCCCAGTTTAGTTCATTTCATGTTTTAGTCATCCGGTTTGGTGTTTTAGCTGTATTTCCAGCCTGCCTGGTTTTATTGTGCTTTCTGAATCCTAGAGACCTGGTTTCTAGTCCTGCCTGTTCAGACTGTGACTGCAGTTTTGGTGTATTTTTTGTGCATTTTCTATTTCTTAAGCCTTCTGGTGCTTGAACCAGAGTTCTTGATTCCAGGGGGGTCAGCTATCATGTCCACCAGGACCATCCCAGGAAGCAGCAGTCCAGTTTAGCCCCTGAAGTGAAATTCACATCCCTGTATGGGAGTTTACGGGTAAAAACCAGGAGATTGCTGGAATAACGTCCTGAGGGTTTGGCCAAACATCAACAGTTTTTCCACTACCGCTGATCCATAACATTGAGAGGGTATGAGCTATCTCCTTGCTACGTATGTCTGTATCTCAGGCTGTATAGCAGCTAGTGTAAGCTTTAAAATAAGGCTGGTATCATGTTGCTTACCATGATACAACAGGAGATAGAACCTTTGAGTCGGGTGAGATCTATAATTACCAGCAGATCTTATTTACAACCTGGCTTCTGAAGGTTCCTTGTTCTCTGGTTGTCAGATATTCTACTCTCTCATTCATTTGAAAGTGAAATTTACTGAAACATTGGACTTATAAACACAAATAAAAAGAATAAAATAAAATATAACTAAATGTCCGAAAATAAATATACAGTGCCTACAAGTAGTATTCAACCCCCTACAGATTTAGCTGGTTTGATAAGATGCAAATAAGTTAGAGCCTTCAAACTTCAAACAAGAGCAGGATTTATTAACAGATGCATAAATCTTACAAACCAAAAAAGTTATGTTGCTCAGTTAAATTTTAATAAATTTTAAACATAAAAGTGTGGGTCAATTATTATTCAACCCCTCAAACCACCAGAATTCTGTTTGGTTCCCCTAAAGTATTAAGAAGTAGTTCGGGCACAAAGAACAATGAGCTTCACATGTTTGGATTAATTATCTGTTTTTCCAGCCTTTTCTGACTATTTAAGACCCTCCCAAAACTTGTGAACAGCACTCATACATGGTCAACATGGGAAAGACAAAGGAGCATTCCAAGGCCATCAGAGACAAGATCGTGGAGGGTCACAAGGCTGACAAGGGGTACAAAACCCTTTCCAAGGAGTTGGGTCTACCTGTCTCCACTGTTGGGAGCATCATCCGGAAGTGGAAGGCTTATGGAACTACTGTTAGCCTTCCATGGCCTGGACAGCCTTTGAAAGTTTCCTCCCGTTCCGAGGCCAGGCTTGTCCGAAGAGTCAAGGCTAACCCAAGGACAACAAGGAAGGAGCTCCGGGAAGATCTCATGGCAGTGGGGACATTGGTTTCAGTCAATACCATAAGTAACATACTCCACCGCAATGGTCTCCGTTCCAGACGAGCCCGTAAGGTACCTTTACTTTCAAAGCGTCATGTCAAGGCTCGTTTACAGTTTGCTCATGATCACTTGGAGGACTCTGAGACAGACTGGTTCAAGGTTCTCTGGTCTGATGAGACCAAGATCGAGATCTTTGGTGCCAACCACACACGTGACGTTTGGAGACTGGATGGCACTGCATACGACCCCAAGAATACCATCCCTACAGTCAAGCATGGTGGTGGCAGCATCATGCTGTGGGGCTGCTTCTCAGCCAAGGGGCCTGACCATCTGGTCCGCATCCATGGGAAGATGGATAGCACGGCCTACCTGGAGATTTTGGCCAAGAACCTCCGCTCCTCCATCAAGGATCTTAAGATGGGTCGTCATTTCATCTTCCAACAAGACAACGACCCAAAGCACACAGCCAAGAAAACCAAGGCCTGGTTCAAGAGGGAAAAAATCAAGGTGTTGCAGTGGCCTAGTCAGTCTCCTGACCTTAACCCAATTGAAAACTTGTGGAAGGAGCTCAAGATTAAAGTCCACATGAGACACCCAAAGAACCTAGATAACTTGGAGAAGATCTGCATGGAGGAGTGGGCCAAGATAACTCCAGAGACCTGTGCCGGCCTAATCAGGTCTTATAAAAGACGATTATTAGCTATAATTGCAAACAAGGGTTATTCCACAAAATATTAAACCTAGGGGTTGAATAATAATTGACCCACACTTTTATGTTTAAAATTTATTAAAATTTAACTGAGCAACATAACTTTTTTGGTTTGTAAGATTTATGCATCTGTTAATAAATCCTGCTCTTGTTTGAAGTTTGAAGGCTCTAACTTATTTGCATCTTATCAAACCAGCTAAATCTGCAAGGGGTTGAATACTACTTGTAGGCACTGTAATTGACATGTTTTCAAAAACTGGTAAAAGAACGGGGTTGTGTAAGAATGGGTGGGGGGGTTCCCAACTCCCTTCATTCGTCCAGACCTGTAAAGGAAAGATGACTTGCCTGCTTTCTGGTGCTGGCTCCCTGCTCCTTCTCCTGCAGGCCTGTGATGCTCTACTGAGCTCCACTGATGTCAAGATCCGGTTTGAGATTGCTGCAATCAATCATTGGCCGTGGCAGAGACTGGATCCCCTTGTGTCATGTGACCATTTTTTGTTCCAAACCCCACCCATTCTTTCACAACCCCTTTAATTATAAAGGAATAAAGAATCCTTCTTAGGCTTCATTCACATGCCCGTATCTGTTTTGCGGTCCGCAAATTGCGGATCCGCAAAAAAACAACAACGGATGATGTTCCATATGGCATCCGTGTTTCCGTTTTTTTGCAGATTCATTGTAACAATGCCTACCCTTGTCAGCAAAACGGACAAGAATAGGACATGTTCTATTTTTTTGCGGAACCGAAAAACGGACATACGAAAACGGAATGCACATGGAGTACCTTCTGATTTTTTTTTGCGGACCCATTGAAATGTATGGTTCCACATACGGTAAGCAAAGAAAACGGAACAGAAAGAAAATACGGTTGTGTGAATGAGAGTGATGATTTGGCACTTGAAGTTTTCTCAAATGGCAGTTATGCTTTAAGCTCCTAACAGTCACATTCACATTGGAAAAACCCTCCCAAAAATGTCACATATTTTTATTGTAGATTTTTAATTGCATTTTTAACCCCTTATACAGATGGGGCAGAACAGTTAAGTACTAGTCCTACAGTTAGGTGGCTTAGGGGATTTTTCAAAATGTTGCCTTTCCTTTAGATTGATAAATAGAGGCCTACTTCTGTGCATGATGTGATGTATTGTGTATACTGTATGCCACCATTCTAAAACATTGTCTCCATCTTGCCGCTCAGTCTGGGCCTGAATGTGGAATATGCATTTCCTTTTAATCATGTTATCATCAGACTGATAGAAACTGGCCTTTTGAAAATGGTAACAAGATGATTGCTGTATTGCATGCAATCAAGGCCCATGGAAATGCATACACCCTAGACATGGGAACACCGCCCACAGCAGGGGTCCAGAAGCTGTTCTGCTGGAATACCAGAAGATGAAAAAAATATATTTTAAGCTATAACTCATCTCTGGTACAGTTCATATATCAGTCACTGTGATAATTGTGTTATGTATAATGTGGGCATTTCAGGGAGTCTAACCATCCAACTAAGCATTCTCACACGAGAAACTCACCTTCTGGGACCCTTACACTGGTCACATTTTGTATTAAAATGCTTGGCATGATGAAACATATGTTATTAAAACATGTTGGGCCTCAGATATCCATTAGTGTGGAGGGGAAGACATGTTTTATGAATATTTCATATTTGCCAGCTAAGGGAGATAGCTGGAGCATACACATATAATGAATAGAGATGAGCGAGTAGTGAAATATTCGAAAGTTCGAAATTCGATTCGAATAGACAGCGAAATTCGACTATTCGACCGAATATCGAATCCCATTAAAGTCTATGGGAAAAAAATGCTCGCCACTTGGAAATCTCAATTCGACCACTTGGAGGTCACCAAGTCCACCCTGAAACCTCAGAAAAGGATGCCAACACTGCTGGAATGCAACTGGGACAGCAGGGGAAGCATGTCTGGGTGCATATAACGCGCCCAAGTCGCACTATTACGCCACTATCACAGCCTCTCAACAATACACTCCATACACAATATAACTTCTATGTAAAGTGAGACAATACAAGGAAACCTTCTTTCCTCTACATTGCCATGGACCCCAAGCCAAACTAGACAAAAAAGAAGATGAAATTCTGCACCCCTTAAAATCACGTTGCCTATGACAACCACAGATGGCATAGGCAAGGGGGAAAGCAAATAGACCCCACCCCTAATTGTCATTGTGTGTGTGTGTGAGATGTGGTCAGACATGTCTTCTTTAAAATGTAAAAACAACTCAAACACATGCAGAAGCCTTAAAATGCCCAAATTGTTGGCGCTTGAGATGTCAGTGACCTGACCTGGCCCAGTGTCATGTCTAGCAGGTAAAAGCAGTGGGGATGTTGAGGGATGCGTAGGACCGCAAAAGGCAGGAAGAGGCCGTGAGCTGGCCAGAGGCTCATGGAAAATTTTGTGGAGGCCCAAGAGGTGAGACGTCTTAAAAATTGTGTGGAGGCTAAAGAGGTGAGACCTCTAAACATTTTGTGGAGCCCCAAGAGGTGAGACCTCTTAAAAATTATGTGAGGCCCAAGAGGTGAGACCTCTTAAACATTTGTGGAGGCCCAAGAGGTGAGACCTCTTAAAAATTATGTGGAGGCCCAAGAGGTGAGACCTCTTAAACATTTTGTGGCAGGCCAAGAGGTGAGACCTCTTAAAGATTTTGTGGAGACCCAAGAGGTGGACACCTCTTAAAAATTATGTGGAGGGAACCTCAAGAGGTGAGACCTCTTAAAAATTTGTGGAGGCCCAAGAGGTGAGACCTCTTAAAAATTATGTGGAGGCCCAAGAGGTGAGACCTCTTAAAAATTTGTGGAGGCCCAAGAGGTGAGACCTCTTAAAATTATGTGGAGGCCCAAGAGGTGAGACCTCTTAAAGATTTTGTGGAGGCCAAGAGGTGAGACCTCTTAAAATTTTGTGGAGGCCCAAGAGGTGAGACCTTAAAAATTATGTGGAGGCCCAAGAGGTGAGACCTGTTAAAATTATGTGGAGGCCCAAGAGGTGAGACCTCTTAAAGATTTTGTGAGAGCCCAAGAGGTGAGACCTCTTAAAAGATTTGTGGAGGCCCAAGAGGTGAGACCTCTTTAAAGATTTTGTGGAGGCCCAAGAGGTGAGACCTCTTAAAAATTATGTGGAGGCCCAAGAGGTGAGACCTGACCTTTAAAATTATGTGGAGGCCCAAGAGGTGAGACCTCTTAAAGATTTTGTGGAGGCCCAAGAGGTGAGACCTCTTTAAAAATTATGTGGAGGCCCAAGAGGTGAGACCTCTTAAAAATTATGTGGAGGCCCAAGAGGTGAGACCTGTTAAAATTATGTGGAGGCCCAAGAGGTGAGACCGTCTTAAAAATTATGTGGAGGCCCAAGAGGTGAGACCGTCTTAAAGATTATGTGGAGGCCCAAGAGGTGAGACCTGTTAAAAATTATGTGGAGTCCCAAGAGGTGAGACCTCTTAAAGATTTTGTGGAGGCCCAAGAGGTGAGACCTCTTAAAGATTTTGTGGAGGCCCAAGAGGTGAGACCTCTTAAAAATTATGTGGAGGCCCAAGAGGTGAGACCTCTTTAAAGATTTTGTGGAGGCCCAAGAGGTGAGACCTCTTAAAAATTATGTGGAGGCCCAAGAGGTGAGACCTGTTAAAAAGATTTATGTGGAGGCCCAAGAGGTGAGACCTCTTAAAGATTTTGTGGAGGCCCAAGAGGTGAGACCTCTTAAAAATTATGTGGAGGCCCAAGAGGTGAGACGTGTTAACAATTATGTGGAGGCCCAAGAGGTGAGACGTATTAAAAATTATGTGGAGGCCCAAGAGGTGAGACGTGTTAACAATTATGTGGAGGCCCAAGAGGTGAGACCTGTTAAAAATTATGTGGAGTCCCAAGAGGTGAGACCTCTTAAAGATTTTGTGGAGGCCCAAGAGGTGAGACCTCTTAAAGATTTTGTGGAGGCCCAAGAGGTGAGACCTGTTAAAAATTATGTGGAGGCCCAAGAGGTGAGACCTGTTAAAAATTATGTGGAGGCCCAAGAGGTGAGATGGGTTAAAAATTATGTGGAGGCCCAAGAGGTGAGACGTATTAAAAATTATGTGGAGGCCCAAGAGGTGAGACGTGTTAACAATTATGTGGAGGCCCAAGAGGTGAGACGTATTAAAAATTATGTGGAGGCCCAAGAGGTGAGACGTGTTAACAATTATGTGGAGGCCCAAGAGGTGAGACCTGTTAAAAATTATGTGGAGTCCCAAGAGGTGAGACTCTTAAAGATTTGTGGAGGCCCAAGAGGTGAGACCTCTTAAAGATTTTTGTGGAGCCCAAGAGGTGAGACCTCTTAAAAATTATGTGGAGGCCCAAGAGGTGAGACTGTTAAAATTTCAATGAATTAAAAATTATGTGAGGCCCAAGAGGTGAGACCTCTTAAACATTATGTGGAGGCCCAAGAGGTGAGACCTGTTAAAAATTATGTGGAGGCCCAAGAGGTGAGACCTCTTAAAGATTTTGTGGAGGCCCAAGAGGTGAGACCTCTTAAAGATTTTGTGGAGGCCCAAGAGGTGAGACCTCTTAAAGATTTTGTGGAGGCCCAAGAGGTGAGACCTCTTAAAAATTATGTGGAGGCCCAAGAGGTGAGACCTGTTAAAAATTATGTGGAGGCCCAAGAGGTGAGACCTCTTAAACATTTTGTGCAGGCCCAAGAGGTGAGACCTGTTAAAAATTATGTGGAGGCCCAAGAGGTGAGACCTGTTAAAATTATGTAAGAGGTGAGACCTGTTAAAAATATGTGGAGGCCCAAGAGGTGAGACCTCTTAAACATTTTGTGCAGGCCCAAGAGGTGAGACCTCTTAAAAATTATGTGGAGGCCCAAGAGGTGAGACCTGTTAAAAATTATGTGGAGGCCCAAGAGGTGAGACCTCTTAAACATTTTGTGGAGGCCCAAGAGGTGAGCCATAAATATATAAATTTTTCTTATTTACGGAGCAATTCTACGGCGGTTAAGGAGGAGGAGGAGGAGGTGGAGGAGGAAATGGCACTTCATACAGATGGCACTTCACTTTTGGCTGCTTTCCACGGTTGGAGAAGCAAAGTCCGGGTCAATCCACTTGCTGTTCATTTTGATTAGCGTCAGCCTGTCGGCACTGTCGGTTGACAGGCGGCTGCGCTTATCGGTTATAATGCCCCC
Organism: Rhinella marina; assembly: GCA_900303285.1. Taxonomy (NCBI): domain Eukaryota; kingdom Metazoa; phylum Chordata; class Amphibia; order Anura; family Bufonidae; genus Rhinella; species Rhinella marina. Next base: position 200,064 of record ONZH01019336.1, on the reverse strand, counting down.
GGCTGCGCTGAACACCCTTTCTGATAGCACGCTGGCGGCAGGGCAGGCAAGCACCTCCAAGGCGTACAGGGACAGTTCCAGCCACGTGTCCAACTTGGAGACCCAGTAAGTGTAGGACGCCGAGGGATCGGGGAGGACAGGGTTACGGTCAGCCAGGTACTCCCGCAACATCCGCCGATACTTGTCCCTCCTGCTGATAGCGGGCCCCGCAGTGATGGAAGTTGCACGAGGGGGTGCCATGAACGTGTCCCACACCTTGGAGAGTGTTCCCCTGGTGGCTGTGGGCCTGATCGATGTTGTGGGACTCTGGGAGACCCTCTCCTCTCTGCCGCCAGCGATGGTGGGTGGGAAAATCTCCATCATGTTCTGCACGAGTTCCCTCTGGTATTCCAGCAATCGATTCGTCCTCTCCTCTACCGGAATAAAAGAGGAGACGTTATCTTTATACCGGGGGTCCAGGAGTGCGAAGACCCAGTACAGTTTGTTCTCCACTATCCGGACAACACGTGTGTCCCGGGAAAAGCAGTCCCAGCATGAAGTCAGCCATGTGTGCCAGACTCTGAATAGGCATGACCTCACTGCCCCCACCAGAAGGATCACTTGCCATTTCCTCCTCTTCCTCTTCCGCCTCCTCTCCGCCCCATCCGCGCTGAACCAATGGGACGCACACAGCCTGACTGCTACCCTCGCCGCCAGCATCCTCCTCCTCTTCCACAGCCACCTCCACGTCGTCCTCCTCCTCATCCTCCTCCTCCTGCAACTGCCACCGTGAAGCAGACAAAAGTGTGGTCTGACTGTGTAGCTCCGTTGCGTCTCCTCCTACCCCCGTCTCCTCTGCGTGCAATGCGTTCTCCCTTATTGCGATGAGCGATTCTTTAAGGACGCATAGGAGCGGGATGGTTACGCTCACTATAGCGTCCTCGCTGCTGACCTTCTTGGTGGACTCCTCAAAGATACGCAGTACATCGCATATGTCTGCCATCCATGGCCACTCGTGGTTGGCAAACTGAGGGAGCTGAGTTGGAGGCACGCGTGGATTCATAATCTGGTACTCCATCAATGCTCTCTGCTGCTCACACACCCTGGCCAACATGGAATAGGTGGAATTCCAGCGAGTCGGCAGGTCGCACAACAGCCGATGTTCAGGCAAATGGAGGCGTTGCTGGAGTTTTTTTAAGCTAGCAGCAGCTACAGTTGACTTCCGAAAGTGAGCGCACAAGCGCCGCACTTTCACCAGTAGCTCTGCCAGGTTGGGGTAAGTCTTTAGAAATTTTTGGACTACCAGATTAAAAACGTGGGCCAGGCATGGTACGTGATTGAGTTCGGCAAGCTCCAGAGCCGCCACCAGGTTACGGCCGTTATCGCACACGACCATGCCTGGTCCTAGCTGCAGCGGCGACAGCCACATCTCCATCTGCTGCAATATGGCGTCCCTCACCTCTGGGGCGCTGTGCTTCCTGTCGCCCAAGCTGATGAGCTTTAGCACCGCCTGCTGACGTCTCCCCGCGCCAGTGCTGCAACGCTTCCAGCTAGCGGCTGAGGGCGATGTTAAGGCACAGGAGGAGGAGGAGGAGGAGGAGGGGGGTTTATCAGAACCCATGCTGGCAATCTTGGGCGGGGGTGGTAGGTAGGCCGTCTCTGTTTGCGACCCCGTCCCCGCTTCCACTACATTCACCCAGTGTGCCGTCAAAGAGATGTAGCGTCCCTGGCCGCAAGCGCTTGTCCACGAGTCGGTGGTCAAGTGGACCTTTGCGCTGACTGCGTACCTCAGGGCCCTCCTGATGTTACGCGACACGTGCTGGTGCAGGGCGGGGACGGCACTCCGGGAAAAGTAGTGGCGGCTGGGGACGGAATAGCGAGGTGCGGCAGCCGCCATCAGGTCGCGGAAGGCCTGCGTCTCCACAAGCCTAAACGGCAACATCTCCAGGGCCAGCAGTTTGGAGATGTGGCAGTTTAAGGCTTGGGCTTGGGGGTGACTCGAGGCGTACTTCCGCCTGCGGTCGAACGCCTGCGAGATGGATAGTTGATGGGACGAGGAGTGTGAAGGTGCAGGCGAAGAGGCGGGGGAAGGGGAGGCTGAAGGAGAAGGCCCCAAAGTAGCCGAGGCAGAGGCAGATGTGGAGGTGTCCTGGCTGGAGGTCTGGACCGCAGTGGCAGCACACAACAAAGGGGAAGAGGCAGTGGCAGCAGGACCAGGCGCAGGTTGTATTGCGTTTGCTCTCTCCCACTCAGCCCAGTGCTTGACTTCCAAGTGACGCCGCATGCCTGAGGTGGTCAGATTGCTCTTCTCAGAGCCCCTACTCAGTTTTGAGTGGCCGAGTGTGCAAACCGCGCTCAGTTTGTCATCCGCACAAACATTAAAAAATCTCCACACCACAGAAGTACGAGGCCTCGATGGGGGAGCTTCGCGCGACTGCCCGCTGCCGGGAACAGCTTCGGCCGTGCTGGCTGTGGCCTCACTACTCTGTCTGGACTGTCCTCTGCCTCTGGACATCCCTCTGCCTGTGGACATCCCTCTGCCTCTGGACATCCCTCTGCCTCTGGACATCCCTCTGCCTGTGGACATCCCTCTGCCTGTGGACATCCCTCTGCCTCTTGCTGCCTTTTTCGGTGCTGTGCAGACCACCACCTCTCCACTGCTTTCCCCGCTGGACATCACCCCTGGCCAAGTGGGGTCGGTCATTTCGTCATCCACCACCTCCTCTTTCTCACTCTGCTCCTCCTCCTGCCCACTGGACATTCCAACAGCCTCCCTTGATGGCAACTGCGTCTCATCATCATCATCGCTCATGATAACAGATGCTGGTTCAGGGTCCACATCAGCAGGAGATGGCGAAAACTCAAGTGTTTGGGCATCACTACAAACAAATTCCTCTGCTAGCTCCTGGGATTCTTCCGGCACTTCTGAAAAAGGACCCGAAAAGAGCTCCTGGGAGGGGTCAAGGGTGGGATGACTCTGTTGGCCAGGTGTGGAGGAAGGAGGGTCAGAGTGAGACTGTGTGGATGACTGGCTGGTGGACAACTGTGTGGAAGCGCTATCGGCTATCCATTGCACCACCTGTTCAACCTGCTCAGGCCTCAACAGCGGTGTAACTCGCCCCCTGCTTAACTGTCCCATAAAGGCAGGGATTCTGGATGAGTGGGATCCTGGCTGACCCTCACCAGCACGCATTGTATCCCCACTGGCTTCAACAAGGCCACCAACAGCATTTCCGCGCCCCCGTCCTCGTCCACGTCCGATTCCGCTAGCCCCCCTCCGCATTTAATTTTTTTTTGGTTGCAAATACAATATTTGGGTATATAATTAGGTATGTGAAATAATTTAGCAAGAGAACGCACAGTACAGTGGCCAATTAAAAGGCCTAGATATTGTATATTTCAAGGTACACAGCCGTGTACTAACTGCTCAGACGGTGGGTATTTACACCAGGTTTTTAAAATAATTTAGCAAGAGAACGCACAGTATAGTGGCCAATTAAAAGGCCTAGATATTGTATATTTCAAGGTACACAGCCGTGTACTAACTGTACAGACGGTGGGTATTTACACCAGGTATGTGAAATAATTTAGCAAGAGAACGCACAGTACAGTGGCCAATTAAAAGGCCTAGATATTGTATATTTCAAGGTACACAGCCGTGTACTAACTGCTCAGACGGTGGGTATTTACACCAGGTTTTTAAAATAATTTAGCAAGAGAACGCACAGTATAGTGGCCAATTAAAAGGCCTAGATATTGTATATTTCAAGGTACACAGCCGTGTACTAACTGTACAGACGGTGGGTATTTACACCAGGTATGTGAAATAATTTAGCAAGAGAACGCACAGTACAGTGGCCAATTAAAAGGCCTAGATATTGTATATTTCAAGGTACACAGCCGTGTACTAACTGTACAGACGGTGGGTATTTACACCAGGTATGTGAAATAATTTAGCAAGAGAACGCACAGTATAGTGGCCAATTAAAAGGCCTAGATATTGTATATTTCAAGGTACACAGCCGTGTACTAACTGCTCAGACGGTGGGTATTTACACCAGGTTTTTAAAATAATTTAGCAAGAGAACGCACAGTATAGTGGCCAATTAAAAGGCCTAGATATTGTATATTTCAAGGTACACAGCCGTGTACTAACTGCTCAGACGGTGGGTATTTACACCAGGTTTTTAAAATAATTTAGCAAGAGAACGCACAGTATAGTGGCCAATTAAAAGGCCTAGATATTGTATATTTCAAGGTACACAGCCGTGTACTAACTGCTCAGACGGTGGGTATTTACACCAGGTTTTTAAAATAATTTAGCAAGAGAACGCACAGTATAGTGGCCAATTAAAAGGCCTAGATATTGTATATTTCAAGGTACACAGCCGTGTACTAACTGTATAGACGGTGGGTATTTACACCAGGTATGTGAAATAATTTAGCAAGAGAACGCACAGTACAGTGGCCAATTAAAAGGCCTAGATATTGTATATTTCAAGGTACACTGCCGTGTACTAACTGTACAGACGGTGGGTATTTACGCCAGGTATGTGAAATAATTTAGCAAGAGAACGCACAGTACAGTGGCCAATTAAAAGGCCTAGATATTGTATATTTCAAGGTACACAGCCGTGTACTAACTGTACAGACGGTGGGTATTTACACCAGGTATGTGAAATAATTTAGCAAGAGAACGCACAGTACAGTGGCCAATTAAAAGGCCTAGATATTGTATATTTCAAGGTACACAGCCGTGTACTAACTGTACAGACGGTGGGTATTTACACCAGGTATGTGAAATAATTTAGCAAGAGAACGCACAGTATAGTGGCCAATTAAAAGGCCTAGATATTGTATATTTCAAGGTACACAGCCGTGTACTAACTGCTCAGACGGTGGGTATTTACACCAGGTTTTTAAAATAATTTAGCAAGAGAACGCACAGTATAGTGGCCAATTAAAAGGCCTAGATATTGTATATTTCAAGGTACACAGCCGTGTACTAACTGTACAGACGGTGGGTATTTACACCAGGTATGTGAAATAATTTAGCAAGAAAACGCACAGTACAGTGGCCAATTAAAAGGCCTAGATATTGTATATTTCAAGGTACACAGCCGTGTACTAACTGTACAGACGGTGGGTATTTACACCAGGTATGTGAAATAATTTAGCAAGAGAACGCACAGTACAGTGGCCAATTAAAAGGCCTAGATATTGTATATTTCAAGGTACACAGCCGTGTACTAACTGTACAGACGGTGGGTATTTACACCAGGTATGTGAAATAATTTAGCAAGAGAACGCACAGTACAGTGGCCAATTAAAAGGCCTAGATATTGTATATTTCAAGGTACACAGCCGTGTACTAACTGTACAGACGGTGGGTATTTACACCAGGTATGTGAAATAATTTAGCAAGAGAACGCAAGGTACACAGCCGTGTACTAACTGCTCAGACGGTGGGTATTTACACCAGGTTTTTAAAATAATTTAGCAAGAGAACGCACAGTATAGTGGCCAATTAAAAGGCCTAGATATTGTATATTTCAAGGTACACAGCCGTGTACTAACTGCTCAGACGGTGGGTATTTACACCAGGTTTTTAAAATAATTTAGCAAGAGAACGCACAGTATAGTGGCCAATTAAAAGGCCTAGATATTGTATATTTCAAGGTACACAGCCGTGTACTAACTGCTCAGACGGTGGGTATTTACACCAGGTTTTTAAAATAATTTAGCAAGAGAACGCACAGTATAGTGGCCAATTAAAAGGCCTAGATATTGTATATTTCAAGGTACACAGCCGTGTACTAACTGTACAGACGGTGGGTATTTACACCTGGTATACAAAAAGGGTATTGCAAGCACACAGAACCCAGAACACTAGAGCCAAAGAAACTGTATTTAAAAAAAAAACAAAAAAAAAAACAGCCGTATACTGCCAGATCAGATGGTGCATATACACACTAGGTATATAACAGGGTTTTGCAGCCAAAAAGAACGCAGAACAGTAGTGCCAAATATAGTTTGGTATGTAGCAGAGCACCTAATACACCACTAATGCCTCTCTCTGTCCCTACTCCAGCAGCTATCCCTGAATACGGCAGCCGTTCTCTGTAAAGTGTATCTTGTAGTAAAGCTATCACTGTACTGCACTATAGTAGCCCTGATAAGGGCTTTTAATCACGCTCCTGCCTGTCCAACTGCTAAAACCTGTCTGTCCCTTCTCCAGCCTCTGTCCCTGACTAAGTTCACGCAGCATATGCGTACGAGCAGGAAGAGCTGAGTTTTTAATATTCGAGGTCACATGGTTTTTCCAGCCAATCCATGTAGACGCTGTTTTCGCGCTGCCAGCGTGCTCAGCGTGCCTGTCATACCCCCCCTGCATGTTGATTGGTGGAAAAAGAGCGCCAGGGAAGGTGGGAGGGGAAACGAATTCTCAGTGCGCCATCGCCGTTATACTCGATTGAAATCGAGTATGCCGAATAGCGTAGTATTCGATCGAATACCGGCTCGATCGAACACTACTCGCTCATCTCTAATAATGAAGGCCTTCCCCAGAAGACTGGGTCAAGGATAGGAGGGGAACCCCCTTAGCTCCTCTCTCTGGAGATTAAAACGAGGAATGTTGAACCTTTCGTCGACACAATTTGGGAATCCAATCAACATTGGGCTGTGTTCCACTTTCTCCTATCCCCCAGAACCAGAATTGATTCTTATCCAGCAATTTGCTAAGTATTAAGAACCTTTCTGTTTTTATCCTTTCAAAGCTATATTGTTTTTTGCTTGTCTATGTTGTTGTTTCTTTTAATTTTTGTAACTTAAGTACTGTACCCTTTATAGCACATTAAAGCACATATTTAATGGTTTTCCCTTGTGTCCTGAACAAGCCCAGTATCCTACATTTTTTAAGTGTATGAATGCGGTTTGCGTTACCGTGAGGCGCTGTGAGGTTTTCTGTGAGCCCCTAATTAATTGGTATATTAATTTAAATATTATAGATGGTGGCAGCTTGTTGGGGTGCATGATAGACTGATCAACAAGAGGTTCAAAAACCTGCACCCCTGCCGATCAGCTGTTACCTTGTAGCTCTGGTGACATTAGTTGCCAAAATTATCCATCCAGCAGAACTGTTCCCACTGAAGTGAATGGCAGCAGCGCTGCAGTAACCACTACACAATGGGCCGACTAATGACACCAGAGCTACAAGGTAACAGCTGATGGGTGGGAGTGCGGGGTGTCGGACCTCTGATGATCACATATTTATGGCTGATAATGATGGCCTGTCAGTATCAAAATACTGGAAAACCCCTTTAAATTTTACAATACTAAACAACAATTTAGGTTTTTACCCAAACAATGCAATGATCCTTTATTAGCAATATAATATGTAATAAAGACTTGAAGTAAGGACACAAGACAAGTAAGTGCTCTGGTATGGTGGAGTGACTTGTAAAATAATCGACATCTTGTAAAGTGAACGCTCATAAATGATGTGCTCAAGGTCAAAAGTTTCCAGTGTTCTATGTAAATAGTTTGGTATTCTATATGTAGCCTTCTCCTACCATGTAATTAACAACGATGAGTACGAGAAAATTGGATTTATATAGAGGATTTAACTTCATCTTGAGAATATTTAGTGATGGATAAAGTCAAATGAGTCCAGACAATTATATTGGGCTGAGAGGAAGTAAAGCTGTCCAGGAGCTGATTATTATAGTGAGATCTAACACAAATGGTACGACCACACAGCGTGGCTGGGATCGGCTACGCGGTACTTGACTGCACTGCAGCCTGGCTGCATACCAAAAAGTTGCTGACATCTACATATGCATACATCTCATTATAAATTAGGTGCATCCTCCTGCAGTCCGTGCACTTGACCAGAAATCAACGACAGCTCACAGATGCTGTAGATTTCTCTATTCATTTAGGCCAGAAAACTGCCCTAAATGAAGATAAATTGGTTGTTGTGTCTGGCCACGCCCCCCTCACCACCTTTGCCACACTCCTTTTAGAAAAGTGGCGAGGAGGGTGAAAAGGGAAGATCTGACAATTTTTTTTTAAAAGTTGCAGTTAAAAATCATGCCTGTGACTTTTTAATGCTATTTTTAAGGTGTAAAGGGAATAATAAATCTCCCCCAAAGTGCGTTTGCTACAGTGAACACGCTCATCTGAAACTATCCTAATTATTTATTAAGATCTGTGTTTTAAATGCCGTTAATCATAACTCTGTGCCGGCCTCTACATAATGTAGGCGCTGGCCGTGTGACTTGCTTAAATCTACGTCAGCACACTTGCTGGCATAGATTTAAGTCATTTTATGTGCATTGATATACAGTAGTTAAATTATAATATAATAATAATAATAATATTTTTTATTTAATTCACAGCATAACCCCTTTAAAGCATGGTTTCACTAAATACATAAGATGACAGCTTCCCTGTGAGCAGTTGATATACTGAATATTATCTCTTTATTTTTAACCTATTCTAATTACAGTTTTTGTATTTTTTGGTTTTTTACTCCTTGCCTGCTTGGAACCAAAACCTTTTTTATTTTTTCATTCACATAGCTGTATGACGGTTTATTTTTTGTAGGACAAGTTGTACTTTCCAATGGCACCATTTAGTATTGCATAGGATGTAGTGGGAAGCTGGAAAAACATCCAAATGGAGTGGAATTGGAGAAAATCACAATTCTGACACAGTTTTATGGGTTTTGTTTTTTCTGGCATTCACTACTTGGAAAAACTTACTTGTAATCTTCATTCTCTAGGCCAATACGATTACAAGAATAACACATATGTGTAGTTGCGTTGTGTTTTAATAAACAAAAAAACCTTTTTCTTTTTATCGCCATATTCTGAGCCCCATAACTCTTTTATAGTTATGTCTACAGAGCTGTGTGGGGGCTGATTTGTGGTGTATATGACGTTTTGATAACTTTTTATTACATTTTTTGGGGAGAAAAAGCAATGAAAAAACGGAAAATCAGCCATTTTGATTTGTTTTCCATTACGCCATTCACTGTATTTTATACAATTTTTAAAATTTTAATAGTACTGGCGTTTTTGGATGCGGGAATACCTATAATGTATATTTTTTAATTGTTTGTTTATTTTTATTTTCATTTTGGGGGGTGCTTTGAACATTTAGATTTTTTTCAATTTTCTTTTTACCTTTTTTTCCCCTCTAGGTGACTATAACATGCAATCAATGAATTGCAATTCATATAATGTAATGGAATTTCATCCACATTATATTACATTTGACCACAGCATCTGAGAGGTTGAATGTCCTCGATTGGCATTTTCCCCTCTCACAGACATTAGCCCTGGGTGTCTGCTGTGTAATAGCTCAACTCTATAGAACAAGATGTTTTTATTGATGGTGTTTTTCGTTGTACCTCTCATGTGATTCATAGAACCAAACCGTTTCAAGGTTTTCATGCTGGTAATAGATATTAAGCATGCGTATCTCTATAGATTGAATATGTATGATCAGAAATGAGTCTTAAAGATGATTCTTATGTAAAGTACTCTTAATTTCCTAACGAGGACGATGATTCATCTGACACGGGATGGCTAAGGCCATAAATCTGACAAGGCACTTCCTTTAACGCGCTGAATGAAAAGATGCTTGATGGTGGATACATGCGAAAATTTCACACTGACACACTGCATATTTAATATCTGCATCGCATGTTACGTGCAGATTTATGGGCACTTTCTGCTGTGTATGGATTTTGAAATGTGTATGAGATTTTTTAAATGTGTTCAGCTTGTATACCCTTATGTCCAGTACCAAAAATCTCCACTTGCTAGCTAGCAAGAAGCAGGAATAGTGCTGGAGTTGTTTCCCACAAAAGCTTTTCATCGTATTCTATCTACCTCCTACTGGTATGAGGTCTGCAGAGCACTGCTATTTATCAACTCAAAGACATGTGCTCTCATTACAGTTAAAGGTGTTTTGCAGTTTTTATATATTGATGACCTACCATATTTTCCAGTTTGGAACTGTAATGCTAATTAACAAAATCAAGTACCAAGTCATGAGACTATATATAAACGCACAGGTATACTCAAAATACTCATCTATTGAAATGATGGTATGGCATGTTGTCCGGGTGAAGAGCCCCACGCGTATCGCCAGTCTTGCCGGCTTCCTCAGGGGTAATGGCAGATAATGCAATGTGCCAATATATATATATATATATATATATATATATATATATATATATATTGTTAAACAAGCAAAATAAGATCACCTGTGGATCACCTCATGGGGAGTGGAGTCAGGGAAGGACGACAGCTTTGTGTCATCACAGGTGATCTTATTTTGCTTGTTTAACAACATATATATATATATATATATATATATATATATATATATATATTTATTTATTGGCACACTGCATTATCTGCCATTACCCCTGAGGAAGCCGGCAAGATCGGCGATACGCGTGGGGCTCTTGACCCGGACAACATGCCGTACCATCATTTCAATAGATGAGTATTTTGAGTATACCTGTGCATTTATATATAGTCTCATGATTTGGTACTTGATTTTGTTAATTAGCATTACAGTTCCAAACTGGAAAATATGGTAGGTCATCAAAGTAGGTCTTTGATGTTATATTTTCTACAAGATTTTTAATATCAGTCCTACAGTGGTATTTTTCTATATACAGTATGTTACGGCCTTTGTGTGTCCCATTGTGGACTTGATGTATTGTCCTGGGTTGGTGTGGAACTTATCATGGTTTCCTCACACAGTTTTTTCTTATTGTATACAATTTTTAAGATGTATGTGGTGTGTTTTCAATAAACAGTATTTTATATAGATGTGCGGTCACACTATGCAGTGTTGTCTTTTTTTGGTACTTGATTATGTTTTGTTCAAACCGTGACCAGCACTCTAGTGGATCACTTATGAGTGTGCCCCCTTTCTCTTTCTTCGTGTTAATTAACAAAATGTAACATCTGCTCTAACTTTTGATTTTCTGATTTTATATTGTAGCTGGAAATACCTTTCACCTAAAATATATGCGTTTAGATTTTTAGAGCCTTCAACTGATGTTTTTTTGTCAATTTTGATGGCAAGAATAGTGCAGTTTGCAAAGCTATTCTTTCTGTCAAAATGACAGAAATCCAAATGCCATATACTCTTTATAAGTCAGTTGGGTACCTTGGTGGCTGGTGCCCCAGATTCATCAGAACATCGTGACTTCCATTATAACAGGAAGCCATGATGTTAGTTTGAATTGATCTCCACCTGATATTGACCTACTCTTCTGATATTGATTACTATCTTGAGGATAGTTCATCTATGTTTAGAAACTGCAATACACATTTAACTATAGTGAGAATGCACGTCTTTGAGTTGATAAAAAGCTGTGCCCTGCAGACCTCATGCCAGTAAGAGGCAGAATGAAGAGTGAGCTGAGAAGCTTCTGCTAGAAAGAAAGCCAGCACTATTCTTGCGTGTAGCCAGCTAGCGACTGCAGGTGATTGGTACTAGTCATTATCTGGATCTAGTCAAAAGAAACCGCCAAGCCAGTGCATCCTTTCAGCCAAACCCTGTGTAATTATTTTGCCTGTGACCAAGGCCTGCCAACCTGCTGCCTGTAAATAACCTTGTGTATAAGACTGTGTGTTGCAAAGAAGCGCGTACTTCAAGTGACTGGGATAGCCATCTTCATTGCTGCCACTCTGATGAGACTGGTGCCAGAGTGCCATCACCCAGGAGTTGGGTGCAACCTAAGCCAGAGGGAGAGGGAATTGTCTCTTAAAGAACTGTGTTGTACTTGTCTGTTATCCAATGAGTGCAATGAACCTGTTGCCTCTAACTAAGCATGTGTCATCACTGAAAGACTGTAACTTCTAAGTCTACCTCCTGTCAAAAACTGTTGCAACCATTAAACTTGTTGATCCATGTGAGATACATAAAACTGCCTTGTTTAAGTTACATCTGTGTCTGCCTGATTAGTTCCTCCATCTTATACCTTATTCACAAGTCAATGTTTTGGTCAGTGATTTCCATCAGTGATTTTGAGCCAAAACCAGGATTGGCACCTGTTCTGTGTTTAAAGCCACACCTGTTTTTTGCTCAAAATCACTGGTGGATATCACTGACCAAAACACTAATGTATGAATGAGCCTTTATGGTGAGGAACTGAATATATCGCTAACAGGGCCAGAAAGATTCTGTCTTTAAGGTCTAACTCCCCTTTACATGCTACAACGCATGCACCAAGAATAAATAGTGCCAAGAGACCGACTGACATTGATATCCAGCTGACTTTTTATGCTCAGCTACCCAATGTAGTCACATCTAATGGACATGCACAATAGAAACAGTTCTTAAATACAGGGTGGCCCATGAAAAAGTATATCCAAATCAAACTGCCTAATAGTAAATCTCTCTTAAATGTCCATAGCAACCAATCAGAGCACAGCTTTCATTTTTTCAGAGCCCTGTAGGAACTGAAAGCTGAGCTCTGATTGGTTGCTATGGGAAACTAAGACTGATTTATTATTCAGTTTGATAAAAGTGGCCTATTGTGTCAGAAAGATGGTGTTCTCCCTGGAACAGCGAATAGTGATTGTGGAAGGCTATGTGCGAAGCAGATCGATTAAAGGGGTTATCCCATCTTGTGCTACCGCCAGGCGTAGCCCGCCCACGGCGCTCATAGAAACAAATGGGAGCGCACCGCGCATGCGCGGCCACCGCTCCCATTCATTTCTATGCTGCCACCGAAAATAGCTGAGCGCTGGCTCGGCTATTTCCGTTGGCTCAATAGAAATGAATGGGAGCTGGGCCGCACATGCGCGGTGCGCTCCCATTCGTTTCTATGAGCGCTGCGGGCGGGCTCCCATTCGTTTCTATTAGCGCAGCGGGGGGCAGCGCCCGGCGGTGGTCGGACCCCGGGGAACCCGGGGGCCTCCAGGCTTAGAGCTCTCCCGCTTCGTTCTCAATATAGGTGTGGGTCCCAGCGGTGTGACGCGCACCTATAAGACAATGGGGGCATATCCTAGCGATATGCCCCCATTGTCCAAGATGGGATAACCCCTTTAAGAAAAGGCAAGAGACCTTTGCCGACCTTTGCCTGGCCCTGTTGCAAATATGAAGAAACTGTGACCTATATCGATCAGTACGGCTGAAGTCATGCATGAAATCCAGCAACGGATTGCAAGTAGCCCCCAAAAATCAACTGGAAGACTGTCTAAGAAAGTTGTTATATCATAAACGACGTGTCAGCAAGTGCTGAATTATCTAAACCTGAAACCGTACCGAATAACGTGTGTGCAGGAACTGAAAGAGCCTGACACAGCTAGACACATAAATTATTGGACTTAGTAGTTATGATTGCTGACAGACATTTGGACCCATTGCTGTACTTCATGACAGATGAAGTTTGGTTTCATTTAGCAGGTCAAATTAATTCTGAGAATACGGAATTTGTGCATGTCTGCTGAAAATTCCATGAAAAACCACTTCCTGATCAGAAAATTGGCATTTGGTGTGCAGTGTCAGGAACACAGTAGTGGGCCCAATTTTCTTCAAATCAACTGTGAATACAGCAATATACCTGGACATCTTTGAATAGTTTTACACCCAACTAACACCAGAATAAAAAAAAATTCCTGCTTTTTCCAACAAGATGGAGCAACACCTCACTGGCACCGTTTCATGAACTGTTTAAGGAGGAGCAAACTGTGAGCAAGGGGTTATGGCCACCACGTTCCCCAGACTTGTCCACATGTGATTTTTATCTGTGGGGAAATTTAAAACAGAAAGCATTTGCTAACAATCCACATCCCCTGGATGAACTCAAGGAAAACATCACAAACAGCATCACAGCTGAAGAGCTGAAAGTATCAGCTAACATAATCTGACATGCCCAAAGATGCAGAGACCTGAACGGGGACCACTTTCAGCATCTTTTGTGACTTGTCATATTATCACTGGAGGCGGGCTACTTTTTCGTGGGTCACCCTGTGTAAGTGGCACCATATTAGATTTGGAACCATAGATTATTTTTAATGTTCTGTGCAAAAAGTATCAATATCCCAATCTCAATTGACATCCCTTTAATTGTATAAGTGCAACGACCCCTCTCAAAGAGGTTTTCTGGGACGGAGCTGGACCCATCTACCCACCTTAATTAATCCTTATTTCTTGCAGAGGAAAGTTTCCAATATAATCACCATCTCAGATTTGCGTGTATCAGCTGCTCTGGACCCGGTTATGCGATGCACCACTACATCCAATGACATCACATCCTAATGCCCTTCAGTTTGAATTCCAGGTTTTCTGCCTGGTTCATGAATGGGATGTCACTTCTGTAGCCCAGGATGTGAGAAAAGCTATTAATCTCCGTGGTGAATGCGCAGGTGACACGGATTCAGGAGTTTGTGCATGTGCCATGTAGGCAAATAGTTCTGGTCCCATCCACAGCACTTCTCACAAACTGGGCTGTGGTAGCAATGTGCCCGTTTATAGACCAGAATATAAACCTGGTATTCAGACTGAAGGACGTGATGTTGGTAGATGTAGTATTTCTGAAGAGAGTTGTGTGCCTGTGACTAGGTTCCATAGCACCTGGATCTGCACAATTTTCAGATTGTAAGTATATTGGAAACTTTTTTCTGCAGGCAAGTTCAGGTTTATAAAGGTGGGTTGAGGGTGCTGCTGGGTTGCAGAAAACCCCTTTAACCTTTATAATACATCAGGGAAAAAGTAGGCAGGTAGAACTTTTGATGTGTTAGCTAATAACTCGGCAATTACACCGCCCATAACAAATTCCTTTTCTGATGAGCTGAGCTGAATTATGTTGCTGTGCAATATTCCCATGCTGATACATATGAAGGAAGCATTCTTCTTAATTACCTCACATGTTCCATCATCTACATTTTGTGCAACTAGATCATCAGGTTTCCTATCACACTGGGAGAACATACCACTATGCTATAGATTAGTGTTGAGAGAATCGAAGTATCTGAAAAATTTGACACCTCATCCATATGTGTGTGAAGAGGCCGTCGCGGCCATCTTGATTGCAGAAAGTGTGCAAAATCTCGCGTAGGGTGATGTACGAGATCACCACACTGGTGTTCCTGGGCAGTGTGATGACATCATCACGTCACCCCGTGAGATTTTGCATAGTGTCTTTAATAAAGATAACCCCTGAAAAGCCTAAATTGTAGCCTCAGATGATGTGATCAGTGATGAATGTGGCATCTGTGGGGTTCAGTGAAGGGAGGGTTCATTAGGCCGCTACATACAAAGAATAGTGCTTGGCGAGGGTGCGCAAAGAAATCCGCTTTGTGACAAAGTAAATAGTCACAAATCCAATTTCTTTGTGAAATTTTGCGAAACAGCTAAATCGAATTTTTTCTCGTTCATTACCACTATTAGTGTTAAGCGAATCGAAGTGGACGAAATGGAATTCAAACCGAATTTCAGGAAAAATTGGATTCGTCACGAAGCTGAATTCCTTGTGCTTTGTGGTAATGAATCAGATTTTTTCTAAAATGGCTGCTGCACAGAAAGTAAGAAGCCTGAAAATGAGGGATCACCAATAATGCTGTGCAGCCAGCCAATTAGCAGCTAGCCAGCCCCTGTGATGCCACAGTCCTATAAAAAGCCTCCTCATGCCCGGCAGGGTTGCCAGCCAGAATTTTTCTTTTTTCTGGACAACTTTCCCAAAAATCACAGACAGCCAACATTTTTTACGGACAAATTGGAAAACCATAATAAATGATATAGATTATAATTAATGCTTGTCTATAGCTCTATATACAGATAACACCTCATTACCAGCATTTACTGTGAGCTGTAAAATCATAATTACCACCAAAATAATCTAATCAAGTACAACCAGCCTCAAAAAAATCACGGACACATCTATTTTTTTTCACGGACACAGGAAAAAAGTCGTCTATTTTTACGGACTGTCCAGAAATTTCTGGACGGTTGTCAACCCTGATGCCCAGTCTCCACCATTTTACTGTGCAGGGAGAGACCTTACAGGCACTAGGGACAATGATTAGGAAAGACTTAGGACAGATTATTCATAACGTAGGGATATAATCAGGAGGCATTATCTACACGGTTGGGAGACAGCAGGGACCAATAGAAAAGTGTAAAGCTTGGCTAGTAGAGAAACCATTCTATTACACCTTTCTGCACTAATTTGGGGTTTAAAATGTTCTAATACTACAGATTTTAGATTGTTTGCATTCTTTTATATATAACTAATTCCATTAATGCTTGATTCTGTTACTGGGGTGAAATTGCGGCCTGGTACTACTGATTCAGGATACAGGATCTTTTATATATAAGTAAATCCATTAATCATTGATTGTGTAATTGTGGTGAAATTGTGGCAGATTTGCGGGTTTTCATGTTCTTTTATAAATAAGTAAATCCCTTCATTCTGGGGTGAAATAGTGGCCTATCACTAATGCTATTTTACACTTACAGTTAGTGTTTCAGTACAGTACTGTATGTCCAACAAACAGGTACCAGGGCCTTCTAAGGAAACGGACAATGGCAAAAATGTTTCTGGAGTTTTCAGAAGTAGCAGCAGCAGAAGAAGAGAAGGGTGGTATTTTGCATCAGGATTTGCTCATGATTTGGAAGCCAAAAGCAGGACTGGGTACAAAACACAGAAGACATGCAACTATTCCATTCACGTGTCATCTCTGTTTTGGATGCACTCCTGTTTATTTTAGCCTTAGCAGTACTGATGGATTACTGACCAAATGCTGACCATGTGAAGTCAGGTGCTCAAAAGACAGGATACGTTTTTTGGAGGGTTTTCTTATGATGGATGAGAAGAAGGGCAAAATAAACAGCGACGTCAACACAAACTTACTGCTGACATCCACTCCACTCCATCAGCGTGTAACAGAACAGGTTCTGTAAAAACCTATATGGAATCAGTTGACGGCGGTGTAAAAGGACTGCGCTCTTTCACTCTATAGTTGAATTTTGGGCCATTGAACAGCTCTTTATACCTGACGCTAACATTGACCTTTAAGGCTGAGTTCACACTTAAGTTATTTGGTTTTGGACTCATAACTGACTAAATAAGTGAAGTGTGAAATTATTCTAAGAGTGACGCCTGTCACCTACCAGTCATACAGACGCACAGTAACAGTTTCACTACCACAGCGGACTAGCTATGCAAGGCACAGTGATGTACACCGATATACAGGTTGTCTAGGAAATAGCTGATTTTTAACATGCTTCATCATGCAATTAATTTGGATCAAATCAAATTTTGGGGAAAATAAGGCAAAGCATCCGAATCTAATTTTTGAAAACTTCTCTCATATCTATTTTCCAATAAATTTTCTTTATCACTGTCTGAAGATCTCAGCTTGTGGTATCTCTAGCGAGCAACTGTAATCTGGCAATTGTGGTTGTAGTATCAACTGCATTATACAGGTTTTCAGAAGCAAGTCTGCCCTGGGCGTGGTTAAGTGTGACAGGTGTCTTAACTGTAGTCCCTCACAAGCAGCTAAGTCTGGTTTTCTGTAGATGCAGGTTACCTTACTGACCTCTATACTTGACCATGCAAATTCAAACTTCTTCTTTCATGCTTGCTGTAGCAGAGGCAGTAACCCACAGAGATTGGTTAGTCTGTGGATCTTGAGGCCTAAGGAGAAGGAGCACATAAACTTGCTTCCTCCCTCTCTAGACTCACTAGACTAGACTCTCCATAGTCAGGAAGCAAGACCAGCCCACTCCTGCCAAGTGGGGAGGAACAGAGTGGTTAACTCTGTCCCTGCCAACCATACCAGGTCATGCGAGGTGTACAGAACATAACATAACATTACAATCCATTTAAACATACCTCTTGTACTGGGGTACTGCATCTTCACATGCGCTGCTACTCGAAGCAGCAGCACAGGTGAGAGAATGGCAGAGCAGCCCAATCAATTTTCAGTGGAAAATGGATGACACACAGATGGCAAAAAAACGGACACATGGACCAAACATGGATCCTTCAAGGACATATTCACAGATGAACCACTGACCATCTTGTCATAAATGTCATCAGTGTCCTTACTTGAGACCTTACTTGAATAGTGCTTTCACTCACGGCAGATTGTGTCAGAAATATCTGCGACTGAAAATCAGTTCCAGTCATTTGAATGGGGATGGTTTGGAAGCAAGCACATGGATTTCTGCAGGCACTATTCATGGAAGTGATTTTCAATGGCAACAATTTCTGCAACAAAATCTGTTTTACTGTATATGAAGACACTCTTATTTGTAATCCGCAGATAAGAGTGCAGGTAGCCTTAGGGTGAACTCACACAGATTTTTGGCAAAGATTTCTACAACTGTCTGATTCATCTGAAAGGGATTGATCTTGCAGAACGTCATGTGCTTTCTGCCAAATGCTGTAATTTCGTCAACAAATTTGCCTTGAGTGAAAATGTCCTTAGATGAGAAGAATGGTGAACCAACAGCAGGAGATCTGCCAACCATTTATTGGAACATAATAATCTGCTGTTGTGTGTCCTCTAACGCTGTAATTAATTCATTAACATAAATGTCTTTTGCAATCCTATGACTTTCAATAGAACACTATAATTAAGGCTTCCGTCACCTCCTGGTCATTCTGCTCTGTCAATGCAAGCAAAAAACGGATGTGTCACATGGTTATGAAGGGGTCTGTTGGGTTTCCATCTTGATGTCCAGAATTTTACAAAATAGCACTACAATACAGATGTGAACATAGCCTAATGGTGGAATAATATTTCCATATACACATCAAACCACCCAGATTTTCTAATATGTCCTCCCCCAAAACCTCCAATACAATAGAAAAATGCACACTGCCACCAGTACTGATCTTTATTAATATACAGTAATTTAAAATACATATATAATGGGCAGACACACAGTCCACAAAATAGGTGCCATGTTGTGATCAGAATTAATAAAATGTGTAAAACATGGTAGACACTTAAAGGAGTTGGACACTTTCTGGCTACTTGTAACCAATGTGTATTTAAGATGACTATATGTCACTTAGTAATATAGCCTCTGTTAATATTCTTCACCATTCTCTATATTTCATAAGCCATGTCCCCCTGTTAGGCACATCTTCTGTGCTGTCCGTACAGAGGTCCTGTCCAAAAGATGGCTGTTGATGGGTGGTCATGTGACCAGGCAAATCATCTTCATGTGAAGTCTCCTGCATTCAAACACATGGCACCTTCACTAAACTCCCAACAGAACAAGTGCAGATGGCAGGTGAATGTAGAAGACATCACATGGAGGTTATTTGCCTGGTCACATGATCCTCCATCAGCAGCCATCTTATGGACAAGACCTCTGAGCGGGTAGCACAAAAGACTTGGGAAACAAGGAGAATTACCTTATGAAATATAGAAACAAAGACTATATTAGTAAATGCCATATAATCATATTACAAACCCATTGGTAAACAGTAACAAGGAAGTGGCCAACCCTTTTAAGTATTCCACAATAATTTGCAAATATAAATATCTGTATAAGAATACCACAAAATTACATAATGGTATCAATACAGACCCAAATATGACACCCAGACAGTCTTCAACACGTCTTTTGCATCGCTTCCTTGGGGGCAAAAGCTGCAAATTGGGCAATATACTCCTTAAATACCCTACATAAACCAATTCTAATCTTACTAGAACACACACTACTCACAAAAAGTTAGAGATATATTGCCTTCTGGGTGAAATTTCAGGATAAACCTAAAATGCACTGTAAACTTTGCAGGTGAACCTTATGTGACCTTCTCTAAACTTTTGAATGCACATGTTCAGTATTTCAGTACTTTTTGCACAACTTGCTGTTCTCTAACAAGGAGCTTAACCTCAAAATTCACAACAGGTGCCTGATCCATGAATCGCCCAATAAATTTCCTGGTTTAATTAGTATTGGAATTTAAACAGTCCTCCTCTTCATGCTGTTCACATTTGGACATCAGGAGACCAAGACAACGCCTAACAATTGATCAACAGTACCTCGCCATTGTGAGGCTAATCAGTTTAATCGCCGTGTAGAGGCTCGTAACTCTGTACCCCAAAACCTCAATGACTTGAGGACCGCCCTTCAAGAAGAGTAGGATGCTATGCCTCAGCAGACAATAATTTGACGTGTGAACAGCATGAGACGTTGTTGTCAAGCTGTAATTGATGCTCAAGGCCACATGACAAGTCATTGAGACATTGACATTTTTGTTGGGGGTATACCAACGACTGTTGTTGGATTTTGTTTCAATAAATTGTTTGAGATGAGGAAATCACCATTGCATGCTTCATTTAAATTTCCTACTTTCATGACATTATATCACTGTAGTGTGAACTTTTTACATTTTTCATAAATTTTACCCGAAAGCCAAATATCCCTAACTTTTTGTGAGTAGTGTATGTTCCTATGGAATTTAGTACCTTGCTTTGCAGATGGAGAGGTGGGGTGAACACTAGATGGGAGGATGGAGCACTAAGATGGTACTGCACATCAGAATCTGAAAAAGTTGAAAGAGTTCAACTCAGCCAACTAAGAGAGGCTATTGGCCTAACTAACTGGGACAAAGTCCTCAAAAATAAAAATACAGCCACAAAATAGGATATTTTTAAAAGCATTCTAAAATCTAATTGTGAGAGGTACATACCTTATGGGAATAAAAGGTTAAGGAACAAGAAAAAAGTGGATAAATAGAACTGTAAAGAAAGCTATAAATGACAAAAAGCAAGCATTTAAATTACTAAAACAGGAGGGTGTCGAGTAAGCATTGAAAAACTATAAGGAAAAATAGAACATGTAAAAGACAAATAAAAGCAGCGAAACTAGAAACCGAGAGATTAATCGCCAATTAGAGTAAAACTAACCTTAAAATGTTCTTCAATTATATAAATGGTAAAAAGTATAAATCTGAAGGTGTAGAAAACAAAGCTATTAAATATTTTTTCTCCACTGTATTCACTGAGGAAAATAAACTGTCAGATGAAATGCAGAATGTAAATTTAAATTCCCCATTAAAAGTGCCGTGTCTGACCCAGGAAGAAGTACAGAGGCGTTTTAATAAGATTAAAATACACAAATCGCCAGGACCAGATGGCATGAACCCCCGTATCCTAGTAAAATATGCCCTTATTTCTGGTATTTAAGGACTTTATACTGAAGGGAGCAGAGGTCGCGCTACGTTTTTTTCAGAGGAGTAAAGATACTCCTCTGACCATTTTTGAGGAGTATTTCTATCCAAACAGTACAAAATCTGCGGTAATTAAAATACATAATACGCTCACATCTGTGTTGGAGGCTGCATTTGGAGCCTCTGTTGCAGATTCTGTTGAAAGACCAGACAAAAAAAGCCTTGTATGCAGGAGTTTTTTGTCTGGTAAAAAGACAGATCGCAAATGGAAACTGAACGGATCCCATTGTAGTCGGTGGAGTCTGTTCAGCTTCCCTGTGGGGTGACAGAAGGAGGGGGAGCAGGGTCACTAGAGGGGTGACAGGGGGAGCAGGGTCACTAGAGGGGTGACAGGGGGAGCAGGGTCACTAGAGGGGTGACAGGGGGAGCAGGGTCACTAGTGGGGCGACGGGGGAGCAGGGTCACTAGAGGGGTGACAGGGGGAGCAGGGTCACTAGAGGGGTGACAGGGGGAGCAGGGTCACTAGAGGGGTGACAGGGGGAGCAGGGTCACTAGTGGGGCGACGGGGGAGCAGGGTCACTAGTGGGGCGACAGGGGGAGCAGGGTCACTAGTGGGGGGGGAGAGCTGGGTTACTAGTGGGGTGACAGGAGAAGAGGAGAGCAGGGTCACTAGTGGGGTGACAGGAGGAGGGGGAGCAGAGAACTGGGAGACTGGACAGAACCATGGTTGGGGGAGGGGGAAAATCACTCACTTGAAGACTGACAGCTTTTCACTGCCACAACTCTCCCATTCCTCTCCACCCGGGGGCACACAGGCCGGGGACAGATCTTCTCCCAGGCACCAGTCACACCAGTCCGCGGCCCTTTACCTCTCCAGCTGCCCTGTTTTGTTTCCCAGGGTCCATGCTCTGCGCGCCTGCTCTCCTTCCAGCCCTGGGAGCAGGCCCCTCCTCCTTCCAGCTCCCGCCAGCTTCCTCTGCCTCACCCGACCTGTCTTGCTCTGGCGCACCAATAACAAAGCTCCTTGCTGTAAGGAGCTTTGTTACAGGTTATTTCAGGCACTGGCAGCATTGCTGTGCTGCCTGTGCCGTTCACAGCGCTCACTGCGCTGATGAAAAACTGGGAACAGTCTAAGGCGTAGTGGTATAACTTAGACTTTTTTCAGGGAGTAAAATTGCCTGAAAACGCGTCTATGACGCTTTTTTATGCGCTATTGCGACCTTTGGAAGGGAGTGTTCTACAGGATTGGCGCATAGCAAATGTAGTGCCAATATTCAAAAAGGGTCCAAAAACAGAGCCTGGAAACTATAGGCAGGTAAGTTTAACATCTGTCGTGGGTAAATTGTTTGAAGGTTTTCTTGGATGCTATCTTGGAGTACCTCAATGAAAATAAGCAAATAACTCCATATCAGCATGGCTTCATGAGAGATTGGTAATGTGAAACCAATTTACCGTATTTTTTGCCCTATAAGACGCACTGGCCCATAAGACGCACCTAGGTTTTAGAGTAGGAAAATAAGAAAAAATATTTTTCATCAGATCCTCTTATCAGACTGCCCATAAATCTCAGGACATCACATCAGACCCCCATATCAGCCCTCCATGTCAGAACTCCATCAGCACTCCATGTCATGACCCCCAACAGACCTCAGATCAGCCCACTATGGCCCCATATCAGCCCACTGTGCCCCCATACCATCTCACTGTGCGCCCACCAGACCTCAGGTCAGCCCACTGTGCCCCCATCAGACCTTAGATCAGCAGAATGTGCCCCCATCAGACCTCAGATCAACAGTATTTGCCCCCATCAGACCTCAGATCAGAGGAATGTGCCCCCATCAGACCTCAGATCAGCAGAATGTGCCCCCATCAGACCTCAGATCAACAGTATGTGCCCCCATCAGACCTCAGATCAGCAGAATGTGCCCCCATCAGACCTCAGATCAACAGTATGTACCCCCATCAGACCTCAGATCAGCAGAATGTGCCCCCATCAGACCTCAGATCAGCAGAATGTGCCCCCATCAGACCTCAGATCAGCATATTGTGCCCCCATCAGACCTCAGGGTCACTAGTGGGACAACAGGGGGAGCAGGGTCACTAGTGGGGGGGGGAGCTGGGTTACTAGTTGGGTGACAGGAGAAGAGGAGAGCAGGGTCACTAGAGGGGTGACAGGGGGAGCAGGGTCACTAGTGGAGCGACAGGGGGAGCAGGGTCACTAGTGGGGGGGGGAGCTGGGTTACTAGTGGGGTGACAGGAGAAGAGGAGAGAAGGGTCACTAGAGGGGTGACAGGGGGAGCAGGGTCACTAGTGGGGCGACAGGGGGAGCATGGTCACTAGTGGGGGGAGGGCTGTGTTACTAGTGGGGTGACAGGAGAAGAGGAGAGCAGGGTCACTAGAGGGGTGACAGGGGGAGCAGGGTCACTAGTGGGGTGACAGGGGGAGCAGGGTCACTGCAGCGTCAGGTCATAGTGCGCGTCGGCAGGGAAAAGAGCTGAGCGCGGGACAGGAGGACAGTGGCAGCGCAGGACAGGTAAGTAAGATTATTATAAGTGGCTGGGTGGGCTGATCTGAGGTCTGATGGGGGTCCCTACGTACAAGTGAGCGCTTCCTTATGGAAGCGCTCACTTGTATTTGCCCTATAAGACGCACCGCATTCTCCCCCTACTTTTGGGGGAAAAAAAGTGCGTCTTATAGGGCGAAAAATACGGCAATTAGTTTCTATGAGGAGGTAAGTTCTAGACTTGACCGCGGCGAATCAATGGATGTCGTATATCTGGACTTCTCCAAAGCATTTGACACTGTACCGCATAAAAGGTTAATATATAAAATGAGAATGCTTGGACTGGGAGAGAATGTCTGTATGTGGGTAACTGGCTCAGTGATACAAAACAGAGGGTGGTTATTAACGGTACATACTCAGATTGGGTCACTGTCACTAGTGGGGTACCACAGGGGTCTGTATTGGGTCCTATTCTCTTCAATATATTTATTAATGATCTTGTAGAAGGCTTGCACAGTAAAATATCATTTTTTGCAGATGACACTAAACTGTGTAAAGTAACTAACACAGAAGAGGACAGTACACTGCTACAGATGGATCTGGATAGATCGGAGGCTTGGGCAGAGAAGTGGCAGATGAGGTTTAACACTGACAAATGTAAGGTTATGCATATGGGAAGGAATAATGCAAGTCACCAGTACATACTAAATGGTAAAACACTGGGTAACACTGACATGGAAAAGGACTTAGGAATTTTAGTGAACAGCAAACTAAGCTGTAGAAACCAGTGTCAGACAGCTGCTGCCAAGGCCAATAAGATAATGTGTTGCATCAAAAGAGGCATAGATGCCCGTGATAAGAATATAGTCCTTCCACTGTACAAAGCACTAGTCAGACCACACATGGAGTACTGTGTACAGTTCTGGGCTCCTGTGAACAAGGCAGACATAGCAGAGCTGGAGAGGTTTCAGAGGAGGGCAACTAAAGTAATAACTGGAATGGGTGGACTACAGTACCCAGAAAGATTATCAAAATTAGGCTTATTCACTTTAGAAAAAAGACGACCGAGGAGAGATCTAATAACTATGTATAAATATATCAGAGGTCAGTACAGAGATCTCTCCCATCATCTATTTATCCCCAGGACTGTGACGAGGGGACATCCTCTGCGTCTGGAGGAAAGAAGGTTTGTTCACAAAAATAGAAAAGGATTCTTTACGGTAAGAGCAGTGAGACTATGGAACTCTCTGCCTGAGGAGGTGGTGATGGTAAGTTCACTAAAGGAGTTCAAGAGGGGCCTGGATGTATTTTTGGAGGGTAATAATATTACAGGTTATAGTTACAAGACATGGGGTGTTGATCCAGGGAGTTATTCTGATTGCCTGATTGGCTTCTACCTCACAGGGTTTTTTTGCCTTCCTCTGGATTAACTTATAGGAAAACAGGCCGAACTGGATGGACAGATGTCTTTTTTCGGCCAACTATGTTACTATGAGTTAAACCAGAACCTCCAAATTACATATAAACAGAGTGCAGGTGCATGCTACCATGGCTGCAAAGGACTACAAGTAGGAGCACACTGCTCTATGTACAAATATACATGCAAACACTGAATTAAAAAAATGCATTTCTTTTATACTTACTATATGAGAATTTGAAGCTCTTTGCGAATATTTTTGATCAAGAATATATTGGACCCATCTGCCTGTGACTAAGTGGCTTCTATCAGACATGACCTATACTAACAGACTTGCCTCTCCTGGGCTTATGGCCTACAAATTTCAGAGCAATGTAGAATCCAGCTACAAGCTACATTAATTAAAAGCACCAGGCAGATATGCACAGAGCTTCTAATTTTCATATAGTAAGTAAAGCAGTTATACATTATTTATTCAATGTTTGCATGTGTTTTTGTGCATAGAGCAGTGTGCTGCTACTTGTAGTCCTTGTCTGCACATCAGAATCTGGTCACATGAGCAGTTCATGACAGGCGCGCCATGTGATGCGCGAGTCATGCTCTGCCGGACAGCTCATTACTGCCCCATCATTACATGACACTAAGGTGATACACAGATTTATGTGTGCTTGCACAATGCACAATCATGCCGAATATACAGTTGCATCTCAATAAATTAGAATATCCTCAAAAAGTTAATTTATTTCAATAATTCAATTCAAAAAGTGAAACTCATATATTATACAGATTCATTACACACAGAGCGACCTATTTCGAGAGTTTATATCTTGTAATGTTGATGATTATGTCTTTCAGCTAATGAAAACCCAAAAGTCAGGATCTCAGAAATGTTGAATATTGTGAAAATGTTCAATATTATACACTCATGGTGACAAATGCTAATCAACACAAAACACCTGTAAAGGTTTCCTAAGCCTTTAAATGGTCCCTCAGTCTGGTTCAGTAGGCGACACAATCATGGGGAAGACTGCTGACTTGACAGTTGTCCAGAAGACAGTTAGTGACACCCTCCACAACGAGGATAAGCCGTAAAAGGACATTACTAAAGAAGCTGGCTGTTCACAGAGTGCTGTATCCAAGCATATTAATGGATAGGTCATCAGTATTTAAACCTTGGAAATCCCTTTTAATGTCTCCAGCTCAAATAGGGGTATAAATGCTCCCAGAACCTGTCTAAAATGGCACAAATTGGTGCAATTTTGATGCAACTTGCCCAACTAGTGTTTCTACACTTATTTCAACTTGCTTCAAAAGGGAGGAACTTAGTGGATAGGTGGAGCTTCACATGAGAGGGACAGCGCCTACAGCTTCTAGCAGGAATAATAGAAGAAGTACATCACTTAGAGTCATAAGAATAGATGCTCTAGAAGTTTAATTACATGGGAATGTATTTACTAAAACGGACAAGTCAGGAAAGTGGACAGCTCCTCTTTAAATACTATACACAAAAGTCAGTAAATCAAATACAATGAATATGGTGATAGAACAGATATGAAGAACAGATTTCATTTTGTGAGCATAAATTAGACAGTAAGGAAAGTAATCCTGCCTATGTTTGAATATACATATTAGCACAGGGAAATAGTGAGGACTTGGGTTGGCAGAGCATTGGCTGGGTGCCTATAGGCCCCAACATGCTACTCTGGCTTGGCAAGAACAAGGTCAATAAACTTAGTTTGGGGTGAAGAAAAGCCAAGCTATGACTGTTAGTAAATGGTATATCTTTTTGCAAGACTGACAAAATATAGCAAAGCAGGGTGTGATTCATGAGTGTCAGTTGGAGATATTAAACAGCAGTCATGATAGGTATGGCAGACAGCAAATGCCGCTATAGTGTTGTAGATGTTTATTAAAAAAAAAAAGATCCTGAGAAACAGGCAAAATATATCCTACTGTTAACCTCCCTTCTGCTCCTGATTTGTGTCATGTGACCAGCACTGACTCACCAACTATCATAAGCATCTTATGTGTGGACAAGAAGTCAGTTTTTCTATGCATTCTTATCGGAGCCTCAATGTCAGTCTCATCGAAAAGTAACTGACTTCCTGTCCTGTGTCAGTTGGAGACTCAATGTTGCTCACATGACATAGCTGGGGATCAGAAGGAGGGTTATATCTCACAAATACAGTCACTGGTAAAAAAATTACGATCGCTACAGTTTACATCATGTACCTGTCTAACCGATCAGAGAATCATTTTTGTGGGAGTACCTCTTTAAGTATGAAAAAAAACTTTATGTGAAGCGACGCTATTTCTGGGGCAGAATGACATTTTTTGATTCCCTTTGTTTTTTTTCACTAATCCTTTTTATCACTTTCTATCACATTGTTGGACTGTTTCCTTCTGTCCCAGATAGTTGATTGGAACATGACCAAGTTCGAAAACTGCCCATATCTAGGACCCGTTCCCTAATGAAGCTGTTTGTTACTGTGCCACTGGGATCGATACTGAAATACTATTGTGTTACTTCTTGTATTTCTCCGCTATTTCCACTATGGTCTCATCCCTGTTTAAGGGCCTGGATTTAGCTGCAGGGGAACCACTAGGCCACTACCTCCTGGGGTAGTTTCTGTGTGATTGACAACTGAAGGGAAGGGTGGGGGGGGGGCTCATGCTAAACTGTAGTCCAGGACAGGCCAAGGTCAGGACAGGCAGAATACGAACAATCCAATAAACTGTCTGAGGTCAGGGCAGGCAGTTACAGGTCAATACAGAGGTCAGGCAGAGGGGGGTCAGAATGGAGTAATTGGCAGAAAGTCAGTACATGGGCAGACATTGGAAACAGCACACCTTTGCAGGACACTAGCAATCTATGAAACCTATTGCTCAGACATCCTCCCATAGAAGAAGGTGCCTTAAGTACCCAAAGTAGACCAGCCATTGGTATGGTATGAATTACGGTGTGCATGCGCTAGTCCTTCAAAGGTCGGGAGGAATGCACACACAACTTCTGTGGGCAAAGGGGAGTGGCGTTGGCAGCAAGATATAGAATGCGGCCTACTATAGTGAAGAAACAAGTGACTCTAGTGGCCAGGCCTACAACAAGGGAGAACAGGAAAGCTGGAGGGTGAAGGCTGCTGGAGCACGACAAGGAGGTTGAGTGGAGTGGCGCTCATACCTGCCCGGTAGAGTAGGGCAGTGGTGGGCATGATACAACAGCCAGGTTTTCATGGGGTTTCACAGATGGTTATTATGGCTGTAAATTGGATGTTGACATGGTGCTTACAGCATTTTTTTGTTGCCTACATACCCCTAAGGACACATCTTAATTTAGTATGTGAAAAGTTGCAAATTTTGACCCAAAACAAAATCTGCGACATACAGTAAATCCACCAAAAGTGGAGTGAAAACTGAACTGAACTAATTTATGTCTGCTAGCATCATTCTTATGTCCTGAAAGCCTTCTAGAAACAGTTTAGGTGCATTAAAGGTTTTTTTCGAGATTCTAATATTGATGGCCTCTTCTAAGAACAGGTCACCCCAACAATCTTTTTTCTTCCTAGGCCAGTGACATTTATTGGTCACATGACCTAGACTGAGTTCAGTCCTGTTTAAGCAAATTGAGCTGAGCTGCAATACCAAGCGTGGGCTCTATCCAATGGACGGTACTATGCTTGGAAAGCTGGAAAGAGGCTGTGGGAACCACAGGACCCCCGCCAATCTGATATTGTTGACCTATCCTAAGGATAAGCAATGGTGCACAACAATGGTAAATGCAATTGACAATATTTGGCTAAACTGAGACTTTCGCCAATATATTCTTATATCAAGAACATAGTGGAGCCTGAGCACCCCGTCAAGGTCTCTCAAAGTGGCACAGGACTTACTGCTAACCCTACTATGCCATGTGGGCAATTACAGATAGGGGCATGAAGTCCAACACACAGCGACCAACTCCTAGTTACCTCCAGCGTGAAATCACACATCCAATGGGAGGAGTGAGGAGGCTGTGAGTCCCACCTATCCCTGACTCATGTAACTCAGGCTACACATTCAAACATGGAGTTGCCACACCTCCAGGTATAAATGTACAAACGAAATCATGGAATAAAGTGGTCTTAAGGCTCCATTCACATGTCCGCAGAATGTGTCCGCATCCGTTCCGCAAAATTGCGGAACGGGTGCGGACCCATTCATTTTCAATGGGCCCGCAAAAGATGTGGACGGCACATAGTGTGCCGTCCGCATCCGCACTTCCATTCCGCGGCCCCGCAAAAATATAGAACATGTCCTATTCTTGTCCAAATCCACGGACAAGAAAAGGCATCTCTATTATAGAGCCGGCCATGTGCGGTCCGCAAAATGCGGAACGCACATGGCCGGTGTCCGTGTTTTGCGGATACGCAATTTGCGGACCGCAAAACACACATGGACGTGTGAATGTACCCTAAATGGCAGAAAATCAAAATAGACAACAATGCTCAAAACTGACAGCAATCCCCAGCAAAATTGCATACAATGGAGGATGCCTGCAGCGGACCACATGTACCACAAAGACTATATATATGTATATATATATATATATATATGCGAACATCTCATTTTAATATCAGTGTGAGGGTTTAGCTGTATATTGTCAATTGCATTTACTGTTGTAGTGCACCATTGCTGTGATTTTTTGCTTTATACAGCCAATCACATCCACACAATTTGTTACCTTGTGTAGGATGTTTTTGTGGTACATGTGGTCCGCTGCAGGCATCCTCCATTGTATGCATGCTGGGATTGCTGTCAGCAGCGGATCACATGTGCAGGATTTGCTCCCCCGGTTTAAAAATGCGCAACAGCATATGGGGTTTGGAGCATTTTCTGCCATTTAAGACCACTTTATTCTGTGATTTTGTCTATCCTGAGGATAAGCCCTCAATATCATAATCTTGAAAAACCCCTAATGTTTTTTTTTTTATAGAAACTGTAATATTTTCACTGTTTTGGTTGTTAAAATAATTGTTGTACCTTTAATATTGCTTTACTGTTCTACACTTTTTTTCATAATATAGTTGCATCTGCAGTTTTTTTTTTAGCTATATGGAGCTTTTTTGAATAACACAAAATGTCTAATGTATCTATTTCTTTGATATCTGTTTTATCAACATCTGTTGTTGCTTTTTTTCAGTAAAAAGATTTTTATTCATTATGCTATTGAGGGCATTTTGTGCATTGGAAGGAGTGGGTCCCAGCCCTTCGTTGTACCTTAGCTCCTCATTTGTATAAAGAAGTCTTTTTCTTGAGAACGACGTAAGCAATTTTCACAAGACAGGTATCATTGTAATCGACAGGATCAACCCTATCTGGCAGTTTGGCTGCTGTCAAAAATAAGTATTGGTTTTTCAATAGGGGATAAACAAAATTACTTTTTTAAATTTCTTTATTTTGTGAACTAGTTTTACAGATTAGCAAAATGAATTAGAACATTATCAGATGGGCAAGATATATGGCATGGAAACAATGACTGATGACAATGATGAACATCGAAAGGGAAGCCAGGTAGATCGGTGGGAGGGAAGTATAGGAATAGACATAATCAATTAAACACAAATATCTAAATTTTAGAGGGGCTTTCCAAGATTTTTTAGCTGATGACTGTTATCGCAATTCTTACGACTTCGCCTTCTTTGTGTGGTGCCAAATCATGCGTGCCATACAGCTTTCACAATGAATCCAGACACACAAGTTGGTTTCATGGAAAATACTTCACATCCCCCAAGCAAGAGCCCGTTTATTAAAGAGACTTTCACTTATATAGGGTACATGAGGTAGACAGAAAGGGGTGTTTTTTGAAGAAAAGGTATTTAGCTACTTGACAAAATGGGAGCCGTTCACCAACTTCCTCCCTGAGTCCATTGGCACATTTGAAAGTTGCAAACTAGCATTCACCATCCCCCCACATTGATTTTAAAACAAAGAGAGTGTTCACGTGACTCACATAGCTAATTAGCTGCCTTTTAGTGGTCAAAGATGAGTAGTTTAGGGTTTACTCAATATATATAAAAACCTATCTCTCACAAATCCCTCCTTTTTGCGGGAAATAGACCCAAGGTGAACAGGCAAAGTGAGGTACTCTCCCAACGCCCTAAACAGCGAAGAGCTAGACTTTCCTTATTGCTTCACCAGGTCCCCCCAACTCCCTTTCGGGTTTGCCTTCACCTTGTCCTATTTACTCCGCATGACCTATCGTCAGGATAAATCATCAGTATCTGATCAGTAGGGGTCTGACACCCAGGACTTCTACTGATCAGCTGTTTGAGAAGGCAACAGCACTTGCAGTGGCGCCACAGCCCTCTCTTACCTTTCCCTAAGCTATGTGACTACATGTTCATCGGTCACGTGGCCTAGGCACAGGTCAGCCCCAGAGAAGTGAATGAGGCTGAACGCGATACCAAGCACAGCCGCTGTACAATGTACAGTGCTGTTTTTGGTGAGCACAGAGAAGGCTGCGGTGCTCACAGGAGTGCCGGTGCCTTCTCAAACAACTGATTGGAGGCGTCCTGGGTGTCAGATCCCCACCGATCAGATACTGATGACCTATCCAGAGGCTTCTGAGCAGAGTATAAATGTAGCTGGTTCCTACACCACTCTGAATATTGTAGGCTTAGGTAAGTCCAAGAGAGGCAGTCTGTTAGTGTTAGGAACCCATCTGAGGAAGCCACCTTGACACCTGGTAGATGGGCCCGACACACGTTTGATCAAAAATGTGCGCAAAGAGCTTCTATTTTTTCAGTTTTCATTTCTAGTAGGTATAATACCACTTTAATTTAGAATGATCCCCATTCCTTAGTTCTATTGTATGCTTGTGAAATGTTGTGCAGCCATATTTTTATTATTTTTCTGTATGCTTGCTTTATGGATATGCACCTGTGAACATGTATTGCTAGTCTAAATGTTCTTGTACTATCCAGAGGATAGGTCATCAATTAAAAACGCCCTTTAAATGCACATCTTCACAGTAACACTCCATATGAACAAACATTTTAGTTTCAATATATTTCAATAATATCAGTAACATGTTATATTACTATGTTACTAACATAAATTATGTACATAGTTACAAAAGCTCCCGGGCTGTATTGCCTGTCAGGATGATCATTAATCTAATTATTGACATTTATTTCCAGCAGGTCATGTCTTGTTGCTTGCACACGGTTGATTTGCTGATGCACTAGGGGAATTGCAGAATTTCAGATTTTACTGAGATGACTATACTGAGATGACTACACTGGAATAAATTCATTACTGTCCTATTCAACCCCAAAAATTATAAGGTTGCCCGTACAATGCGGTCCGGCCACAGGATCTTCGTGCACATAACCGCTAATTGCTGGGCTGTACTTGTACTTGATGTTTGAAGTAGCAAGTACAGGTGCATCCCGGCAATTATTGGTGATCTACATACAGATCCCATGGCTGGACTGCAGGGTGAACAGGCACCAAGAGTTTGCCAGTACACATTTAGGTTAGGCCTCATGCACGCAAAGTTCTTCTTGTGATGGCCGGATTGTAAGTCCTTTTTTTAAAAGTCCTCCTTGTGGTGGCCCCATTATAAGTGCCTTTGGAAAAGTCCTTCTTGTGATAGTCACATTATAAGTCCTTTTGGAAAAGTCTTTCATGTGATGGTCACATTATAAGTCCTTTGGAAAAGTCCTTCTTGTGGTGGTTGCATTATAAGTCCTTTTGGAAAAATCATTTTTGTGATTGCCGCATTATAAGTCCTTTTGGAAAAGTCCTTCTTGTGATGGCTGCATTATAAGTCCAAAGAATCGATCTGTTCATGTCATGATCCATTTGAAGACAGATCCCTGACGATTATTTATTTGAGTGCCATTAATTCCATGGCACTGTACGCTAAGAGCGGTCAGACATACATAATATAAAAAACACAAATTCGATAAACATGACTATTAACATACTGGTACAGAGGGGAAGAGGACCCTGCCTATAAGAGCTTACAATTGGTGTTCAGTGAATCGAAGCCAAACAAATTGACTTTGATCCGAATTTCAGGAAAAATTAGATTTGCTGTGAAGACAAATTTCTTCGTACTTTGTAGTAACAAATGTATTTTTCCTGAAATGGCAGTAAAAAAATACACACTCACCTCATTCACTTACTCAGTGGCTGTCGCGGCCAGGGTGGTGACATCATTACATCACTGCATGAGATTTCACTGGATAAGGTGAGTTTTTTTTTTTTTTTTTACCGGATTAACCTCTGAAACCCCTCAACGATCAGTGATGAACACTGCATCGGAGGGGTTCAATGACGGTGACCTGCACGATTGTCATTCCCCGGCATTGTTCCCCCTACATACAAATGAAAGCATTCTTCTGGTGAAGCAGTTGAATTGCATTTTTCAAACTTTGCTTAAAATGACTTATAATCTACAAGAGAAGGGGGAAACCTGATAGCTGTCATAGTTCCTTTGCAAAGTAAAGCCATGGCAGTAGTGTGAACAGATCCTAACTTCTATTATTTTATGGCAGAAGGGCTTTATATACAAAAAGATTATCTCCCCTATATGTTCTTCACCATTTGACCCATGAGGTTCTCCACCAGTTCTGTAGGATGGCTAGAACTGGCTTGTAATGAGGATGTGCTAATACTTTCAGTTCAATTGTATCTTATAATTATACTTCATCACAATCAATCATCCTTCAGTCTTTTTATATCTGAGTCGCCCACATTCAATACCTTATATTAAATGGGTTTTTCAAACCCATGATTTTTTTTTATTCACAGACAGCAGACTATTGCTGACTGTGTTGGTGATGTACTGACACTGTACAGAGAAAGAAATATACTGGGTGCTCACCACTCAAAGTAAAAACTGCAGCCACCAGCCTTCCTATAGCAAACAAGGTACAAGGAATGCTTGAAGTCTTCAAAGCTGTTGGTCAATGAAAAATAAAGCGCTCTTCAAAGTAAGTATAAAATCATGGGGAAGATTTAGCAACCTGGAGTAAAGTAGAACTTGTTTAGTTGCCCATAGCAACCAATCAGATTCCACCTTTCATTTTCCAAAGAAGCTGTGAAAAAAGAAAGATGGAATCTAATTGGTTGCTGTGGGCAACTAAGCCTGTTTTACTTTAAACCAGTTGTATAAATCTCCCCTGTTGAGCAAACTGAAGCATTTGAAGCGGAATTCGATTCAAAGTTTAGGAACATTTTGATTTGCCACAAAGCCAAATTTCCTTGTGCTTCGTGGTAACAAAACATATTTTTTCCTAAAATGGCTGCTGCGTGTGAAAGTGAAAAATGAAAGTAAGAAACCCGGAAATGCGATATGACCCTTAATGCTGTACAGTCAGAAGGTAGGGGGAGCATAGGGAAAGCATAGGGAGACTGCAGGAACAGTGCAGATTGAGTGTAATTGCCATGTGCATCTTGTTCACCTGCTGCCACAATCCCATTTAATCTGTTACCTTACATATACAATTACTGTGCCCCCATATTAAAGGATGGTCTAATATATTCAGTCTGCATCTTGTTGAACTGCTAACACATTCACAGTTAATCTGTTAGTTTATATATATTAGAGATGAGTGAATCTTCAAAGATTTGCTTCGGCGAATATTCAACAAATTTATAAAAAGTTTTGTTCTTAATACTAATTTATTCGGTCGAAGTTGGGTTAAAAAATATTCATTATTCTGGTCGTGTTCTGCGAACATTCCCGCACAAATAATGAACATAGTGTTGTTAAAGGTACGGTACTTAACTGAATACGTGCGCTCAGCGTACAAAGTGCGTACGAATCCTTAGCGCACTATTGTCTCGCAATTGCGTAATATGCAAACACGTTGCTAGGCTGTGGCGTAAAGTCCTCAGAGGCAGAGGGAAGTTTTCAATATGGCATCCAGGCTTTCATCAGCATTTAGCTCTGGAGAGCCTAACTACTGTATATGGTCAAGGTGACGGACCGCCAGGATTATGATGGCACACACCGACACCCAAACAAGCACAAGAAGGAGATAGTGCAGCAGGTGATCCTAAGGCTTGCACCATTGCTTTGACACTGTGCGGCCCCCGGGCCAGATCCAGCGGAGATGGTCCGATTTAAAATTCAAGTGCCCAGAGTGGCTTACTGAGATCCATGCAGAAATACGACAGGGTAAGTAACAAAATATTTGAAAAGTAAAAATATGTTAAAGAGTTAGTGTACTGTATTGTATTATATATACCAGGCCAGTGAGCCCCGTTGTCCTTCTATATGGTTTTCATTAGTTGGAAGTGGCACTTTTACGTGGGCTGTGTGCGTAGTGCACTGCAGCAATTTTCTTTCATGTTAGGCTACGCCTCTAACCCCACCCAAACAAGGGAAGGTATTCTCAGATACGTGCCCCTTCACAGTAATTTGTCTTAGGCTACTTTGACATATGTGGCGGTGATCCGGCAGACTGTTCCACAGTATTTGTCCTGCTAATTCCCGGAATTCTTGCCGGATAGCGGCCGGATCAGGGCCGTCTCCCATTATTGTTAATGGGGCTGGCCATTCTCCCATTTGTGTCAGGCAAATGCGCTAGTGTGAAAGAAAGCAGCCTTATATATATGCCCCTTCATAGTTAGCGCTTTCTCCTCCAACACACAGACTCAAAGACGTGCTCATGCTGCAGCTAATTTAAGTGGGTGATATAAAAAATATTCCCACGATAACGATATTAAGAAATTTATCGCGATAACGATATATATCGCGATAAATACCCATTTAGAAGAAAAAAAATCATATGGCCCTCCTCTCACCCATAATATCTTCATACTAGTAGTAGTAGTAGTAGTGTACAGTAATAAAAACGGTCATCATAACAATTGTGTACGGATTTATGTTGCAGAGCAACGTCAACGACGTCACCAACGTCACCGTCAGTGTCGTGCCCGGACGGCCCCTACAGTACCTTCAGCTTTTAGTAAGTGTAAACATATTTAATTTATTTTTAATCCAGGCTACGTGGGAGTGCAGCTGCAGTGATACAGTAGAGCACTAGTGGTTAGGAATGGGATCCAGCCTGAAACTAATCCACATGTATCAACATCAGAAGTTACAACTGTTCATTAGAGTTGAATGTAATTCCATTATTTAATGATTTTTGACAGCTGCTGTTCCACAGAGGAGCGCCTCTTACCTTCCCCAACAGCGAGAGAGGACCCCACCTGCCCCTCCAACACCACCACCCCAACTTCCAGAGGTAGAAGGTAGGCAAAATAAAAAGTGTAATGGGTGGACCTTCTGTCTTCAAAATATAAGCTAAATTTATGTTTTATCTTTTGTAGCTCCAACCGTAAGGGAGTTTTCCCCAGGACCATGGGAAGACTACTAAGTATGGGTGTCCAGTAAGTACAAACCCCTAATTAACAGAAGTGTAATATTTTCAAGCACTAGTTGGGATCATGCCACCCAACATTTTATTGATAACTGGACTGTGTACACATTATGTTCTCCAAGTGGTTAGTGAAGCAGACATGTTATCACAATATTGATAACTGGACTGTGTACACATTATGTTCTCCAAGTGGTTAGTGAAGCAGACATGTTATCACAATAATTTATTGTAAAATTAAGGTAGTAAAAGAAGTAGAAACTTGTGTTACCCCAAAAATATTTAAGTTAAATGTGTTATACATCACATAATATTATAGTACATTGGCAACTCTTTTTAACAAAGCGAGAAACAGCCCTGCACCTCACATAGATCCAGAGATCTGACCCAATTATTCTGCTACATCCAGCTGATTACTCAAGGGTAGTGTGACTAGTGTCTATTCTGCTGCATGGCAGGACTCGTGTCCATCTCTCCCTATCACAGCTCAGGACAGGAGGCAGTTGAAGATTTAAACTGACCATGTGTGGCCTTCTCAGTGAGTAGTTCAAAGAAAAAAAATTGCTAAATAAAAATACATTTCACTGAATAACTCAGTTCCAGTAGATATACAAAATATTTAATGACATGCAATTGCTAAAGTATTCAGATCCAGGTGCTGCTTTGAAAGTTTATTAAAGTTTAAGTATAAATATTTTTCGTGGGACAATCCTTTTAACTCGATCATACTAATTATATTACTGTTTCCACCCCTACAGATATCCCCACTGACTTTGAGGTGGAGGCAGCCTTACGGTGTTTTGACACCAGGCTCCATGCTGCCTACCGGCTTATTCACGGCCTGCAGCTGGAGCCCGAGAGCTGCAGGCGATGATGGCCAGACATCGGCAAAGGCCGGCATAATTTTTTTTTCTTTTGTATATGTTCAAAGTTATTATTATTGTTTATTACTAAAATAATTATTCTAAAACCTTATATATTGTTTTTTTTTAAAACCTTTAACCCCTTCTGACATACTGTGAAGAAGACAGGGGTGTCTCTTTAGGCCGGAGCCTCCAAAAATTGTGCATAGGCCAGAACGCGCATTAGTGTGAAGAAGACAGGGGTGTCTCTTTAGGCCCGAGCCTCCAAAAATTGTGCATAGTGGCCAACTACTACGAATGCTACTGCCGGCAGCTGCGCCTACATGTCCTTTGCCACTGCTACTGGCCTATGCCACCTCCTTTTTTTTGGAGCTCAAAGTCTGGCTGGAAGTGGAACCCTTCTGCTTTCAGTGCCAGACATTTTCACTTGATTGTGGGAGGCAATCAGGTCTTTGTCTCTCTCCCTGTCTTCTCCCTCACTCTCCCTGCCTGATTAATATTACTTAACTGAATTTTTATGCATTAGCGTACAAATTATCAGATGCATAGCGTTAGCGTACAAATATTTAAGAACATTTAAGATTCGTACGGAGCGAATCTGAAAAGATCCGGATTCGCTTTGGAGTAGGAAATAATGAAGATTCGTAATGAATCTACGAAGTGGCAAATAGATTCGCTCATCTTTAATATATATATAGAATTACTGTGCCACAGTATTAAAGGACGGTCTAATATAGCACCACATTTTTTCTTCAAAATGTTCTTTGTTCAACTGCTGCCACATTCATAGTTCCTTCCCATTGACAATGTTGTCTATTGCTTCTGATGCTTCTCCCCCTACTCCTCGTCACTTGTTAGGACAGCAATCGATCACCAAGGTGATTGCAAAACGACAACAGTATGCATGCACTCATAGAACGATGCAGAAGCTTAAAGTGCACCTGGCCAAGTTGATGGTGCTACAGTCCCTCCCTTTCCATGTAGTTGATTGAGAATTGATGGCTCTGCGCCAATGTCCTCCTCTGTCTCCCTGTCCTCCACCTTGTTCTCACTGTCACCTCTAGACACAGTTCACAGTGTTCCTTCAAAATATCACCTATGCAAAGCAAGGCATTGTCATGCCGTTCTGCACCTGGTAAGCATTGATGAACAGAGCCACCTGGGGAGGAACCACTCCATCATCATCAATAAATAAATCGATAACTTGCTATCTCCTCACCAACTGGAGATAGGAACCATGTTACTGATAACAGGAAGAACATTTTGTCTGTGCTGCGTCAGGGAGATCTGACCCATGTGCCGGTATGACAGACACGCTTGGTCCTCCAGGTGCCCGCTTCTCCAGGGCAGCCTGGATCTCAGCAAGGGCTTCATTTATTTCAGGCTCATCGCCCCACATCATTGAGCCCCAGTCAGGTTGCTGCTGACATGCCATCTTGCTGGGCTCAATCTGGCTGGTAAGGGGGGAGGATCCTGGCAGAGTCTTTGCTTCCCGCGCTTGGGCTGGGCAGATTCCTCTTTTCCCTCACTGGCTGGGTGAAAACAACATACACTGGACATTGCCAAGATGGCCAATTAACCCCTCTTTTGCTGGCGCGCACCCAATGTCGCACTTTTGCCGGAGATAACAACAATAAAGTCATTCTTCAGGGGAGATGCAAGTATTGTAGGCCTTCAATAGGGACAAGGCACAAAAGTAACATCCTGTTCAGGATGCCAAAACTTGCAACGTGGCGCCCCCAGGAACGATTGTGTCCCAGGTTTATAGGAATTGCCGAGTGGTATAGTGCGGCGTTAATACCTACCTAGATACCGTCACTCCCCAGGGTTCGTTTCTGAAGCAATAAAGGGGAGAGTGTAGAGATGAGTGAATCATCCACAATTCGCTTCACGGAATGTTCGTCAAATTTTTTAAAAGATTCGTACCTAATAAGAAGCTATTCGGACGAAGCTGCGTACAAATAATTTGTTATTCTCTTGTGTTCTGCGAACATTCGTGCACTAATAACGAACATACAGTTGTTAAAGGTATGCTACTTATATAAACACGTACGCATGAGCGTACAAATCGCGTACAAATCCTCAGCGTACTATTGTCTAGCGATTGTGTAATACGCAGGCACGCACGACGCTAGAGGCAGAGCGAAGTTTTACAAATGGCATCCAGGCGTTCTTCAACATTTAGCTCTGGAAAGCTTAAATACATGACCCGGCTGATGGACCGGCAGGATTACGATGGCACACACCGACACCCGAACCAGCAGAAGAAAGAGATGCGATGCTTGCGGCCAACTATTACGAATTCTACCAGTAGAAGCTGCGGCTACATGTCCTTTGGCACTGCTGGCCTATGCTACCTTCTCCTTTTTTTGGAGCTCGAGTTCTGGCTGGAAGTGGAACCCTTTTGCTTTTCCGTGCCAGACATTTTCACTTGACTGTGGCCCTGCAGGTCTTTGTCTCTCTCCCTGTCTCTCTCCCTACCTGATTAATATTACTAGCCCTGCACTGGCCCTGATATGTGTATTATTATGGATGCCCAGAACAACAACACAATTTCCAGAAAACAGTTCTCTGTCTTTCACAACTTCACAGTGCTTCTGCTGTTCTCAGAAGTCGCAGCACAACTGATGTTGCTGGCTTACCGAGCCTATGGGCCAATCAGAGCACACCCTTCCCACTAGGTCAGGTGACCGCTTTCTTCCCGGGCTTTTTGCCGCCTATTTTCCGCACGAATAACGAACTTACAGTAAAAGTTTGCTAATTAACCGCAGCAGCATATGAATTAACTTATATGTAGCATTGGCGTACAATTCATTGGACAAGTACGTAGCGTATGCGTACAAAGGTTTAAGAATATTTAAGATTCGAACGGAGCGAATCTGAAAAAATCCGGATTAGCTTCTGAGTAGAAAATTTGTAAGATTCGATACGAATCTACGAAGCTGCGACTTGGTGAAAGTTCAACAGCTTTACTTGAATAAACTTGCATCTGGACAATACTTGGTCTTTTTCTTGGTTCCAGCAGGTTTTGTGGTAAATTGGCAGACAAACATGAATACGTTGCTGTATGTTTCTCTGCTTTGCTAGACTTTGGTTCCATCTGGTAGCTGGAATTTAGGACTGTTCTGGTACCTCTTGAGTGGGGTGACTTTGGCTGCTGACCCCTTTGTGATACTCTATCTGTATGTCTAAGGAAACATGGTGCTTTATGAGCTGCTTCCCTTTTGGGACTTCTGCTGCAGGAGGGACGGCCATTGCGCCATCTTGCTTCCAACACTAGACTCCACTCTCACTAAGCTGACTATAGCTTCCTACAACCACTCCCTTGGTAGGAAGCAAGACTAGCCCACTTCTGCCCAAAAGAGGGAGAATGGAATGGTAAGTTCCATTCCATCCAAAGATCTCTCTCTCTCTACCAGATACACTGCCAGTCTGCCATCTGTTGGTGAACCAGGGACAGTACATGGACATAACAGTTTCATAGCAATATTATGAATGCACAGTGTATGAGGACCTAGAATAAACACACAGATTACATTATTGATAGCCATTAGAGACAGTAGCAGGGTGTAGGAATGGTAGTGACTGCTCAGGAATAATACATAAACACACTGGTTTACTGCAAACCCTGACTCTCTGGACTTATTTCCTATTGGGTCCAACACGCCTTACCATCCTTTCTGGAGAGAAGCAACATGTGGTGGCAACTCAACTGTGTCCTAGGGACCCAGCACAGAGTCGATGCCACCCCAAATCTGGCCACTGCAATTGGACATCATGAACAGGATATGGTCCATTGCCAGCAGAGAAAGTCATCGTGGATACAACCCCAGTGGATCAAGACAGCCAGTGGCATTTACAGGAACACACCAGCCTGCATCTGAGGTGAACCAGCCCCATAAAAGCATCTGTGACTATTGTCTGCCACAAGCAAGTGACTGTGCTAATAAGACTTTTTTTCCCCTCCCCCACGACAGCACCACAGAGAGAGAGGGGATCCACCCCCAGGGACATGAAACCTGCAGAATAAAAAGGTGGAGCCACTCTCCCACCTCAGTGGTTTCCTGTCCCTGGAGTGGGAGACCTGCAGTATTCCTTTTCAGGTCCTTACCGCAGCCTGGAAGTCCTAGGGGGTCCCTAGAGGGCTGGTGGTAGATTCCTGCCGGGGTCCATCGCGCGACGGGGTCGGCTGTAAGGACCCGATGGTAAAGAGGGATTCCAGGGATCCCTCTTTACTTTTCGGCAGGAGCGTGGGCATTTCCGGGGGAGCACTGCCACGCGGAGACGCTGGTGCTTGGATTCCAGTCGGCTGGCCGGGAGCGTCTTCCGGGGGTATCTCTGGCTGCAGAGTATCGTCTGAATCTCTTCCGGTTGCGGTGAGTGACGTGCTTCCGGCGGGGAGTGAGTGGAACGCAGGTGGAACGCATATAGACTTCCGGTTCCGGCGTTTGAAGCGCACGCCTCCGGAAGCAAGTGCAGTTCCGGAGTTATTATATAAAATGGCGTTCTAAGCCCAGGGAACGCTGGAGGTGTGGTGATTCCTTGGCCCCCCGTTTGTGAAGGAGGAAGTTTGGTCCTGTAAGCAGGATTGAAAGCTGGATGAACCCCTGAGCGTATGGATTGTTTTCAGGTGGCTTCATCCTTTTTCCCTCTTTCCTGTGCAGTGATTCTGTGGTGTTTTCCCTGCACTATAATGGAGGAAGAGAAGAGGCAGGAGTCTGCAGACAGAGCTACGACTCCGGTTCCGGTACTCCATGTTCTTTTGAATGGGTGAGTTCTCAGGATTATTTATATTTGCTAAAATTGTGTTATATCTTTCTTTTAGACTAAACCTAAAAAGGTATTGAGTAAAATTAAAAATAGAGAATGTGCCTTATGTGGGAAAACCCTTTCTTTTTCCTATGAAAAGAAGTTGTGCCAAAATTGCATAGATAAAATGGTGGCGGAAGAATCCCCGTCTTTTCTTAAAAATATTAAGACTCTTATCAGATCAGAAGTTAAGAATACCCTGAAGACTTCCAAGAGGGACGTTTCATCTAGGGATATCCATCTTTCTCAGGACGATTCTTCTGCGGATTCAGGGCCACCTTTTTTGTGTAGCTCCTCTGAAAACAGCTCTTCTTCTGAAGAGGAGACTGTTCAGAGATCCTTTTTTTCACCTGATGATACAGATAAGCTTTTAAAAGCTATAAAGGCCACTATGAATCTGGAGGAAGAAAAGGTGGACAAGTCTGTTTCTGATGCAATGTTTGAGGGTTTGCAGGAAAGAAAACGTAGAAATTTTCCAGTGCATGAAAATATATCTAAATGAATAAAAAATGAATGGAAAAAACCAGATAGGAAGATCTTCTTGCCAAGAAGCTTTAAAAGAAAATACCCCTTTGAAGGAGAAACTTCCTCTGCCTGGGATAAAGCCCCAAAAATAGATGTGGCTATTTCTAAGGTGTCGAGAAGGTCTTCCTTGCCGTTTGAAGATGCTGGGACCCTTAAAGATCCGTTAGATAAAAAAGCGGAATCTTTGTTAAAAGGAGCTTGGGAGGCCTCGGCTTCTTCCTTTAGACCTAACATTGTGGCCACGGTTACTGCCAGGTCTTTATCTCTCTGGTTAGAACAATTGGAGGTCCAGTTAAGAGAAAAATGCCCTAGAGACCAGATATTAGCCTCTCTCCCAACCTTGCAAAAAGCTGCAGATTTTTTTATCTGATGCCTCAGTGGATGCCTTAAAATTATCTGCTCAGTCAGTTGCCTTGTCTAATTCTGCTAGACGGGCATTGTGGCTCAAGAGTGGGGGAGATATCTCTTCTAAGCAGAGACTTTGTGGTATCCCTTGCAGAGGTGAATATCTTTTTGGGCCAGATTTAGATGATCTGTTAGAGAAAGCGGCAGATAGTAAGAAGAGGTTTCCAGGTTCTTTTCAGTCCTCCTATAGATCCTTTTCTTCCAGGCGTAGGAAGTCCTTTCGTCCATCAAGTAGAGGGGGTAAAAGGCAATTTCGAGATAGAGAGCAGGGGTTTTAACCCAGAGTTTCATCTAGGAAGGGGTTTCTCTTTGGGAACCCTTCCTCAGGAGATAAAAAGTCCTCTCAGCAATGACGCCAGGGTTCCAGTGGGGGGAAGGCTTCTCTCCTTTCTCCCTGCCTGGCAGGAGATTGCGGTCCCCTGAGTTCTAGAGATTGTTCGTTCAGGACTAAAGTTAGACTTTGTTTCCCTTCCTCCACAAAGATTTGTTGTTACCCGCACTGGTTTAAAAAAGGGAAGACCTTCTCCCATTTTAGAAGAAGTCTTAATGTTGGTAGAAAAAGAAGTCTTGATTCCAGTTCCAACTGAGGAGTTGCCAACAGGTTATTTCTCAACTCTCTTCCTGGTACCAAAACCAGACGGGTCATTCAGAACCATTATCAACCTGAAGAATTTAAATCGGTTCCTGAGGTTGAGAAAATTCAAGATGGAAACAATAAAGACGACGGTTCCATTGTTATTTCCAGAATGCTTTATGGCAGTGCTAGATTTAAAAGATGCCTATTTTCATGTCCCAATACATCCCAATTTCCAACGGTATCTGAGAGTGGCGATTTCTGTAGAAGGTCGAATACAACAATTCCAGTTCCAGGCAATGCCCTTTGGCCTTTCTATGGCTCCAAGAGTATTCACCAAGATTGTGGCAGAGATGGCTTCATTTATCAGAAAGAAAAAAGTGTTGTTGATTCCATACCTGGACGACTTCTTGATAATATCTCGAACTCTACAGGAGGGTACATCAGTAGTCAGGGAAGTTTGCGAGATTATGCAGAGTCTGGGGTGGATAATAAACATAAGAAAATCAAGGCTTACTCCATCACGACGTCAGATTTTTCTAGGCCTTGTTCTGGACTCTTCGTTGCAGAGGACATTCTTAACAAGAAAAAATTCAGAAAGTACAAGATCAGCTTTGTCGGTTAGAATCCCAGTCTTTGACGGTGCGAAAGGCGATGTCAGTTCTGGGAACTCTGGTATCATGTATTCCAGCAGTGGAATGGGCGCAATTTCATACCAGGTCTCTGCAAATCGAGATTCTGGCAGTATGGAAACAAGCAGGAATTTGTCTGGAATCAAGGTTACAGATATCTTCGGCCACGATGCAGACTCTGGCGTGGTGGAAGGACAGAAGACACTTGTGTCAGGGTATTCCG
This sequence comes from Rhinella marina, assembly GCA_900303285.1. Classification (NCBI taxonomy): domain Eukaryota; kingdom Metazoa; phylum Chordata; class Amphibia; order Anura; family Bufonidae; genus Rhinella; species Rhinella marina. The sequence continues at coordinate 155,587 of ONZH01019336.1, read as the reverse complement.
TGGTGTTACCAGAGGCCAATGATTCTGACTACGGATGCAAGTCCCTGGGGAAGGGGAGCCATATTCAGAACCAAAATTTCCAGGGGTCGTGGACTCAGGAGCAGCGAGCATTCTCATCAAACAGAAAGGAGTTGTTGGCAGTAAAGATGGCTCTTCTAGCAACTCGGCACTTGTGGCAGTCGAATCATATCAGGATACTGTCGGACAATCAGACCACAGTGGCTTATATAAACCATCAAGGGGGACGAGGTCTCTTTCCCTTCTGTCGGAAGTATATGGGATGTTCAAGATACTAGAGATACAAAGTCAGCATATATCGGCCCTTTATATCAGGGGGAAAGAAAATGTTCAGGCAGACTATTTGAGCAGGTATCGGCTAAGGCAGGGGGAGTGGTCCCTCAACCAGGAGGTGTTCCTATACATAACAAGGTTATGGGGAACCCCGGTGATAGATTTATTCGCTACCAGAAAGAATCGCAAAGTGGAGAATTTTTGCTCGATAAGCCAGGGGGAATCCCCATATGGGGTGGATGCTCTACAGATCAAGTGGGACTTCCCTTTGGGTTATGCATTTCCACCTTTTCAGCTGATACCGTTAGTTTTGAAAAAGATAAGGGAAGAAAGAGCAATGATTGTGTTAATAGCCCCATTTTGGCCCCGGAGGGCATGGTTTTCCCTGCTTCGCTCGATGTCAGTAGCGGATCCTTGGATCCTGCCGGAGATTCCGAACCTGTTGTCTCAGGGTCCGTTCGTTCATCCCCAGGTTCGGGGCCTCCGATTGACGGCCTGGATATTGAAAGGGTCCTTTTGACAAAAAGGGGGTTTTCCCAGAGTCTTATTTCTACCTTACTGAAGAGTAGGAAACTAGTTACGGTTAGGATCTATGTTAGAATCTCGTTGAAGTTTATAGAGGGTTTTAGTCTGAATCCCAGGGAATTGCCAGTTACAGTTCCTAGTCTTCAGGTGCTAGAATTCCTTCAGAGGGGTCTATCATTAGGCTTGGCAAAAAACACTCTAAAGGTCCATGTATCTGCTCTATGTAGTCTGTTCAATCAGAATTTTGCGAAAGATACATTTGTGATTAGATTTTTTAAGGCCATACAGAAGATTACACCGTTTTCTGTTCCAAGAGTCCCTCCTTGGGACTTAAATGTGGTATTGCAGGCTCTGACGAGACATCCATTTGAACCAATTTCCTCTTGTTCGGAGAAGCACCTCACTTTAAAGCTAATTCTTTTGGTGGCGCTTACCGTATTTTTCGCCCTATAAGACGCACTTTTTCCCCCCCAAAAGTAGGGGGAAAAATGCTGTGCGTCTTATAGGGCGAATACAAGTGAGCGCTTCCATAAGGAAGCGCTCACTTGTACGTAGGGACCCCCATCAGACCTCAGATCAGCCCACCCAGCCACTTATAAAGACCATACTTACCGTACCTGTTCTGCGCTGCCGCTGCCGTCCGGTCCCACGCTCCGCGCTCTTCTCTCTTCCCTGCCGGCACGCACTATGACCTGACGCTGCGGCATCCGGATCCATCCTCACCTGCCTGTAAGGCAATGGGGGCGCATCCGTTTGGTATCACACACTAGTGTGTGACACCAAACGTATCCGTCCTCCTCACCCGACTGAAAGTCAGTGGGGACGGATCTGTCCCCATTGACTTACAGTTAGGTGAGGACGGATCCAGATGCGGGCATTCCAGCGCAGGGGAGCCGAGCGCTACAGTGCTCGTTACTAGCATGTTCGCTCAACTCTATTTAGAACGCTTTTACTTATCCAGGCCATTCTGAGATTGTTTCCTCGTGACACATTGTACTTCATGACAGTCATAAATTTGAGTCAATATATTTCACCTTTATTTATGAAAAAATCCCAAATTGACCAAAAATTTAGAAACATTTTCAATTTTCAAAATTTCAGTTTCTCTGCTTTTAAAACAGAAAGTGATACCTCAGAAAATATTTATTATTTAACATTCCCCATATGTCTACTTTATGTTGGCATCATTTTGTAAATGTCATTTTATTTTTTAGAGGTTAGAGGTCTTAGAAGTTTAGAAGCAATTTTCAAATTTTCAACAAAATTTCCAAAATCATTTTTTTGAGCACTAATTCAGTTATAAAGTGATTTTGTGAGGCTTACCTAATGGAAACCACCCATAAATGACCCCATTTTAGAAACAACACCCCTCAAATTATAAAAAGCTGATGTTACAAACTTTGTTAACCCTTGAGGTGTTCCATAAGAATTAAAGGGGTTCTGCAGTTTTTTCAAACTGATGATCTATCCTCTGGATAGATGATCAGCATCTGATCGGCGGGGGTCCGACACCTGGGACCCCCGCCGATCAGCTGTTTGAGAAGGCAGCGGCGCTGCAGGAGCGCCGCGGCCTTCTCTGTATTTACCGCAGGCCAGTGATGTCACGACTAGTATCACTGGCCTGGGCGGGGCTAAGCTCAGTTCACATGAATGGAGCTTAGCCCCGCCCAGGCCAGTGATAGTAGTTGTGACGTCACTGGCCTGCGGTAAACACAGAGAAGGCCGCGGCGCTCCTGCAGCGCCGCTGCCTTCTCAAACAGCTGATCGGCAGGGGTCCCGGGTGTCGGACCCCCGCCGATCAGATGCTGATGAACTATCCAGAGGATAGATCATCAGTTTGAAAAAACTGCAGAACCCCTTTAAAGGAAAATGGAGGTGAAATTTCAAAATTTAACTTTTTTGGTAGATTATTCTCCTTAATATTTTTTTTTTGCAACACAGCAAGGGTTAACAGCAAACTAAACCTCAATATACATTACTCTGAATCTGAAGTTTCCGGAAATACTCCATATGTGGTGGTAAACTGCTCTATGGGCACGTGGCATTGGTCAGAAGGAAAGGACCTCCATATGGATTTTGGAGGCAGATTTTGCTAGAATGTTTTTTAGGCACCATTTTGTATTTGAAGAGACCCTGACGTACTCCTAGAGTGGAAACCCTCAAAAAGTGACCCGATTTTGGAAACTACACCCCTTAAAGAATATATTAAGGGGGTACTGACCACTTTGACCCCCTAAGCGTTTTATGGAATTTGGAAACACTTGGCTGTGAAAATGAAAAGTTTAATTTCTTCCAATAAAATGTTGCTTTAGCCCCAAATTTTTCATTTTCACAAGGGGTAACAGGAGAAAAGCACCCCATAATTTCTTAGCCATTTTCTCCTCTATACGGCAACACCCCATATGTGGTGGTAAACTGCTGTGGGGGCACATGGCAGGAGCGCCATATGGATTTTGCAGCACAGATTTTGATGGATTGGTTTGCGGGAGCCATTGATTTTTATTTTTTTGAGTTATTGTCTTATGTGGGGGCTCATTTTTTGCGGGATGAGGTGACGTTTTCATTGGTACCATTTTGAGGTACATAAGACTTTTTGATCGCTTGGTATTACACTTTTTGTGAGTCAAGGTGAAAAAAATTGCTGTTTTGACATAGTTTTTTAAAACATTTTTTTACAGCATTCACCCGAAGGGGCAAATCATTTGATATTTTTATAGAGCAGGTTGTTACGGACACGCCAATACCCAATATGTCTATTATTTTTATTTTTGTTAAGTTTTACACAGTAAATTAATTTTTGAACAGAATTAAATCTTGTTTTTGTGTTGCCATTTTCCAACTGTCCTATTTTTTTTATTTTTCTGTCGATTGTCTTAGGTAGGGTCTCATTTTTTGCAGGACGAGATGACGGATTGATTGGTACCATTTTGGGGTAAATAAGCCTTTTTGATATTGCTATTATACTTTTTGTGAGGCATGAGGGAAAAAAATGGCTGTTTTGGCATAGTTTTTAAACTTTTTTACAGCATTCACCTGGGAGCAGGTTGTTATGGATGCGGTGATACCTAATATGTCTTACATTTTTATTTCTGTTAAGTTTTTCCACATTAGATCCATTTTTGAACAGAATAAAATCTTTTTTTTTTTGTGTTGCCATTTTCTGAGAACCATATTTTTTTTATTTTTTGGGCGATTGTCTTAGGTAGGGTTTCATTTTTTGTGGGACGAGATGACGGTTTGATTGGTACTATTTTGGCATTAATACGTCTTTTTGATCGCTTGATATTACACTTTTTGTGAGGCAAGGTGACCAGAAAATGGCTTTTTTTACACTGTTTTTATTTTTTATTTTGTTACGGCGTTCACCTAGTGGGGTTGGTCATGTGATATTTTTATAGAGCCGATCGATACGGACACGGCGATACCTAATATGCCTTCTTTTCTTTTTTTCCCTATTTTTTACAATTTTTTTAACTTTATTTTGGGAAAAGGACTCTTTTTTTTTACTTGAAACTATTTTTGTAAAACTTTATTTTTTTAACTTCTTTTTTCACTTAATTTTTTGTCACAGTCTTGGACTTCAACTTTTGGGGGTCTGCTCCCCTGCACAATGCATTACAATACTTCTGTATTGTAATGCATTGGCTGTAAGTGTATTACCAGTGTAATACACTTACAGTCTGCTGCCTGTGAGATCCAGGGAGCTGGATCTCACATGCTTCCGTAGAAGGCAGCCCGATGCCTAAGCAAGGCATCGGGCTGTCTTCCCTGCCATCGGGTCCCCGTCACAGACCGCGGCAGTGCGAGGGTTAATGCATCAGTGTTTTCACCGATGCCAGTGCATACAGCAGGGGTCTGGCTATCGGCCACTGCCGGACCCCTGTAGCTGATCGGAGCCCGCCCTATCAGAGCGCCGTAGCTGTACGGTGCTGGGATTTTTGTCCCGGCTTCATGTACGGCACTGGTATCCTAAGGGTTAATCCTGTTCATAACATTTAAGAGCCTGCATCCTAGGGGGAGATTGAAGGCCCCCCTAGAGCTGGACTATCTCAAACCCTTTGTACATAGGTGGTGCCTCTTGCACAAATCTTCTTTCATAAGTATTCCTGGCTGTGTCGGGGATGCCATAGTTAAAGTAGCAGAGAGTGTGGCGCCCTGGAGCAGGGGTACTTTGAAATCTGGACCTTTGTGGGCATTTGCCTATTTCCCCTATGCATAGTTATAAACGTCTTACTTTATTTTACTTGAAAGGGTTAATTTGCATTGACTTATACTGTCTATTGCTGTGTAACTGCATTTTATATGTTGTGATGTATATCATGTTCATTTGCAATTCTGATTTTTAAGCATTCTGCCGGCGGCAGATCATACTGTCTAATAGCAATCTCACTAGACAGTTTGGGGACGAGCGATGGCATAGCGATTGCTCCTTCCCATATTGCGGAGGAAATTGCTGTATGTAATAACACCTCCACTAGCGAGCAGGCGATTGCCAGGAAGGAATGCTTCCCTCCCAAAAATCTCTTGCTGATCTGCCTGTCTAATACAGGCTTAACACTTTCTACAATTCCCAGGATAGGGTTGCAGATCTTAGATGTGGATGGCCAGTCCATCTGTAAAGTGTGGTGGCTGCTGGAGGCAATATATCCTTTTTACGAGCAGTAAAGTCTTTTACTATAAATAAGCATTACCTTGCTGTTTTTCCAGCACGGCTATGATGGCTCTGTACCTTCCATAAAAGTTTGTTCCCAACCGTCCTGGATCAGACAGGACAGTACCAGATGTCAGTAGCTGTCCTGTGATCCCGGGAAAGCCAAGGTATGTCCTGCTGTTAACTGTCTCTTCGTACTTACGAGGATGTGAGTATTTAGTGTGTTTTATTTTAACAAAGGTAGAACTACCAAAGGAGGGGCTGCATCTACTGAAATGGGGGCACGAAATGGACATTACTGTGTAGGGGCATAATGTGGGCATAACTACTGTGAGGGGCACAATGTGGGCATAACTACTGTGAGGGGGCACAATGGAAATATAACTTCTGTGTGGGGGAACTAAAGGGACTGGGTAGGATAGGGAGTGTATAATAATGCATTGGGCTTAGTTAGGGGGAATTCAGATCAGTTTCACTTTCTGTCATAGCATTTCTATTTTATTTTATCTGTATATTCTGGATCAGGCACTCGTATTGGAAACTCGTGGTGGTATCTGTAAAATTTTATTACAACTTATGCCCTATACATTGGTGAACCTATATATACAAACACAACCACAAATATCCTAGAACCAATAAAATTCAATAGCGATAAAATCAGTTGAAAATAAGTAAAATACATTTAAAACCACATGTACTGATCTCAAGGACTGATTCATATACTAGTAATGGAGTCCTATATGCCGGATCCTACATACATGTCCATATTGGTATATCCCTTTATATTGTTGGGTGATCACCAATCTTATGGTTAGTTGTTGCTTTTGAATGATGACAATGTCCGTAGGTGTAGATTCACTTGTGTGTGCCGTGGCATCCCACAGGATTGCATACACACAGTTCTACAGAAATTGGATTACTCACGGTTGGCCTCTGATATATCCTTTCACAAGTAGATGTGGGATAATATCCACCTTTCCTCTGCTTGCCGCCGCCTCTAGGAGTCTCGGCATCCTCCGCTTGCCGCCGCTCCTGCTCTATGGCGTCTCAGGGACAAGCGGTCTGAGCGTCTCACGTGATTAGTGGGTCATGTGACCGGACTCCAACATCGACTTTACTGCCAAGGTTTCTCTATAAAGTACGGAGGATCCAAAGTTTTATATCTCACCAGTGAGTAATAGGGTGGAAAAACTCGACCAATATATGCCCATACGCCAGACGCGTTTCGAGATGTTCTGTCTCTTCCTCAGTGGCTATATTTTTGGCCATCTTTCCACCTCTTTTTATATCCTCTTTCTTCCACAACATCAAAAACCCGTGATGGATTCGATATATATTGTCTCCATGGAACCTATTTTTATGACATTTACATATAATATCATGGTTTCTCACTCTATTTTACCTTTTCAAAAATCCATCTCCAAATTGAACCTTAAAACTTATGCGTTTTTCCTGCGGTTTCAATGCGTTTTTTCTCTATTCATGCGTTTTAGTTCCATTCTATACTTCCAGTTATATATATCTACTCCATTATCTTATTTTCCCATTAAAGGGGTTGTCCCACGAAAAATATTCTACAGTTTTCAAACCAGCACCTGGATCTGAACACTTTTGTAATTGCATGTAATTAAAAATTATGTATAGCTACTGAGTTATTCAGTAAAATGTATCTGTATCATGCCACTTAATGTCTTATTTCTTTGACCTGCTCACTGAGAAGGCCGCACATGCTCAGTTTCATCTTTCAACTGCCTCCTGAGCTGTGATAGGAGGAGCTCAGACATGCCCCCTGAGCTGCAGCAGAAAAGACACTCCCCTTGAGCTGTCAGCTTGATATAAATCTAGCAGAACAATGAATGGGAGATCTCTGGATCTATATGAGGTACAGGGATGGTTCTAGCTTTGTTAGAAAGGTACTGTCATGTACTATATGCTGTCTGATTTTCATTTTCTACATTATTCGTGGGATAACCCCTTTAACACAAGAATTAACACAAATATTAACTTATAAACACCTAATTTACACATATTTCTCTTGAAAAAATATATTATAAAAGAAATATTCTTTGCAAGATATCTGCTGTGTCATGACATTTATACTCCTAATGTTTCCTCCTATATATAAGGTGCTCATCCCCAGAAAATACATCTCTAATTTCTTCAAAAACTTTTTCTTTGGGTGTTCCATAGTTTTTTTGCCTAGGATCTATAATGATGTGTGATAATCTGTGATAATATATGTGGGGGGCCACCACCCAAGGGGAGATCGGGCGCCATATATACTACGTGTCACCGATGTCCCATCGGGAGGGGGACCCCCCCATTCATATACATTCTTTTTCTTTTTTCACTTTCTTATTATTCTTATCACAGGAAACCAAATAATTCAAACTCAGAATTTAGACCCCCTGGGGCCATACTATTGAAATCAAAGATTCTCTTGGTCTCTTGTCTTGACATTCTCATAATATGATCTCCCCCTCGCCAATGAGGTTCTATTCTCCCTAATGCCACAAATTTTAGATCACCAGGATCACTACTATGAAAATCCTTAAAATGTCTCGATAATGTAAGCTTCTCATATTTGTTTTTAATATTGGACACATGTTCAGATATTCTGGTTTTTAGCATCTTTTTGGTGCGACCTACAGAAAATAGCAGAGTTGCTATAATGGAAAGCCAAACAGAACACTTTAAAGGCATTCAGTTTTAATCCGTCCTAATAGATTAAGTTGCTTGATCTCGTACTTTTTTCCGTCACTGGGATTTATAAAGTATTGTGCTTTTAAAATAAATTTACAAAAGGAACAATCTCCGCAGGGTGTTGATCCCTTAGGGCCATCCTTATATCTTGTTAAAGGCTCCATTCACACGTCCTGTTTTTCTTTTCTGATTCGATCCTGATTTTTTCAGGACCCATTGAAATGAATGGATCCAGATCAGGATCAGGATTGAATCAGGAAAGGACGTGTGAATGGAGCCTAAGGGTGGTGTATGCTCCTGATGGTGGCTATGAACTAGGTAGTCCTTGAGGTTCGACCCTCTGCGACAAGTTATGCTTGGGAATGAGCTTAGAACTGGTTTCAGATCTCTATCAGATTTCAGAATGTGCCAGTGCCTTTTCAGAATGGTACAGATCTCTTTTGTTTATGTGCCTATACATCTAATAAATTCTTCTTTTTCTATAATTTTGGATTTTAGTAAATCTTCGTGCTTTTTTGTCCTGGCCCTGTTAAAGGCATTCTTCAGTGGACGTGTGGGAAGTAGTTATTTGCTTTCTATCAGGAAAGATTCTTCATTTGAACAGTTTCAACACAATCTGAGATACTGTCCCGTGGGTATCCCCCTTTTTAGTGGGGGTGGCGTGGGGATGGGGGTGTGCCAGCTTGTCCAGTGCAAGTACCCATTGGTTGATGTTGGTTTCCTATAAATATTGGTACTTAATCTTCCATCTTCCAGTTTTTTTATTTTTAGATTTAGGAAGTACCCTATTTTTCGCTTTATAAGACGCACCCTTTGATAAGACGCACCCCAGATTTTAGAGTAGGAAAATAAGAAAATTTTTTTTCCATCACACCTCATATCATAAATTTCAGGACATCACATCAGACCCCCATATCAGCCCTCCATGTCAGACCCCCATCAGCCCTCCATGTCAGACCCCCATCAGACCTCAGATCAGCCCATCAGCCCCCATATCAGCCCACTGTGCCCCCATCAGGCCTCAGATCAACTCCATAAGAATAAAATAAAAAACCTCTCTTACCTCTCCTGTGCCGCAGCTCCGCTCTGGGTCCGGCACTCCTCTGTCTTCTGCTGCCGGCGCTGCACTGTCACCTGACTGCATGCGGCGTCAGGTCATAGTGCGTGCACTAGGTCCTGATGCTGTATGGGGTCAGGACAGTGGAGCACCCGCCAGAGAAGAACAGGAGCGCCCGCAGGAACCGGAGCGGAGCTGCAGCGCAGAAGGGTGAGTATGTTTCCCCGCTCCCGGCACCTAATACATACTAGTATTCACTTTATAAGACGCACAAAAAAAGTACGTCTTATGAAGCGAAAAATACGGTATATTTCTTTTTCTTGAATCTCATGCATGTATTTCATACCGATATTATTGTTTATTGTTTAAAACGTGTACAAATTCTTGAAAAAGAGATTGATTGCCTTCCCGCAGCAAAGATAAGGTATAGTGAAGGCGTATTATGTGCCAAGAAAGACTGACAACTCAGTAATAAAAAAAAAAACATGTTGCCAATAAAGGGAATTTAAATAACACTGTGGTCGACTGTGTTTAGAAATAGGACGTAACCTATTAGTGATTTAGGCAGGAGGCAACTCTTATGGTTAACAGGGACGGATTGGCCATAGACCTTACAGTGAAATTTCCCGGTGGCCCGATGCCCAGAGGACCTAGTGGGCCCTCCTCTCAACCGGCCAGTGGAAGTTTATGGGGTTGTATTTTGTGCTGCTGGCAGTATTATATGATGGACTGTGGTATGTGGCTCTATTGGGGTGGTATAACGTGCCACAATATAGTATTGCTGGCCCTGCCGTCCATCAATTTGGACCCGACTACAAAAAAGGGCCACTTTTAGTATTTTTTCCAGGGCCACTTTAAGTTCCCATTCCGCCCCTGATGGTTGATTTAAATAAATTATATAAAACGATACACTTTGTGCTCAGTGTTTGGTGTAGAGATGGTGTGAAAGATAACACATCTACTGCCCATAAACAGATCTGAACCTATATATCAGCATCTCTAAAACATAAGAAAAGAAAAACACCACGCTAATGTTTTTTGATCTTTCTATTATCACTAATAAGGCTAAAGACACACATGAATTTTTCTTTTTTGTTTATTTTAAAGAAGAATAAATAAAGGTTATAGTTTAAGATGAAATAATTAGGCCAAAAACAGAATCCTTATAGCCTTTGGCTATTGATTTATTAGCATTTTCAAAGATACTCTGAGCCACAAAGGGTCTTTTTTCTTGAAATATCTACATAACTTTGGTGCATCCGCTGACAGCACATGGCGTATAAATCAAAGGAATTGGGAGGAAAAGGTCTAAGTGCAAAGTGGAGGAGCCCTGGCGCCCCGAGTGGTTTGGGTCCCCCATAAATGCATGAAAGATCTAATTTACATATAACATTAATCAAAGTAATTTTTTTTTTAGGAACGGCACGATAGATGAACATAAAGAAGCTGTTGTTTTACTTAGCAGATACACCCTACCAGTCAGTATGTGTGGATTAATATGGTTGATCCTGCTGACAAATGCTCTTTAAAGTGGTTGTCCCATCTCAGACAATGGGGGCATATTGCTAGGATATGACCCCATTGTCTTATAGGTGCTGGTCCCACAGCTGGGACCCGCACCTATATCGAGAACGAAGCGGGGAGCTCTGTGCCTGGAGGACCCCGGGTTTCCCGGTGTCCGTGCACCACCAGGCCACCGCTCCTATTCATTTCTATGGAGCCGACACCAGCGCTCGGCCCCATAATGATTGGAGGGCGGCTGCACATGCGCAGTGCACTCTCCTTCACTTTTGGGGCCCCAGCGGTGGGACCCGCACCTATAAGACAATGGGGGCATATCCTAGCGATATGCCCCCATTGTCTGAGATGGGATAACCCCTTTAAGCGTCATATCACCACTAAGTCTGATCATTGTATGATATGCTACATGGTACAAATACAAAAGTACAGTATCCAAGCAGTAAGAAGACACATTTCAACTGTGAATAATAAAGGTAGAAGGCTATACACAGGGTCTCCTAACTGCATCTATTCTGGACATTCACACCTGTTGGTGTCACTGGAGAGAAATATCTGAGTTATAGTTCAGCCTATGAGCAAATAAATAGAGCAATGGTGCCCTCTATTGGTACTACTGGAGAAAAACAACTATTCATTAAAAAAAAGCTCAGAAATGTAGGAATAAGTTTGAAGGTGACCTCAGTAAATGTATAGATTAGGGATGAGCGAATCAGATGCTTCATCTGAAGTTGATTCGCATAAAACTTTGTTTTAATAATGTACGGAGCGAGCAGTCTGTACAATATTAGAATGTATTGGTTCCGATGAGCTGAAGTTATTACTTTGCGAAGTCTCACAAGACTTCGTGTAATAACTTAGGAAATTAATGTCTACTGTAAAAAACCTTTGTATCGAACTCGAGTTCGGTACCAAGTGGTACCCGCTCTGTACAGTATTAAAACAAAGTGTTATGCAAATCAACTTCGGATGAAGCATTCGAAGTCAATTCACTCATCCCTAATATAGATCATCTCTGATTGAAGTCCTTGGAGTATCTAGTGGGAGATCAACACTGGTGTAAGAGAAAACTGGCTTAGTTACCTCAAGCAACCAATCAGATTCCACCTTTCATTTTTCAGAACTCCTTTATAAAATGAAAGGGGGAATCTGATTGGTTGCTATGGGCAACTAATCCAGTTTTCCTTTACACCAGTTTAGATAAATCTCCTTCTAGTGTTCAGTCTCAAAATCCAGGACTCTTCCTTATTAAACAAGAGTCTTCCTGGATCTTTTAACACATTCTATTGCATAAGACTGGAAATGTACCAGGGATCCATTATGCACCTCAATAAAATGCTTGGATGCCCATGATACATTGCTATTTTTATTATTAAGGGGCTTTTCTACTCTTTACATAGGTCACCAATATCAGATTAGTGGGGTCTAGTACTCAGCACCCTCACAATCATCCGCTTCCAGCAGTCACCAGTGATGGAAACAAAAAGGTGGACTTGAATGAGAGCCGAGGTGCAGTACTCTTGCATGGGATAGAGCCTTCTCATCCAGCTCCGCCTCTGATGCTGGCAGCTGCCGCTAATAGCTCATTGGTGGGGGTGTCAGTTGTAGGACCCCCCACCAATATGATATTGATGACCTTTGTGGGCAACTCTTAGCTGCAGCGGTTACTTGTGGTTAGGGGTGTAACTCAAGGGTCATTGAAAAGGGGGGCCTGGTTTGATTCTTGCTATGGGGCCCTTACTTCTCTATGTATGTCACTGCTTGTGGTGATGATTCTGGATGCACAGTGGGGGGGGGGGGGGGGGTGCAGAAATCATTACATGGGATTGGCAAGGTGTTACTTCATTCTTTCAGAACATTGTAAAGTTTTTTGTAAAAACAAAAAAACCCCCAAAATCGTTAGTTTGGAAACCTCATTTGATGCTATAAGGAGACATGTTAAAATATTAATAATCATGTGTCCGGTACGGCAAAACTAATTTTATTCCACATGTGCAACTGTTTTACATTTTGACTAGCTATTCAGGGGATCACAAACCTATTTTCCAGTTTCATTTATTAAAGTGAACCTTTCTCTTTAAAAATGCAGTCCCATGGTATAGAGCAGGTGGAGCTGAGCAGATTGAGACCAAGCTTTAAGGGAAAACTTCAGCATAAGGGTACATTCACATAAGCCTATGTATTGATCAGTCGTGAACCTGCAAAATACGCATACTGTCTGTGTGATGACTGTGTCTTTTGCGGAGCCATTGACTTCAGTGGGTCCATTGTCTGCTTTTAGGCCAAGTATAGAACATGTTCTATCCTTTCCGGAACAGACTTTCTGCATCCGTATGCAGGTTCCACAAAACAAAGAACATGTCCTATTCTTGACAGCAAATGTCCACAGACCCTTTGAAGTCAACGGGTCCACAAAAAATGCGTACGTCACACGGACGTTATTCCTATTTTTCAGATCTGCATTTTGTGGACTGCAATATATATAAACTTAAATGTATCCTAAATTATAATTTATTAATATAAATTTCTGCTCTTTCAATGCTTAGCAGTCCAGGGGGCGGCCCTATCAGTGGCTGAAAGGCTTTCGTATAAGACTATACATAGACAGCTGACAGTGGCATGCCCGGTGCCCCATAACAGTGACATGCCTGGTGGCCCATAACAGTGACATGGCCAGTGGCCTATAAAAGTGACATGGCTAGTGACCCATAACAGTGGCATGGTCAGTGGGCCATAACAGTGACATGCCCGGTGACCCATAACAGTGGCATGCCTGGTGGCCCATAACAGTCACATGCCACTGCCCCATAACAGTGACATGCCCGGTGGCCCATAACAGTGACATGCCAGGTGGCCTACAACAGTGACATGCCAGGTGGCCTATAACAGTGACATGACCAGTGGCCCATAACAGTGACATGGTCAGTGGCCCATAATAGTGACATGGCCAGCAACAGCTGATAACTGTGTTCAGAGTCAGTAAAGTATATGCTTTATCAGGCTCCGGAGAAGCCTGAACACTGACGTGAGTGCTGACTTATCATTACGCTGGTGACATATCATAAGCCTGATACGTTACCTAGAAGCACCATCTAGTGCCTACATACAAACACAACAGCTTCTATATGTTATCCCTTGTTACAGCAACATTTGGGAAATGGGACAGGAATTGCTTTATGAGGCTATGGGCCTGCTTTCTGACTACTCTGCTATAAGCAGATCTGTTGTCACAGTTAAAGGGTCACTGAGTTTCCGTAAAACATTTAAGATGTCATAGAGACATCAAAAGTTTTGATCTGTGAGGGTCTGAATGCTGAGACCCCCACCAATCGCTGGCTGCAGCAAATGGACTTGAGATTGTGCATTTCTCCAGACCTGAGGGTATCTGCAAAGTTTGTTATGTACTGTTTGTAATGCTAATATCATGTACTTGTAAGAAATTACTAAATATATATATATATATAAATAAATATATACTATACCCTCTTACTGGGTTTGATTCTTTGAGTTGGGAGTAATAAATGAGACACAAGAGTGAAATTCTAAAATACGTATATTGTTCAGTGTGGAAAATATCGTTATTACAATTATTATTATCGATGAGTAAATATGGAAGTAAGATTGAACAATAAAGAAATATATATATTGTATACAGAGAGACTTTTACACAATACTAGCTTATACTACAAAGTTACAATATAAAGTTGCTCCCAAACTATTTAGTAACCAAACAACTAAACAACTAAATCATTCTCACTCTACAGTAGCTACTATACATGAGTCTGTTTAGGTATCTCAATCAGTCCTTCTCCTGTCCCTTACAGTTTCTATGTCCTCCTTCTCTGTCTATGCACTCTTCTTTTCTTCTCTCTTCTTCCTCCTGTCTTTCCTTGTCTCTCTTCTCTTCCTTGCTGTCCAATTTCCCGTCCTGTTCAGTTCCTGTCCCCCCCTTTGGGTCTCACACTCCTACCTTTTATATCATTAACAGTCAGTTCTAGAATCTTCTAGAATGTGGCCTGGACACATCTGATTGGTTGCTCACTGTGATTTTCCAGCACTTTCTGATTAACTCTGGTTAAGATACATAGAAGTAGCTGGAATGTCCAGCATTTTCCTCCCCCAATTAGCCACTGTACCATCTACTGGACGACTGCCACACATACCTTAGGCAGTTGACAACTACATTTACTGCCTTTGATATGTTAATGTACCTTTGTCCATATAGACAATACCTGCTCATACTGGCTCTGAGAAGACACTAATTAATAGAAAGTTGGTGAAAACCTTAGATATGTCCAGGATACCCATACAATAGAGGGCTTATATTATTTTACTAAAAATTAATACAAACCTGTATTTCTTACATACTGCTCACTCAATTGTTCCAGCATAAGCCAGACATGGCCAGAGTTAACCATCCTGGCCCAGCCCTCTCTGGAGGTTAGGGTGTGGGCTGGCTCCACCGTCCATTTCTAGAAGATTCCAGTCAGTGTAGCTGTAGAGAGTGAGGAGGAAAGGAGTAGACCTCCATGTGCTCCTCTCTTCCAGACTCCAGCACCAAGTTCTGGAGCCCTCTCAGCTCCACAGCCTCCAGGAGATAAAAGAGAGCAAGAACTAAAGGAGGAGGATTTGCATTGCTACAGAGAAAGAGAGAGACAGCAAGGTAACCCAGCTTAAAGGGGTTATCTCACTTCAGTAAGTGGCATTTATCATGTAGAGAAAGTTAATACAAGGCACTTACTAATGTATTGTGATTGTCTATATTGCTTTCTTTGCTGTCTGGATTCATTTGTCCCTCACATTATACACTGCTCGTTTCCATGGTTACAGACCACCCTGCAATCCATCAGTGGTGGTCGTGCTTGTACAGTATAGGAAAAAGCAGCTGCCTATGTACTGTCTCGTGGTCCTGGCCACAAGAGAGACTGAAACTTTTTCCTATAGTGTGCAAGAACGCCCACCGGTGATGGATTGCAGGGTGGTCTGTAACGATGGAAACGAGCAGTGTATAATGTCATGGAAAAATGAATCCAACCAGCAAAGGAAACAATATGGATAATCACAATACATTAGTAAGTGCCTTGTATTAACTTTCTCTACATGATAAATGCCACTTACTGAAGTGAGACAACCCCTTTAAGGCAATCCAGACCCTGCTGCTGCAAAGGGGAAACTAGTTAAGACACCCTATGCAGCCCAGACAAGTGGACACCACAGCCGCAATTGTCAGATTGTAGTTGCTAGCCAGAGATCCCAACAATATGGACTTTAGCAAGAGAAGGAGTAACTAGAGGGTCATTTCTGCAAGAAAGTGCCCAGCTCATGCTTGGACATCTTGGAGTAATTTGCACTGTGTACATTTAATTGCTGGATGTACTATAACTAATATTGTGCACACACTAAACAGAGACCTTTGTTAAGCTAAATCTTGCATTTCCATCATGTGCGTTGCCAAGCACCCACATAGAAATTAACTTGGGAACCCTGAACTACCATCAGGCTCTCTCATGGCTCTCCTTCACTGCACCAATCCCAGGGAGCGATGGCTTGAGGGAGTACATCATGACACATCATCATCATGGCCACTACTACTCCCATCCTCTGCCCTGGCTCCTCAAGGGCTCGCTGCAATGCTCCAATATCATTTCTATTGAGTCTGCCCAGCTGTCTGTCCTGCAGCGACAATACAGAGCAAGATATTCAAAATTTCTTTCTGCTCTTTGTTTATTGCGTTGTTCACTTTTTTTTTCTTTTCCATTCACCCCAGACTGCCATGAAAAGTTCTCCCAAAGACTGCAGAGTCTTTTTGGTGAGTGGCATATCTATAGAGGGTTAAGAGGACCAGTCCCATCTGGGCCTGTGGACCCAAAGACGCCTCTGCCATATAACAAGACACTAGTATTATAAATTACACATAGTATCTTTGGTGCCTCTTACAGATTTTGCATTGGGGCAAAATCAGATGCTTAGAAAAAAGATACAAAACATCCTGCACGATATGATAGTAAATATGCAGATGTGCATGGCTACACCTACAAAAAAATAATTCACTATAGCAATAGATGCAAACATAACATATGAACTAAGCCCTAATGATAAAATCTGAGACTCTTAGCAAATGTATTTTGATCAAAACACATCTGTGCCCACCTACCCAGTGCCCCGGTGGTCTCCGGTCAGGTAGTTCCTACTCTATACCTACCTATGCAGTTGTGCATCTATGTTCAGGAGAGAAGGACACTGCACATATAGTTTGTTGCGCCAAGTTACCTCTGTGTGCATCAGCAACCAATGAGAGGAGGAGCAAGCCCTCCTATATGTACCACCTTAATTATTCCTTTATTATTTCTACTAGAAGGTATGAATGAATTGCTAGCAGTCTGCAGTAAGGGAGGTAACCAGTTGGGGGTGTGTACCTGCACAGTCTGAAAATGGCAGCACTGATTGGATAGAGTGAGACTACGCAGGTACACACCCCAACTGGTTACCTCCCCTCTGTACCCTTACTGCAGACTGCTAGCAATTCATTCATACCTTCTAGTAGAAATAATACATAAATGGTACAACATAGAATAGATGCTCCAGAATTGTTATTGCATGGGGAATGCATGTCAGGAGTGGTGAAAGGTCCTCTTTAAGAGATCTCTGCCTTACACGCCACACCTCTACTACGGTATTCCAGGGGCACTTCATAACACCAACAGGCAGTAGACCCCTCACACCAGGGGAAGAAAGGGTGCACCCTCCCCACCACAATTGTAAGCGACTCAAGGAGCACTGCAGAAGGACCAGCGGCACAGTGAGTACCAATACCTTTTACACTACTATCACTCCTATTCTCTCCATCTATCTAGCAGCCCCTATTTCATATATAGTGGTAGTTACATACCTGTCTAATGTATATGTGCATTTAGATTGTAAGCCTCATTGGGGACATGTCAGTAATTCATGTCAGTAATTATTTCTATACAGCACTAGAGAGTATGTTGGAGCTATACAGGTAATAAAAAAAATATAGCTTAAATTGTATTTCCTATTTGCAGAACATGAAGATGCCCACCATTCCTTGACTCCTTTAGGTAACAGCCTCTGAACACATTGTCTAGGTGTAGATCTCCATGAAATTTACACTAAAACACTATTGTAAATAATTTAATTTAAATTTTTTTTTTAATTTTAAATTCTTCAATTTCAATTTTAAATATAGATTAATTTAATGTACATGAAAAACCCAGTATCCAGCCAAGTAAGGGCGGGTTCACATCGGCATTATTGAATTCCGTTATAGGTTCCGGTATAACAGCTTGAACCGAATATAACAGAATTCTAGAACAGAATGCAAAATGGAAGCCTTTAAGAGGCATTCCATTTTATTCCGTCCTAAAACATGTCTATGGGGCACATAACGGTTTTGTTTGCTTCCGTTATACATGCCGGAAAAAATAGTCCTGTCGACAGAACTATTTTTTCCGTCACGTATAACTGAAACAAATGGAACCGTTATGTGCCTTAGACATGTATTAAAGGCCTCCGATTTGCATTCTGTCCTAGAATTCCGTTATATTCCATTTTAACCTATACCGGAATTCAATAACACCGATGTGAACCCGCACTAAGAATAAACATTTCAGGTAACTGAAAGAACCGTGCAGGAACACCACTGAGATAATCTTTTCATTTTAACTTCCATTCATTTTAAAAGTTTGATTTGTGCTTTTAATTATGAATCATGTCAAGCTTTCCCATCACTAGGCACACAATAATTATGGTAATAGGTCCAATATAGATCCAAATAAAAAAAAAGACGTTCAAATTGTTCTTTTATGTGAATTCCAATAACCCCTCAAAATAAATTGTGGATTGTTTAAGAAGAAGCAACATTAATAGCCAATGACCCCTTCACATCACAGAATTTATCAGATGAGAAATCCACCATGAGGCATCTTTGACCGGTTCGGTATGGTAAAATGTTGACTTTGCTGACAGATCTTTGGTTCTTACTCAGTTGGGGCACCCTGTAGATGAAAATAAGATATATATGAGGCACAGCATATGTGTTATCTCAAGTTCTCAACTGACAATCTATCCACGTTTAGAAAAAAAAAGGAGCAGATGTGCCGAAATCCACCATGCCTGATTTTACTTACAGTTCGTTGGCTCCAATATATATTAGATTATGTGTGGATCCAACAATTTTGGCAAGATCTGTTTACCTACATATTGTAAATCTTGATGGATGACTCCCTGGTCATCAGTGGATTACTGAAGCTACAAAATCTGAACCCTTAGCAATCAACTGCTATTGTTGGGGGGGGGGCTGCAGGAGGCTGCACAATAGTCCTATATGAGACATGGTATTACATGCCACCCATTCAAATGAATAGGCAACCATATAATGACTGGTTGCCATTTTTATCTGTTAAAGCAGGACAGTGGCTCTCCACTTTGACTTATAGTGGAAGATCCTAATCAGGAACTATCTCATTCATGTGCCATAATATGGCATGTGGACATGGGTTGTCATGTTGGGACACCCCTTTATAATGAGTGCAGCAAAATATGGATGGTGTTATTAGTCAACCAACAGTACACTTGTCTTCTTCACCTGCCATATGATCAATCTCAATGTAAAAAGCGTATCAATGTGAAAAACTGAATCAGAAAATAAATGCTTCTTTTGGAGAGGGCCACTGCAAGTGGAGATAAGTACAGAAACTAATTGTGCATTTCCAAATACTTTTGGTTGAAAAAGTACCTAAATATATCTAACTATGAGTTGATTTTAGTCATTCATGTAATTATATTAATGAGATTGTATGGTTGGAAACTTTGAGGCAAATGAAATGTGGTCTACTTGGTAGAAACATTCAAGATAGCAGTAAAAGACATTGGAAATAGAGAAGGACCATCTTAAATTTTGGTAGGGGATCTCGATTTGTGGTTATACCACTGATATGTACGTGGCTCAACTGACCTCATATACCTATTATTACACAACTTCAGATCTAGTTACATTTCCCCCTTAACCTTGTTTGGGTTGAGAAGCAACAGCTGAAGATGTGACTCACCTGACAGCAAGCGATCTAGTAATATCAGAGGCATACGTTTAATGTGCAGTTTTCTATGTAATTTCTAGTGTTGATCGAGCACCCAAGTGCTCGTGTGCTCTGGCCGAGCACTCAGGGGTGCTCAAGTGCTTGGCCGTGCACCCGAGCATAATTGAAGTCTATGGGACTAAACCAGGCACCCTGGTTGCCTGGTTTACCTAAGTCCTCCAAATTAAAAAAAAAAAAGTACACAGACACTGACACTACTTACCTTTCCCTGTAGCTCCCGACCTGTTCCTTCAGGAAAGATGGCACGCAGAGTGGTAAGTTTCACCACAGCGCCAACTGCTGGAGGGAGGAGGGAGCTGCTGGAAAAGGTAAGGATGGATCGGTAATGAACTCCATTGAAAGTCAATGGAGGACGGATCCGTTTACTATTGTGTCACACTAAATGGATCCGTCCCCATTGACTTGCATTGGGGTCATCCGTCTTGGTGCGGGGAGGGGACTCGAGCTTTGCGCTCGAGTACAATCGGTGTTCAGCCGAACACCGAATGGACCCGAGCGCAGGCATGCTCGGCTGAACCGTGAGTTCGGCCGAAGATGCTCGCTCATCACTAGTCATTTCATACTTACTGAATTGTGATCAGCTCCTTGACCAGTCCACTCCCCACAACGGTCAGAACACAGTTCTTGGCTTCGTCTGGAGTGGGATTGGTGAGTGTTATCTCCACACTTAGTGATTTATTTAGTTGGGCTTGCTCTGTGATCTGGAATACATAAAACACATATAAAACCTCTTGGGGTATAATAGTGAAACAGCCTAGTTGATTTTTAAAAGCAAAAATTAATGATTCATCCTTTGTTCTAAATTAAGTTGAATTAAATGTAAAGCTAATTGAATAATGCATATGTAACTACAGTATTTAAATTAAACTTAGAACTACCCAAAGAAATGTGTACATAATAATTAGTTAACGTATAGTCAATCGAAATATTTGGACTGGAGAACCCCAAACTCTCCTCAGATGGTGGCCCACCTATGGCACTACATGAAGTTAAAAAACAAAATAGAACAAAAAATATCTAAAACTAGCTGAAGGACCCGGCTTCGCCCGGGTATATTTAATTTATTTCATTTAATGTTTGTGTGTGTGTCGTTAAAAGATATCGAGAGTGACCTCTACAGTGCCTGTCCGTTTAACAGTGACCTCCATGACCTCCACAGCAGCCCGCCCCTTAACAGAAACATCCACAGCACTCTCCCCTTTAACTGTGACCTCCACAGCAGCTAGGGCGGCCACTGTCTTCACCCCAGAAAGCCGGACCTCACCGGCCATTCCCCCAAATGTGAAGCAGCACCCCCAGTTCCCATGAAGCCACACCACTAAACATGAGGCCATGCCCCCTGGCTCCATGAAAACACGGAGCAGAAGCTGTCTGAGCGTGAGCTACTGAAAGGGTGGACATCCCTGCGTCCGTCCAGGCACTGCGCCGGATGGAGAACAGGTAGCCAGAAAACTGGACTGTCCAGCCTAAAGCTGGACATCTGGCCACCCTAACATCAGCCTGCCCCTAGGGTGGCCAGAGATCTGGTTTTAGGCTGGGCAGTCTGGCTTTCAGACTCCCTGTCCACAGTCCAGCGCAGGGCCTGGACAGACACAGGGATGTCCAACCTTTCAGTAGCTCACGCTCAGACAGCTTCTCCTCCGTGTCTTCACAGAAGCAGGGGGCATGGCCTCGTGTTTAGGGGTGTGGCATCATGGTGACCGGTGGCGCAGCTTCACGTTGGGGGGAGGCTGGACAGTCTGGCTTTCAGACTCCCTGTCCTCTTTCATGCGCAGGGCCTGAATGGACACAGAGATGTCCTTTTGAACAGCTCACTCTCATACAGCAGCACTGAGCAGTCTGAGCATGAGCTGCAGGGAGAAAGTCACCCTCCCTCCCCTGCAGCTGACATAAGTTGATTTTTACCTTCATTTTTTCAATGGCACTCAAATGTGGCATGGAAGGGGCGTGGCCTGACTGAGTCAGGGGTGTGACTTAGTGGGACCTGGGGGTGGGGCTTTTAAGTCCTTCTTTTGAAGGTGGCCTGAATTACAGGTCGATGCCATTGTAATTTAGGAGGAAAGTGGGTAGCAGTGGAAGAAAACATCTTTTATTACTACTGAATGGTAAATATGTGAAATTTACATTATATGAGGTAATGATTGATGATGAATTAGTCTAAAACATAAGTTATATTAATGGTAACTGGAATATGCCTTTAACAGTGTCATCCACAGCGCTCTGCCCCTTTAAAGCAGACCTACAGCAGTTAACTAGCTAGGTTGTTATGGAAACCTGGTGTGTGGAAACTAACTGCCTGTGAGCTTCTATTGGCTGATAAGGGTCATGTGACCAGGCTTCTATTGGCTAATGCATTTTTTGGAAATATCTCAGGAACGTACCGTCCTGGAGAGCTGAGGCCCCTTCTAAAACCTTCCCGGACACCTGATGTACCTGTGTGCCACATTTCGTGATTGTAGCTGCAACGGTGCGGATTCCTTTAGCGGACATACACACACACACTCACACACATACACTCAGCTTTATAAATTAGAAGGAGACGTGATAAGAAGACAACTTTAACAATGAAGAACATCAATAGCTGTTAAGAGAGGAATATGAAGGGCTGGGACTATGTAGAATCCCTCTAAGCTGGTCGACGTAGAAAGAGGAAGACCCATTGGACATTAAATCATTAAATGTAATATGACATGTTATTTTAGATTGTGAGCCCTATAATCAAACTTGTTTGAGGGATTCCTAACAAACTAGAAACAATTAATTTGACTTCCTTGCATATGGATGGAGCCATAACATATTTGATTATAATACCTTCATCATGATAGGTGGGTTCTTCAGAATGATCACGGCCTGCACCAGGAGTTTACCTCCTTTCTCGTCTTCACATACTGCCACAACTTTTATCATGTTGCCTGCAGTTATGGCATTTTCATATTCAGTATATGGTATGGTGTATGGCATGCTCTTTTCTGAAACACATGAAAAGTAAGGATTTCAAGGATAAACTGTTGTAGCTCATCTTTGACAAAGCTTATTCTATATATGAAAAACACTCTCAAGAATGCTCTTAGAAATAGAGAACAAAATAGAAACATAGACACATAGAAGATTGACGACAGAAAAAGACCACCCGGTCCATCTAGTCTGCCCTTTTACTATTCCTTTATTGTTATCTTAGGATAGATACATGTTTATCCCAGGCATGTTTAAATTCAGTCACTGTGGATGTATCAACCACCTCTGCTGGAAGTTTGTTCCAAGCTTCTACTACTCTTTGTGAAATAATATTTTCTAATGTTGTTCTTGATTTTTCCCCCAACTAACCTCAGATTGTGCCCCCTTGTTCTTGTGTTCTGTTTCTTATTAACCCTTACACTCCCAGCGCCGTACATGTACGGCGCTGGGGCGATGCGGGCACATGGCGCCCGCTCGCAAGTGCGGCGGCGGTCATGGCCGGCAAGTCTCTGCTGTTTCTAACAGCAGAGACTTGCCGCTACTTACCGCCATCGGCGGCGTCTTCCTGGGCGTCTAGATGCCGTGATCACACGTGATCACGGCATCTAGTTTCGTCTGAACCCGGAAGCGTTCGCTTCCGGGTGGTGTACAGACACCCCGTGTGGCCAATCGGGGTGTCTGTACACCATATGAAAACTGTAATCCTCGCTGGTGAGGATTACAGTTTTCAAAGTGCAATTCTTATTCAGGCCACTAGATGGCAGGCCAGGATAAGAAATGAGCAATTCATGGATTTCTGAGTCTAGAAAATCCCTGATTGCTCATAAAGAAAAAAAAAAAGCCACAATATATAAGCCCATATTTGAGCTTTCAAATAGTAAAAATAAATTAAAAAAAAATGTTAAAAAATATATAAAAAATAAAAAAGATATAAAAGTTCAAATCACCCCCCTTTCCGTATAATTAAAAAATAAATACCTAAATAACAATAAATATAGACATCATGGGTATCACCGTGACCAAAAACGCCCGTACTTTTAAAATATAAAAAAAAAAAATTCCAATACGGCAAATTCTGTGGCGGAAAAAAGCGTCCAAATGGCGATTT
Organism: Rhinella marina; assembly: GCA_900303285.1. Classification (NCBI taxonomy): domain Eukaryota; kingdom Metazoa; phylum Chordata; class Amphibia; order Anura; family Bufonidae; genus Rhinella; species Rhinella marina. The sequence continues at coordinate 131,663 of ONZH01019336.1, read as the reverse complement.
GCTGTTTTTTGTCGCTTTTTTTTTCTAAAAAAAATTAAATAAAAAGTGATCAAAAAGTCATACACACCCCAGAATGGTATAAATAAAAACTTCAGATCGTCCCGCAAAAAATGAGCCCCCATACAGCTCTGTACACATAAATACCAAAAAGTTATAGGGGTCAAGATGTGACAAGAAAAAAAAAAAAGGGCAACTTTCTAATTATTTTATCACTATGAAAACGCAGGAAAAACTATACATATTAGGTATTGCCGGATTCGTACTGACCAGTAGAATGAAAGTAATGGATCAGTTTTAATGCACATCGAACACTGTAAATAAGAAACCCGTAGAACTGTAGCGGAATAGCGTTTTCTTTGCAATTTCACCCGGTTTGGAATTTTTTTCCCGCTTCCCACTACACCATATGCAATATTAAATGGTGGCGTTGGAAAGTACAACTTGTCCCGCAAAAAACAAGCCCTCATACAGCTATGTGAACAGAAAAATAAAAGAGTTATGGCTGTTTGAAGGCAGGGAGCGCAAAACGAAAATGCATGACCGAAAAAACCTCCGGGAGTGAAAGGGTTAATAACCCTTCCCTCCTAAACTTTATTCAGTCCTTTAACATATTTAAAGGTTTCCCCCCTTTCTCTTCTTTCCTCCATACTATACATATTAAGAACTCGGAGTCTTTCTTGATAAGTTCTATGCTTTAGACCTTCCGCCATTTTTGTAGCTCTTCTTTGGACCCGTTCTATTTTAGCAATATCCTTTTGCAGGTGAGGTCTCCAGAATTGAACACCGTATTCCAGATGTGGTCTCACTAGAGCGCTATACAGAGGGATCACAATCTCCCTCTTTCTGCTTGTTATACCTCTAGCTATGCAGCCAAACATACGATATGCTTTCGCTACTGCCTGGCTGCATTGGTTACTCATTTTGAGGCTGTCAGAGAAAAATCCTTTATCGTTGGGAAAAGGAATTAAAGACCAGGTTAGCTTCATAAAACTCCAAACCCATAATCGAGTCTTGGATACGTGTACAAAAGTGGACTAAAGTGTAACATAACAGGGTGATGATGTCATCTGGATAACGTCTACTTCAATCTAAGCAACTTAAGCAATTAGCCTGAAAATTATGGAGCACTCAGGACCCAGCCATTCATTTAAGTCATGTCTTTGCTACCAAAAAAACAATATGCACCAGGGGTGTAGCTATAAGGGAAGCAGGGGAAGCGGCTGCTTTGGGGCCCAGACTCACAAGGGGCCCCCTCAAGAGGAATACTAAAATATTTTATTGTCAGGGCCCCCTCAACAGTATTATACAATGACATTATATACAGTATATACGTGTAGGAAACGGACAGAGCGGCTGCCAGGCCTCATCTGAGAGAACAGTTTTGACCAGCCACAGGAGTGGGGGATGCGTGAGTTGGGGGTTGCGAAGAAGGTGCTGAGGGGGGCCCCATTTTAAAATTTGCTGTGGTGCCCGGTCAGTTGTAGTTACGCCACTGATATGTACTAATGAAGGGAAATAAGTCCTCATTAGTATCCCTTGCCAAATCTGGTAGAGTGATGGAATGGTACATAAAAGGCATAGGAGCTATGTACAGAGAGGCCCCCCCCACCCTACAAAGTTACTTTGCAATGCTGTTTAGAGAGCTCTACGGATAAATACACAATGTTATAATAAGTTTATATTAAATTTTGTGGTGGAAACCTTGTATGCCAGGGTGCATACCCCTAAGGCAGACCCAGATCCAGAGAGACCACTGTAATACCCTGGAGTAGTGTTACTCTTCTTTCACCATGCTACTGTCTTATATTACGAACACCAGTGCCATTCTTGTATTTATTTCTAGGTCCTTCAGAAGTGTGCATTGATCTTACTATCATGAAACTGTTATGTTTATGTAATATGCCTGGTTCACCATCAGGTGGCAGCGTATATGGCAGAGAGACAGATATTTAGATAGAATGGAACTCACCATTCCATTCTCCCCCCTTTAGGCAAAATTGGGCCAGTCCCGCTTCCTACCAGAAGGGAGGGGCAGCAGTGATAGGTGACGCTCATCTAATCTACACAGTAAAGTACAAGACTGGGCACGATCACAGCCAGACATGCCTATAACAGCCAGTGCAGGCTAAGCTATGCTTGCCATGGAATCAGATGTATGGAAGATATAGCAACCAGAGGAAAGTATATTGCAGCAAGGGGAAATTGTTCCCTGGCTGGAGCAGGAGCACCCAGACTCCATGTTAATTTAATTTACTGAGTGTCAGAAGGGGGACAACGGCCGAAGGCACTTTAATCCAAGGATACCAGAACCGACTGAAAGTTCAGTAACCAGACTCAAGCAGAGTTTAGCACAGCAGAGAGAAAGAAAGCAGAGTTATTAAGTGTGGCTGTCAGCCCAACAGAGAAAGAGAGAAAGCACAGTTACCAAGTTTGCCTGCCAGTTTATGCCAAAGCCTCAAGTTATTCATCCCCTAACTCAACTATTCCCCTTTATTTGCTTCGGAGCCTAAGCCTGGGGTCCCGCTGTATCCAGGTAGGACCACAATGACAAATATAGGCCGCACCACACCACTCAACATTCCACTAAACCTGAGACGCGATAGGGCCATGGAGGTTGGCATGTTGCACCACCAAAATAAAATTTGATCTGTGATATCTAATCACATATTGTAGAAATCACTAGCATGACCATTTGAGACATGAATGGATGACAATGAATTTGGGTTTCAAGAAGATCTTTGCATGAAGAATAAATGCATATAATGTTTTTGAAACCTTGCTCTGTGTCATTATCTTTTTATTTAGCCATTTAAAGGGTTTTCAGAGATCAGCCCCTTTTAGTGTGCAGGCAGGACGAAGAGCTTAAAAACAGACTCACCTATGACCACCTCTCCGGTTCCAGTGCCAAGCCTCCTTCCCCTCTGCTCCTCGCTCTCCTGCTGTACCGAAAGCGCGATGTGCCATCTACAAGCACATCACCATTGTCTACCATTTGGTGGCCTCAGCGGTGACATGTATGGCATGTGACCTCTGCCACTGCTGAGACCATTAATTGGCTGGCAGCGGTGAGGTCTGTGTAGACAGCTCATCACACTTCTAGTCCAGGAAAGACTGGAAGAGTCAGTACTGGAATCCGAGTGATGGTGACAGGTGAGTTCATATCTTCAACCCTTCATCCTGCTAGCACATATGAAAATGAGTACCTGGTCAGAGAGAAAAAGGTATCAATTCTCAGTTTTTATCTGTTCTATCTACTGAATTTTTGGTACGTTCTGTAGTCCTATTCCACTATTCAAAGCTCAAGTACACAGGAAACCCTGTTTGTTTTGAACACTCGAATTTTTAAAAGTAAACGATTCCGGCCCCCGGGACACTCAGCGATGAGCATGGGGGAGGCGAGAGGCAGGGGTTCCCTCACGTGGTAGCTCAGCTCCCTGCAGACCGCCAGCTCGATCTCAAGATGGCACTCCAAACTTTCTTGGCGTCTTGGGTCAATACTGACATTTTGTCACAGTCGAGGCAAAGTCTTATGTTCCCGTCCGCTGGCATAACCAGCCCCAATACTGATAAGAACATATGCTACAGTTGATCTTAACCAAAAGGACGAGAATTTTTTATTACGGTCTGCTCTTCAGGGTATGTCAGCATGCCACTCTCCGGCCTGATGCTGCTGTCGCTGCCAACTCCACATGCCGTCTCCTAGCTGCCACTACGTCAAAATTAGGTAATTGTGCCACTCTGTGGCCTCCAAATTGTACTACTACTTCCACTGCTGTTGCCACTTCCAGGGTCTGTCATTCTGCCACTCTGTGGCCTACTCATGCTGCTGCCACCTGGCCACACTGTCGTCGTGCCACTCTATAGTCTGCTGATGCTGCTGCCACTTCTATCTCCAACCTGTCTGGGGGGCTCTGCTTGTATAAGTGTGTAATAGAACAGGTTCTGTCGAAATGTATGTGGAATCAATGAATTGGTGTAAAAGGCGTGCGCTTTTGGCGCTCTAGTAGGATCTTGGGCCTCTGCACAATTCTTTATAGCTGGCGCTAACATTGACCTGTAAGGCTGAGTTCAGACTTGAGTCGTTTGGTGAGTTTTGGCCCCTTAACTGGCCAAATACATAAAAGTGTGCAGCGATTCTAAGAGCGAAGCCTGTTATGTGCGTGTCACACTGGCTCACAGTATTCTTTCACTACCACAGTAGACTTCTTATTAGTGTTGAGCGAGCCTGCTTGGCCGAACACCGAGTATACTCGAGCGCAATGCTGGCATTCACTGTAATGTTGATTTGTACGCTAATGCTACGGATTGTATGCTAATGCGTACAAATTTGTATGCTAATGCGTACGCATTTGGACGCTAATGTGTACGCATTGTGCGCTAATGCGTACAAAGTCAGTTAATTAGCATACTTTTACGAGCGAAAGGAGTAAAAGAGGAGAAGTCGCGATTCTGACCTTTTCCTATTAACCAGACACCCTCCCCTCTTCCGAGCGGGGGGTGCCTGGTTTAATCCCATTGACTAACATTATGCTCAAGTGCTCGGCCAGAGCACCCGAGCATACGAGCACAGAGGTGCTCGCTCAACACTACTCCCTATGCGTTTTACTGAAAGGCACAGTGTTCTACACCACTATCCAGGCTCTCTGCAGCCCGGAAGTAGCCGTTTTTTAACGCGATTCGCAACAAATTTATTTGGATCGAAGCTAATTTTTTCGGAAAATTCGGCGAACCAGCCAAATGGAATTTTTGACAAATTCGCTCATCTCTACTTGTCAGCAAAACGAACAAGAATAGGACATGTTCTATCTTTTTTGCGTAACGGAAATACAGACATATGGAAACGGAATGCACACGGAGTATCTTCCATATTTTTTTGCGGACCCATTGAAATGAATGGTTCCGCATACGCTCCGCAAAAAAATGGAACGGACACGCAAACAAAATACGGTAGTGTGAATGAAGCCTAAATCTATTCCAGCTCCCCTGCTGGGGTAGATTTAGGCTATTTCACCACCAGGCGTAGAAAATTACAAAGAGAGGGATAATAGTACGCACACTTTCACCTGTCAGTATTCCTATTACAGACGTAGATATAAATATAAATAGATAGATATTTAGGTTTCAAATGTTAAATAAAAATCTGTGTCTGTGTGATGTTGGAAGTGAAAGTCAGAATATATTGGTTAATGTTAATATCCTTCAGAAACTCATCTAACTGTTCTCCTGAGTCCTTCAAAATGCATATGATGTCATCTATAAATCTACGCCATAGGACCAGACTTGTCCCCATGAGGAATTACTATAAGCAGAGAAACAAGCGGAGCATTTTCATTGCGGGCACCCACGTAGGACGCCACGTGGGACGCCGCTACTACTGAACATTCACGCCGCTACTACTGAATATTCCCCTGCACGCTACAAAAAGCGCGCGCATTCTTTAACATCGTGCTGCCGGAGGAACGCCGGGCAGAGAGGATATATCGCACGGCAAAGTCAAGACCAGTGGCGACACCAGCGCTCCCAACCCTGCCGAATTCAGAGCCGGAGGGTGTAATGTATGGTGAACAATAACTGCTACCATTGTTATATTATATCACCAAAAGGGGAAATATTGCTTAATACAAACTGAACAGTGAGAACTTTGTACCTCTACAGAGACATTCTGCATAGGATGGTAGTTCTACATATGTGATGCTCTCGGACTAACGTGGAATAACCCTTCTTAAACTTTAAACTAATTCAATAGGATTGTATCCAGTTAACAGATGGACTACTGATCGATATTTATATTTATATTATTTATATCATTTATATTGTCTCTATCGTTTTTAATGTTTGATCATCTACTTTTTATATTACTTTATTTTTACACACAAGCGCTGGGAATTGGAATATTTGAATATTAATTTGAATATTAATTTTTAATTAGCATAGAATAAAGCTTATTATTTAACATTTGAAACCTAAATATCTATCTATTTATATTTATATCTACGTCTGTAATAGGAATACTGACAGGTGAAAGTGTGCATACCATTATCCCTCTCTTCCTAATAGTATTTCATATATACAGCTAAGGGTAAGCTGCTGGTACTGCCCCTTGAATCTATATTGGTAGAAGTGGTGAGCCACCACAAGCCACTAAAGTAGAAAATGATAAATCAGATGGGCCTACCGGCCTGCCCTTTTCCCCATGCAAGTCACACCCCTTTTTTAGACCTGGCATGAGCGGCGGAAAAGGGGAAAAAGTCACAGATTGCGGCGGAAACAACATTTGCCCCTCAATATTCCCCAGATATACACTAAAAAGTGGTGTACATCTGTTAGTAAAAACTACTAGAATTTCTAAACTATCGATTATTGTAATTCGCCCATTTCTGAAATTTCTATTTCTAAGACAAAGAAACCTACCTTCATTTGGCCCCAGTTTCACAGACTGAGTGTTGGTTAGGATGTCCTTGACCAAGGCATTTGTATATACAATCGATGAGGCGGTCAGGTTTGCTTGCAGAGTCATATCATTAGCGCTTGTATTTTGTAGACTCAGGCTGAATGTGACATCGTGACCAACCTCAATGTCATTACTATATTTAAAATTGCCAGTAAAGTCAGGTTTGGGTGCTGGTACATCGGCTGAGAATGCAACAGTGGATCTTCTCAAACCAGATTCAGTATCTGCCAGTTTGTTTCTAGCTTTTGTGAATATTTCTCTTTCTTTAGTAGAACCTGAAAAACGCACAAAATGTTTAGAATGTATTACTATTCAGTAAGATGATTCCTCTTGGCCAATCTGCTGCGAGGGATGGACTATTTTTTCCATACATTACAGACTTCCCAATGGTGCCTCTATCTGCAGTTTTTGTGCCAATCAGTTGGTGTTATTAGGCAACTAAGGGCTCATGCAAACGAACGTGTGCAGCCAGTACCGACTTGAATGGGTCAAGTTACGGAATGTTGTGGAGCAGAGGCACAGAGTGGAAGCCCATGGAAAAGCTACTAAACGCTTTTGTGGGATTTCGGTCCGTGCTTCGGCTTTGCCAAAAAATAGAACGTTCTATTTTTTTGCAGTGCGGCTGAACCTTGTGAATCGCAGACCCATTCAAGTGAATGGATCCACATCCGGAAATGGTGAGCACATGGCTAGTGCTTGTGCATTGCGGACTGCTACAGTATTTGCGGTCTGCAGCATGGGCACGGGGAACACACGTTGAATTGAATCTGTTTGCATGTGTTTTTTCAGGAAAAAAATGTGTTATCTCCATTTTCCCTGCAAAAAAAGCAAATAAACCAAGAAATGTTTGTTTTGGACAATGTGAGTTTGGATTGTGTAACTTGTGATTTTTTGAGTTTTATGTAATTTTTTTTTTGGACAAGGGGTGTGGCAATGGATAGACAATTATCTTCCTTAGGGTTTATACACTTCTGTAGGCCTTCGGGTCCGTGCAAACGCACCGGTGCCCTTTTACGGCGGACTGCTATTTGTGAGCATGGACATGGAACCCTTAAAGGGATTGTGCCACTAATAAGGTTTATTCCCTGCCCACAGGATAGCAGATACATGTTGGTCGCCAACTGCTCGGTCCCCCCAGTGAACATGTGAATAGGGTCCACAAATGTCGCCAAACTGTCCCATAAAATTAGAACAGTGGTGAGCATGTATGTGCACTGCATCGTTCACTTCTATGGCACTGCTGTCAGCAAAGTACTCGTCAGTCTCATAGACGTAAATGAAGTGGTGGACTCAAATGCACAACGGGGCTCCATTCTCATAGGGCAATTTAGTGGCACCTGCAAACCCCCGCTTTCATGATCATTAGGGTTACCAGTGGTCAGACCCCCAGTAGTCAAACACTTATCCCCTATCCTGTGAGAATTAGTAGTATGTGTTATTAGTGGCACAACCCCTTTACTGGATCCTTTAGAGCTCATGCACATGAACATATTTTCTTTCCATGTCCGTTCCATATGCGGAAACATTCATTTCAATGGGTCCGCAAAAAAAAAAAAAAAGGAAGTTACTCCATGTGCATTCCGTTTCCATATGTCCGTATGTTTGTTCCTCAAAAAAATGTCCTATTATTGTCCACATTACGGACAAGGATAGTACTGTTCTATTAGGGGCCAGCTGTTCAGTTCCAAAAACACGGAATGCACATGGACATCACCCGTATTTTTTGTGGATCCGTTTTTTGCGGACCGCTAAATACATACAGTTGTGTGCATGAGCCCTTAAAGAGATGAAAAAAAACCCCCAGATACTATACACATATACACTTTTGGGAAGTTTTATTTTTTTTCTTTATATATCCATTAATGGCATCTGTTTCTAATGGTTTGAAAGAGGCCTAATAGTTATAGAGGTCACATTCCCACATATTATAAAGTAAAGACATGTCCAAGCAATTTGGCAACTCTAATTTGGCAAGATCTAATTTTTTTATACTTATGCTTTTTTTAATATTTGCATTGTGGCTTTTCTGATTTAGAGAAACAGTTTGTAAATACTCAATTAATGTACTCCAACTTGATAGAAAAGAGTCCCCTAATCAGGACCCTCAGCTACTAGTCAGAGTACAGAACTACTACAAAGAGTGTCTCTCACTCTGGAGGACCCAACATGTCCTGTGTTACACATACAGTTCAGTGATGTCAAATGGAACAGTGTAATGCTTTATTTGCCGTGTGGTGGCGCTGCAGGGAAATGTTCCACTAGTTACCAGGTTACCCTTCCGATAACAGCTGAATGTTGAACCTTTCTAAAATAAAGGAATTGTCTACAATTGAATACCAAGTCCTTACCTTCAGCATATTTATAATTGTTTGTTACATCCACACGCGCATCTGAATTGATGGCCTTGGTGCTGGTTAATCTTCCGACTGAGCGTGTGTTTGAGCTAATTTTGTTCTTGGAATTATCAGGAGAGACCAACCAGTCAATTACGTCAGCATTCATTTCGGCAAATACAAAAGGTGCGTCATAATCAAGGTCTACGTCTCCCTCTTTAACGGCCTTCACTGAGCAGGGTCCAAGACGATATATTCCTATTACAGAAAGATCTCATTAGCGATTGATAGAATTGGCAGTAAAACACATTGCTGCATTAGGAGACCCAATTATATCCATCCAATTGCCACCCAATTCAGGGACTGGAAAATAGTAGCCAGCCTTACATTTAAGGGTTTTACCCCAGGATATGCCATCAATGTCTGATAGGTGCATGTCCAATATTTCCAGAAAACTGTGAACAGGGAGCATGCACCTTCCATTCAGCTAAGGGAGTTCGGAAAATAGCTGAGTACCTGCTTGGCTATTTCTGGCAGAGGTGGCTGTGCGTTGTTCTCTCCGTTCATCAGTATAGGACCAATACAGCAGTCCACACTCCCTTAGCTTTTTTCGAAACTCCCATAGCGATAAATGGAGAGCATACCGCACATGCGTTGTGTGCTCTCCTTTACTTCGGAGGCCTTGTTCTTGAGGCAGGAGCAGGTTCCAGAAGTGGGGCTGATACTTATCTGACAATGATGGAATATCATAGCAACATGCCATCAGTATCTGAGATGGGCCAACCCCTTTAAATCATAGCCTGTGTGGTATCTCTTTCTCATATAGTGTATTATAAGAACCAGACAGTATGGTACCCAAGTCACAGAGTCATATGGTCAATGGGCCATACAATATAAAGCCACCAGAAAGGGCTGAAATAATGCTGACCGACGGTGACCAAGAAGAACTCCATAAATGAAGTAATCTAATTGCAGAAATATTTAATGTCTAAATGAAAGCATACAGTTAAAGGGGTTGCCCGAGTTATGAAAAAATATAGCACTGTAAATCTGATGGGCAGCAATATAGAGCTAAGTTAAGCAGGTTTTAGGCAAAAAAAATCTATATTTCCTCATTTCCCTGGTTCTCTTCTGGCCTTTGTTTACTTGCAATAGCAACAATCTCTGCCCCTCCCCCGGCTCTGCAAAGGTTAATGAACACAAATGCTTCCCTGAGTGACATGTCTGCCTGCTAGGATACTCAGCAGCATATTGTATGTGTAGGACTACAAGTCCCAGCTGTACAATGACACTGCTGACACACACAGGATCCTCCCCTACCTGTTCTTGTGCTATACTCTACTCAGATCTTCTCTACAAAAAGGAATTCAACCACATGCAGCGTTGTATCAATATGGCGTGGTATAAACTGCATATATGTTATGTGCCCAATATACACACATACAGTAATACGTATATATATCCTAATCATTCATCAAAGTAACTACCACGCCACCTGCATCCCATTAATTCATTGGGTAGTAAGAGATAGTACCAGCTCCCAGAAGCAAACAACAGTACATATGTCTATACAAAGACAGAAATGGAGCCTTCGACGTACTATAAAAATATATAACAATCTTTATTGATATTACAAACATAAATAAATATAAATGGCAGTTACAGGGGGAAAATGACAGTGCAAGAAAAAACAAACACCATCCCTTATCCACATTTAACAATATATTGGTATAGTACAGCAGAATAACATACTGGTGAGATGGTTGGCTACATCTCTTGGTTGGCTACAGTGCCATGTGACCAAATATAACATAACAATGGCGCCGCGTATAGAGGACGGTTAGTACCGTATTCAATTTGTATACATGGTCACATATGATTACCAGTGTCCAACCAAGATAAATGCAAGTGCTTTGTTTCTATATATCAGTCGCCATACAGGCATATATGTCCCACAGAACTCACCAGAAAGAGTGGAAACCGATATAAGGCCAGGGATGGTGTTGCCACATAGAATGAGACAACTAGTGACATGCAGGGCTCAATATGTTGTGTACGTGATTTTCTGCCCATGTAAAAGGTTTTACATAGGAAAAACAATAAGACCTCTTTATGTGCGATTCAGAGAGCATAAGAGATCAATAGAAACAGGTATAGGATCTCCCAGATTGATTAACCATATAAGGGAACAGCATGGAGCTAGAGGTGAGGTCCTGACATATGCTGGTATTGAGGTAGTGGGTCCTTTAAAATATGGGGTAGATAGGCATAGAACCCTGTTACAAAAAGAGGCCTCTTGGATAATAAGGACTAATGCACTGGGACCACTTGGTCTCAATGATAAAAATGATTTGGCAGTGTTTATTTGATATATTTCTCTTTGGTTTTAAAATGTTTTTATTGTATTGTAGCGTCCTGTTGCTATAGTGATGGCGCCGGAGGCAGCATAAAGTTTTGGGTGCGCGCCGACGTCATCACGCTAGCGGCCTGACGAAGCGCGGAGAGGCGCGAAACGGCCGTTGCCACATACACTGTACAAGATACCCGCACCGCGGAATGTGAACCCCTGTGAATTTAATAAAGCAGCAACAAAAGAACCGGGTGAGTGCCACTCCTTATTTGTATACTTGTACACTGAAAAGATTGTTATATATTTTTATAGTACGTCGAAGGCTCCATTTCTGTCTTTGTATAGACATATGTACTGTTGTCAGATCTTCTCTAGTCTGTCAGCTCCTGTGCCCAGCATTTGTCTCCTCACTGCCTGCAGCTTTTAGCCCTGAGTCTGTGCTGGCTGAAGGGGTTAAAATCTTATCTGAAAGAATCCAGGTAGAGAGCAGCAGTAGATGGCAGTGCAGGGGGCGTGGCCAGCACAGTGACGCCTCTTGTACAGACTCTTATCTGCTTATGCATGAAACATCAGCAGAGCAGGGAGAGAAGCTGACATCATAGGTCATGTGACCCTCAGTGAAATCTGAGAAAGCAGCAACTGCAGATAAAGTAAGTGCATTGAAAAAACATTACATTTGCCTAGTTAGAAACATACAATGGACAAAAAAAATAACTTGGACAACCTCTTTAATGTAAAGGCTTGTGGTGACCACTTGTGCCATCTACTGCAGCAGGAGTGAATGCTTATATAAAGAAAGAGTCTTCCCTTATGAAGTCAGGAGAGCAGGATTATTTAGATGAGGGTTGGACAACCATTTCTGGTCCACATTCTCAAACTGAACCAATTTCAATGGCTGCAATAAAACTTAAAGGAAATGTGTCGCCAACATTATTTTTTACCAGTTAAAACCAGACAGTGACACACATCTCCTTTTCTTCGTATCTCTTTTAATTTTCTTATTACACATTTGATTTTATTCTGTTTCCTGAACATGATTATGGGGGTAGCCATCTTGCCTGAGCTGTTCTTAACAACATTTACAAAGCACTAAGAAAATTGCCTTATGGCAGCCCCACAAGCCATGGACACAATGGTCAGGAGGGGACCTCATTGACATCTATGGGAGAGTGTTCTAGGCATGCTCTGTATCCTGTGTAGAGGTCATTGTACTGTACATGGAGAGAATGGATAAGCTCTGACAATCACCCATTGTGAATGGTGGATCCTATGTCATCTGTCATTCTAATCCTGCTTGTAATGATATCACTAGAGATGAGCGAATCGAATCAGACGAAGTGGAATTCGATCAGAATTTCAGGAATTATTCGATTCACACCGATTTTGAATTTCCTGACGATTCGTGGTGACAAATCTTTATTTTTTTTTTCCCACTAAAATGGCGGCTGCACGTGTTTGGACATGGAGAAAGGAACATGAGGGAGGGATCACCCACAATGCCATGCATGCAGCCAATCAGCAGCCAGCCAGCCCTGTGATGTCACAGCCCTAAAACTAGTGGCAGCCATTTTAGATTCTGTCATTCTACAGTGAACTCAGTGCAGGGACAGGCGTTTGCAGGTGCTAGGGCAACTGATAAAAAACCTCCTGAAAAGTGCAAATTGCTGAATAGAAGTGTAGGGAAAGGATAGGAATTGAAGTATTGAAGCAGAACAGGCTTCAGTTTTGGTGTTTAGAGACAGTACAGTGAACCTAGTGCAGGGAGAGACGTTTGCAGGGGCTAGGCAAAGTGTCACAAAACCTCCTGAAAAGTACAAATTGCTGAATAGAAGTGTAGGGAAAGGATAGGGATTGATGTATTTAAGCAGAACAGGCTTTTATTGGTTTGTTTAGAGACAGTGTGAGATCTGGAAAGAAGTGCAACCACAGGTTAATAGGAAAAATCATATTACATATTGGTTTCAGTGACAGGGATTCAAAATAGCTATGCTACAGCTGCACATGTCAGGTTTGCCTCTGTAATTCTGGTTATTGGGGTTTTGTTAACCCTTGTGCGCTGCAGTTACATTTAGTACAGCACTTTTTTGTGGTTTTAGTGTTGGGGCTTATTAGCTGTGCTGCAGTGGGACAATGGCAGCCCTTGGTAGCGTGTATTATTCTCAAGAAAAAGAGTTTTAGTTGGCATACTGCGCCAAAGTTCTGTATTTTAAAAGCTACTGGCAGTTATTGCTGTTGACAAAAAAATGTATTATTCGCTCGGTGTTGAAGTGGGACAATTACAGACCGTTGTAGCGTGTATTATTCTTAAAACAACGTTTATTACAAGGCGTACAGCGCCAAAGTCCTACCTAGTACAGTGTCCTACCAGCTACAGAGGCGTAGCTAGTGGTTCAGCACAGGGGGTGTGAAACATACTTGAGTGGGCCCCCCACTTAGTGGCTTCCCAAACGCACGTTTCCAACTTCACAGGCACATACTACTAGTTGTGGTTATAATATTGTATTAGAAAGATGACTGTATAAACTGCTAGATCATCTATGCTGTTAAGTACAGTACAATAGACTTTCTACATACCCTAGTCTAAATACTCTACCACATAATGCAGTAAAATATAGGAGTAATAGGAGTAAAAAACAAGGGGACTCCTATGTTAAAGGAAACCTGTCACCAGTTTTTACATCACTAAACTAACAGTCCCCTGCCCCCATCAGACTTCAGATCAGCGTATTGTGCCCCCATCAGACCTCAGATCAGCGTATTGTGCCCCCATCAGACCCCAGATCAGCAGAGTGTGCCCCATCAGACCTCAGATCAGCAGAATGTGCCCCCATCAGACCTCAGATCATCAGAATGTGCCCTCATCCGACCTCAGATCAGCTTAATGTGCCCCCATCAGACCTCAGATCAGCTTAATGTGCCTCCATCAGACCTCAGATCAGCGTATTGTGCCGCCATCAGACCTCAGATCAGCCTACTGTGCCCCCATCAGACCTCAGATCAACAGAATGTGCCCCCATCAGACCTCAGATCAGCTTAATGTGCCCCCATCAGACCTCAGATCAGCGTATTGTGCCGCCATCAGACCTCAGATCAGCAGAATGTGCCCCCATCAGACCTCTGATCAACAGAATGTGCCACCATCAGACCTCAGATCAGCTTAATGTGCCCCCATCAGACCTCAGATCAGCAGAATGTGCCCCCATCAGACCTCAGATCAACAGAATGTGCCCCCATCAGACCTCAGATTAACAGAATGTGCCCCCATCAGACCTCAGATCAGCAGAATGTGCCCCCATCAGACCTCAGATTAACAGAATGTGCCCCCATCAGACCTCAGATCAGCAGAATGTGCCCCCATCAGACCTCAGATCGGCTTAATGTGCCCCCATCAGACCTCAGATCAGCGTATTGTGCCCCCATCAGACCTCAGATCGGCGTATTGTGCCCCCATCAGACCTCAGATCAGCTTAATGTGCCCCCATCAGACCTCAGATCAGCGTATTGTGCCGCCATCAGACCTCAGATCAGCAGAATGTGCCCCCATCAGACCTCAGATCAGCAGAATGTGCCCCCATCAGACCTCACATCAGCCTACTGTGCCCCCATCAGACCTCACATCAGCGTATTGTGCCCCCATCAGACCTCAGATCAGCGTATTGTGCCCCCATCAGACCTCAGATCAGCAGAATGTGCCCCATCAGACCTCACATCAGCCTCACACATCGTGCAGCGTCAGGTCATAGTGTGCGCAGGCCAGGGAAGAGAGCGGAGCGCCGGACCGGAGGGCAGCCGCAGCATAGGACAGGTAAGAAAGGTTTTTTATTTTAACCTTATGTGGCTGGGTGGGCTGATCTGAGTGTTGAAGGGGGTCCCTACATACAAGTGAGCGCTTCCATAATGGAAGCGCTCACTTGTATTCGCCTGATAGTGTTAAGGTCATCCTTGCTGGGCCTCCCTGATACAATTACAGACCATTGTAGCGTGTAATATTCTCAAGAAAAAGACTATTACTAGGCGTATAGTGCCAAAGTTCTATATTTTAAAAGCTACTGGCATTTATTGCTGTTGACAATAAAATGTATTATTATTTCGGTCGGTGTTGAACTGAGACAATTACAGCCCGTTGTAGTGCGTATTATTCTCAAGAAAAAGATTATTACTAGGCGTATAGCGTCAAAGTTCTATATTTTAAAAGCTACTGGCATTTATTGCTGTTGACAAAAAAACGTATTATTCGCTCCGTGTTGAAGTGATGCAATTACAGACCATTGTAGTGTGTATTATTCTCAAGAAAAAGAATATTACTAGGCGTATAGCGCCAAAGTTCTAGAATTTAAAAGATCCTGGCATTTATTGCTGTTGACAAAAAAACGTATTATTCGCTCCGTGTTGAAGTGATGCAATTACAGACCGTTGTAGCGTGTATTATTGTTAAGAAAAAGATTATTACTAGGCGTATGGAGCCAAAGTTCTATATTTTAAAAGCTACTGGCATTTTTTGCTGTTGACAAAAAAACGTATTATTCGCTCCGTGTTGAAGTGAGACAATTACAGACCGTTGTAGCCTATATTTTTCTCAAGTTAAAGATTATTATTAGGCGTATAGCGCCAAAGTTCTATCTAGTAAAGTGTTCTACCAGCTATTAGTGTTGCAAAAAAACGTATTATTCGCTCGGTGTTGAAGTGGGAGAATTATAGCTCTTTGTAGCTTGTTTTAATTTCTGTTTTATTTATTTATTTGATCTAACAGCATGTCAGACAGAGAAGTGACAGACCCTGCACAGGGGAGTGGCAGAGGCCTAAATGTTTCTGGGGCAGGTGCAGGACGCAGCAGAGTAAGGGGGAGTGGCTGCAGGGGTCACTTTGGGAGGCCTGAGTTCCCGGTGTCATCTAGAGGTCGTGTCCTGAACAGAAACTCAGCAGTTCTTGTGTGGTTGCCTCGGTCTTCGACTTTGTCGCAAAGGACATCAGACACCCCCAGCCACATTAACATGGTGGCAGCAGCAGCATGACATCAGCACCATGCCACCCGTCATTGAAGGTCCGCCGGACTAATGGGCAGCCAAACTAGATTTGCGGCCGCAATTGGCGTAGTTTGCTCTGGAAAAGCTGTCCTGCCCGGCCAGTAGTCTGGCTATTGAGGTTTTGTTAACCCATGTGCGCTGTAGTTACATTTAGTACATCATTTTTTTGCTGTTTTACTGTTGGAGCTTATTAGCTGTGGTGAAGTGGGAAAATGGCAGACCTTTGTAGCGTGTTTTATTGTTAAAATTTTTTTTTACTAGGCATACAGCGCCAAAGTTCTATCTAGTAAAGTGTTGTAGCAGCTATTAGTGTTGCAGAAAAACGTATTATTCGCTCCGTGTTGAAGGGGGACAATTACAGACCGTTGTAGCGTATATCATTCTCAAGAAAAAGAGTTTTACTAGGTGTACAGCCCCAAAGTTCTATCTAGTAAATTGTTCTACCAGCTATTAGTGTTTTAAAAAAATGTATTATTTGCTCCGTGTTGAAGTGAGACAATTACAGACCGTTGTAGTGTGTATTATTCTCAAGAAATAGAGTTTTACTAGGCGTACAGTGCCAAAGTTCTGTATTTTAAAAGATACTGGCATTTATTGCTGTTGACATAAAACGTATTATTTGCTGCGTGTTGAAGTGAGACAATTACAGACCGTTGTAGCGTGTATTATTCTCAAGTAAAAGATTATTACTAGGCGTATAGCACCAAAGTTCTATATTTTAAAAGCTACTGGCATTTATTGCTGTTGACAAAAAAAACATATTATTCGCTCCGTGTTGAAGTGGGACAATTAGAGGCCATTGTTGCGTGCTTTAATTTCCTTTTTATTTATTTATTTCATCAAACAGCATGTCACGCAGAGAAGTGACAGGCCCAGCACAGGGGAGTAGCAGAGGCCTAAATATTTCTTGCGCAGGCACAGGTCGCAGCAGAGTAAGGGGGCGTGGCAGCAGGGGTAACATTGAGAGGCCAGAGCTCCCGATGTCATCTAGCGGTCGGGTCTTGACCAGCAACCCAGCGGTTCTTGAATGGTTGACTCGGTCTTCGACTTCGTCCTAAATGACTTCAGAGACCCCCAGTCAAGAATCAGTGGGTTCATCAGACACAACCTTTAGTTGGCATGGCCCGGGAGCAGGCCCTGTGCGCTCACCTGTCCTCAACCTGCCTCTGTCCTTTTCTGTTCCCTCAGCCAGAGAAGTAATGTATGCTGTGGGCTCAGCTCCACTTTACAGTGAGGACGAGCTACTGGAGGTGGGTCAGCAGCTACTGGAGGACAGTCAGCAGCTACTGGGCAGCCAAGATGTGGAGGAGACATCCGCAGATTCCTCAGTTAGGCAGGCAAGTAGTGATAAGGAAAGTGGCGTGGGAGCTAGGGCTGCGCGTGGTCAGGCTCCTGACCCACAGAGAGTTGAGGAGGACATCAGCGACGTGCAGACACTACTCAATGATGAAGCCGATCGCACTTGTGAGCCAGGTGAATTAGGGCCTTTATCATTATCAGAAGAAGAGGGTGGCAACTTGCCCATGAGGCAGCGACGGAGCCAGCAGGTCGCTAGAGTTGCTGGGAGTCAGCAGGGTGGCAGCAGTGGGAGGTCGGGAACCAAACGTGCCCGAGGTAGACCACCTGCTTCGCAGGAGCCTACCGGGCCAGAAAGTAGTGGTGCAGAGGTTCAAGGAGGCAGTGGTGGTAGCAGGCAGTCAGTGAGGAGTGTTGGGGGTAAATTCACTTACTCGGCGGTGTGGCAGTTTTTCGTTAAGCCGCCGGGTGAGGTGAACCTAGCTGTTTGTAGAATCTGTGGGCAGAAGGTGAAGCGGCGTGGCACCACAGCCCTGCATCAACATCTGCAGTGTCACCATTAAGTGGCCTGGGAGAACCGTGGCTCCAGTGCTGTGGTCCAGCCTGCAGCAGCAGCATCCGCAGCATCAACCAGTAGCGCCCAACAGATTTCAGGCAGTCAAGACTCCACCACCTCAGCCGAAGGGAGCTGTCTGTCCTTCCCATCGTCTGATGCTCCTGCTCCTCCTCCTACTCTTTGTCAGTCATTTCGTCAGCAATCGATCAACGAAGCCATTGCCAAGAGACAGCAGTATGCGTGTACACATCCAACGGCACAGAAGCTGAACGTGCTCCTGGCCAAGTTGCTGATGCTGCAGTCCTTCCCTTTCCAAGTGGTGGACTCTGAACCTTTCAGAGAACTGATGGCATGTGCCGAGCCGAAGTGGAGAGTTCCAAACCGTCATTTCTTTGCCAAACAGGCAGTACCAGCCCTGCACAAATATGTAGAACAGAAAGTTCACGGCAGCGCTGACGTGTGGAGCTCTAATTACGGTTAGGGACAGTATATGTCCTTTATGGCCCACTGGGTAAATGTGGTTCCTGCACAGCCACACCAGCAACTTGGCCAGGCCATGACGCTTCCGCCTCCACGTTCTCATGCCGTCACTCCTGCGAAAATGATGCCTCTTCACCCTCCACCGTGTCCTCAGCCTCCACTGCAGGGACAATTCACAGTGCCCCACCAGCATACCAAATGTGCAGGGCACGGCGGTGTCACGCGGTTCTACACCTCGTTTGCCTGGGCGAACGGAGTCACGCAGGCGAGAAACTGCTCCCCATCATTCATCAAGAAATCCAATCCTGGCTTTCCCTGCACCAACTCAAAATCGGAACAATGGTGACCGACAACGGGAAGAACATGGTGTCTGCGCTGCACGTGTTCAATCTGGTTGTCAAGCGGTTCCTAAAGTCTTCTACCCATCTGCAAGACATCCTAAAAATGGCCTGGAAACTTCGCATGCACTTCAGCCACTCCTACACCACCAAGCACACCCTCCTTGAGCTGCAGCGGCAGAACTGCGTCCCCCAACATAGGCTGATATGTGACCTTTCCACCGGTTGGAATTCCAGCCTCCATATGTTGGACAGACTGTACGAACAGAGAGGCCATAAACGATTTCTTAATGATCCAAGCTGACAGAGGTACTGCCCTGTGTAACTTCGATGTCAGCCAGTGGCAGCTCATGCGTGACACCTGCCGGTTGCTCGTGCCCTTTGAGGAGGCCACTTTATTTGTCAGACGCCAGGACTATGGGATGAACAATGTCATTCCACTCATTTATATCCTGGAAAAGATGCTGTTAAATCTGGCTGATCAGGGGACAGGATATGTGGTGACTACATCTCACGGCCACATGAGCCCTGTGGGGGCTGAACTGGAGGAGGAGGAGGACATTGGAGCACAAAGAATGCCTAGAGAAATTGGTAGTTTTTCTGCCCAGGTGACAGGAGAGGAGGAGGTAGAGCAGCCAGCGGAGCTACGGTGCGATGAGGAAGAGGAGGCAGAGGACCCAGGCTCACTGTAGCAGTATGCAGTGGAGACGGAGGCAGGGAGTCCCTCCGAGTCACTTGCGCAAATGGCCCGATGCATGCTCACTTGCTTACGTAGTGACAGCCGAATTGTCACCATTCGGCAGAGGGATGACTTCTGGCTCTCCACCCTATTAGACCCTCGCTACCGGTCCAAAATGGGGGCCTTTTTTACACCCGCCGAGAGGGAGGACAAACTGAACTACTATAGAAGCATACTATGTAGTCAGTTGGCCACTGCCTATCTTATCTATCATCCTTCCTCTCGCAGGTCTGAAGGGGGGGGCCCTCTGCGCTCATGTTCCACTGCCATGGCTGCTGGGGGCGGTAGTGGTGGCAGTAGCAGTACCAGATCCATCAGCAGCAGCCTGAGTCTAGAGTCGCTGATGAGCAGCTTTGTTCACCCGCGTAGTGAAGAAACTACTCACCAGCAGCATCAGCTAGACCTGGAGGAGGACCTGAAACAGCAGGTGGTGGCATACTTGGACAGCACCCTGCCACCCGTCATAGAAGATCCGCTGGACTACTGGGCAGCCAAACTAGATTTGTGGCCCCAATTGGTCAAGTTTGCTCTGGAAAAGCTGTCCTGCCCGGCCAGTAGTGTGGCATCAGAGTGGGTGTTAAGTGCAGTGGGGGCCATGGTTACACCAAGGAGAACTCGCCTGTCCACCCAAAATGTGGAGAGACTCACCTTTGTCAAGATGAATCAGGCGGGGATCAGCCAGGATTTCCAACTACCAACGCCTGATGCGTCAGATTAGATCATCCATGCTGTTTTTTGACTGTTTTTTCTGGCTACCTGCCTCAGCAAATATTCTGATGCTGCCACCTGCCTGATGCCACACATCTGATGCCAAGTGCTCCTTCTTACACCCACCATCGTCAGCGGCGATGTCGGCGTGCCACTCTGTAGTCTGCTGATGCAGCTGCTACTGGATCCATAATGTTGTCGTACCATTCTGTAGTCTGCCTATGATGCTGCTGCTGCTGCTACTACTACTGCCTCCATAATGTCGTCGTTCCACTCTAGTCTGCTGATGCTGCTACTACTACTGCCTCCATAATGTTGTCGTTCCACTCTGTGGCCTTCTGATGCAGCTGCTGCTACTGCCTCCATAATGTCATCGTTCCACTCTGTAGTCTGCCGATGATGCTGCTACTGCTGCTGCCACTTGCACACTCTGTTGTTGTGCCACTCGGTGACCTCGAAAATCTACTGACTGACATTTTCAATCTTGTTGTGATTCTCCTTCACCTCGAAATTCTACTGACTGACATTGTCAATCTTGTCATTGGGCCACTGTGTGACCTCATAATTCTGCTACTATGGCTGCTGCCACTTCCACGGCCTGTCATTGTGCCACTCTGTGGCCTCGAAATTCTACCGACTCTGCCATTTTCAATGTCGTTGTGCCACTGTGTGACCTCGAAAATCTACTGACTGACATTTTCAATCTTGTCGTGATTCTCCTTCACCTCGAAATTCTACTGAATGACATTGTCAATCTTTTTGTTCGGATTCTCCTTCACCTCGAAATTCAACTGACATTTTCAATCTTGTCATGGGGTGACTGTGTGACCTCATAATTCTGCTACTACGGCTGCTGCCACTTCCATGGTCTGTCATTGTGCAACTCTGTGGCCTCAAAATTATACAAACTCTGCCATTTTCAATGTCGTTGTGCCACACTGTAGCCTCAAAATTCTACCGACTCTGCCATTTTCAATATATCATTGTGCCACTCTGTGGCCTCAAAATTCTACTGACTTTGCCATTTTCAACGTCGTTGTGCCGCTCTGTGACCTTCAAAATCTACTGACTGACATTTTCAATCTCGTCGTGATTCTACTTCACCTCGAAATTCTACTGACTGACATTGTCAATCTTGTCATTGGGCCACTGTGTGACCTCATAATTAGGGATGAGCGAACTTTTGAAAAGTTCGGTTCGGCGAATTTTCTTGAAGTTCGGATTCGTACGAACCAAACCTAAAACAAACCTTGCTATAACGGCTGAATAATTGCTGCAACAATAATGGGAGTCTGGTAGGGTATAGTTTCGTTTACTTGCAGTTGCTATTACAATGAAAAAAGTAGAAAAAATTTAAAGTGACTTCAACAACGGCGACGCAAAATATACGCATATTTGAGAATTTAAACTAATGCGTACGCTAATGCGAACATTCCTACTCAAGTAACAAACATACAGTGTAGCGTTGTTAAAAGTACGCTACTTAACGGAATACGTACGCATTAGGGTACAAATACACTGTCTGCGAACATTCCTACTCAAGTAACGAACATACAGTGTAGCGTTGTTAAAAGTACGCTACTTAACGGAATATGTACGCATTAGCGTACATTCTTAATAAATATGCGTATATTTGGCGTCGCCTTTATTTTAACCAGATTCGTTACGAACTTTATCAAAATTCGGATCGGTGACGAACCGAACTTTTGGGAAAGTTTGTAACGAATCTGGTTCGTTACGGTTCGGTTCGCTCATCCCTACTCATAATTCTGCTACTACGGCTGCTGCCACTTCTACGGTCTGTCATTGTGCCACTCTGTGGCCTCAAAATTCTACCAACTCTGCCATTTTCAATGTCGTTGTGCCACTCTGTGACCTCAAAATTTTACCGACTCTGCCATTTTCAATATGTCATTGTGCCACTCTGTGGCCTCAAAATTCTACCGACTCTGCCATTTTCAATGTCATTGTGCCACTCTGTGGCCTCAAAATTCTACCGACTCTGCCATTTTCAATATGTTGTTGTGCCGCTCTGTGGCCTCAAAATTTTACTGCTGCTGCCACTTCCACATTCTGTAATTGTGCCACTCTGGGACCTCAAAATTCTACCAATACTACTGCTGCCACTTCCAAACTCTGTCGTTGGGCCTCTCTGTGACCTCACAATTCTGCTACTACGGTTGCTGCCACTTGACCACCCTGTCGTTGTGCCACTGTGTGGCCTCATAATGCTACAGCTACTGCCACTGCCTCCTATATACTGTCGTTGTGCCGCTCTGTGGTCTCCTGATGCTACAGCTGCTATCACTGCCTCATCTACACTGCCGTCGTAGCACTCTGTGTTCTCCAGATGCTAAAGCTGCTGTCACTGCCACCTCTACACTGTCATCATGCCACTCTGTGGTCTCCTGATGCTGCTGTCACTGCCATCTCCACACTGGGGGGGGGGGGGGCTCTGCTTGTTAAGGCGTGTAATAGAACAGGTTCTGTAAGAAATCTATGTGGAATCAGTTAATTGGTGTAAAAGGAGTGCGCTCTTTAATGCTATAGTCGGATCATGGGCCTTTGCACAGTTCTTTATAGCTGGCGCTAACATTGACCTGTAAGGCTGAGTTTTGGCCTCGTAACTGCCCAAATACGTAAAGTGTACAGCGATTCTAAGAGCGACGCCTGTTATCTGCATGTCATACTGGCTCACAGTACTGTTTTGACTACCACAGCAGACTCCCTATGCGTGTTACTGCAAGGCACAGTGTTCTGCACCACTATACAGGCTCTCTGCAGCCCGGAAGTAGCCGTCTTTTAATGTGATTCGCCACAAATTTATTCAGATCGAACTGAACCTTTTCAGAACATTCGGCGAACTGACCAAATCGAATTTTTGAAAAATTTGCTCATCTCTAGATATTACCTCTGTATATAGATAAGCAGGTAACTGCAGTAAAGTGATCTGTACAGACCAAGAAATGATGCCTATTATTAGGCTTAGTGGCCAATGTGAAAACTGCAGGATTTTATGTTTTTTATTTAAATAGATATTGACATGGAAAATTAAAAATAACATCAACAAAAATTCTATAAAATATGTTAAATATAAAGATGTGATTTAAATAATAGGTAATTTGATGACACATTTCATTAAAGCAGTATTACTTTCTGAGACATTTGTGGCACATAAAAAATATATGGTTGATGTCAGTTGCACTTCCAAGACTCCCACCTATTGAGAGATAGGGGATTATCTTCTCTTCTGTTTGAGTTTTATTCCTCCCATAAGCTACAACAAAGACAGCTGCATGTATGACCATCTCTCCACCTCATCTATACAGTACCTTTCTAGAGTGCTACCCACTGGACAGGAGCCCCCCATGCTGATTTTATATGTTGGTCCCAGAGATGATACGGTATGGTTGGAATTAGGAATGGAATTTATCATTCCTTTCCTCCCCTCTTGGTGGGAGTTGGTTGGACCGACTTCCTGGGGGAAGGGGAAGGGAGGCTCTAGAGGGTTCTAGGGAGTTAGCTTAGGAAACCTGGAGTGAGGAAGCATGTCTATCTGTTCCCGCTCTAAGGGCCCTGGGCAGAGGTGGACTGGGAACTTAAAGTGGCCCTGGAAAAAATACTAAAAGTGGCCCAGTTTTGAAGTTGGGTCCAAATTGATAGAAGGCAGGGCCAGCAATACCATATTGTGGCACATTAAACTACTCCAACAGAGCCAAATACCACCTTCCATTGCAAAATACTGCCAGAAGCACAAAATACATCCCCAAAAACTTCCACTGGCTGGCCATGAGGCGGCCGTCTTGGCATCAGCCCAACGGGAAACTTCTCTGTAAGGTCTATGGCCAATCCGCCCCTGTCCCTGGGACTACCAAAAAAGCTTGTCTGTGAGGACCAAGTTAAGACACCCAACACCACAGTTCAGGACAGGCAAACCTGAAAGCCTGCATTATATAGTAAATACCTACAGCCACAGGTGCCATTTTATTGATATAGTGAAGAAGAGTTAACTTTGTCAACTAGCATACTTCTGAGTACCATCAATTACCTTCTAACCAGCCACCATGCCTCATTATCTGGTGACAGACACTGCACCTTGTACCTACTATTGCTGGATTTACCACAAGTTATCCTTTGCATTCAGCCGTTTGATGTTCTCCAATGTCTACCTGATTCCTTTAATCCATCTTTTCATTGCACCAAACCCCAGGGAGTGATGGCCTGAGGGAGTACACCATGACACAACATCTTATCAGGACCACTGCCACTCTCATCCTCTGCATCGACTCCTCAGGGGCTCACCACAACTGCCCCATTAGCACTTAGCACCTATCTCTGCTCCCAGACATGTAATGCTTCTCGTTTTTGTGACATGAAAAATACATGTGAGCACTCACTGGATATGACCAAGCATGTCTTGTGACCAGATGTGATTGGGGGCTGCATAGAATAGCTTTACGGACTGCAGGTTGTGCACCACTGGCTTAGATAGACTGTTACCAGATATCAGATCCCCGAACATACATAATCGTACCTTTACTTGGCTCCTGTGGAGTGGCATCCAAAACCTGCCAGCCATCATAAGCAGAGCCAATGTCAGGCCTGACAAACCAAGATTCATTCCATACATGAAAATTCCTGTTGACGCAGAACATAATTCTCGGTGACACATTGGTTGATAAACTCAAAAATAAATTATTTTGATGCTTTTATTGATCGGCTTTATGTAGACACATTGCATATCCAAAATGGATTAATTCATGAGAACAGCATGGCCAGGTCCATGGTTCTAGATCAGTGGTATCCCACTATGTAGCTTTCAATTAGCCGATAGCTACATGGTTGGCAATGGTTGTAAACGGGATAACATTTCTGACATGGCTTTACTTATTATTGCAATTATGGTCTCAGGTGTCTACCATATGGACAGTATCACAACTAATAGGTTCTGAAGCATATATTAATTTGCAACTTACTGTACTTGCTGGATATTCGG
This sequence comes from Rhinella marina, assembly GCA_900303285.1. Classification (NCBI taxonomy): domain Eukaryota; kingdom Metazoa; phylum Chordata; class Amphibia; order Anura; family Bufonidae; genus Rhinella; species Rhinella marina. Next base: position 106,392 of record ONZH01019336.1, on the reverse strand, counting down.
ATGCATATCCTTTACAGAAGAGCATTATATAACCTGGGACTTAGACATATCATAGGGCCTCATAGCAAAACTTAGTATGGGCCCCCCATAGGTCTATCTGCTCCCATTCTGATCAATTAGCAGTTTTTATTAATTAATTAAAATTATTAATAAAAATAAAATGTTGTGCACCAGTAACTATACCTCTCACTCTGCACACCATATTTTTCAGGAGTTAAATGTTGTAATTTAATGTTAAAAACACTTATCCCAAATGGTTGTGTATGGACCACAAACAGTTGATATTGACAGTCTTAACTTAGTCTTTAGGTAGATAGTCTTGTTCCGTCCCTTGGCTACTGTGAGTGTTATCTGAGCAAAGCTAGAGGCAAGACATACATGTGTGAGCTCCTGCCAAGTACTCCCAAAGTGAAGCCTCATCCAGGAAACACCATTCCTGAGACTGAAAGGATGGGAGAGAATTGAGAGACTGCCCCTGAGGGAAAGAGAATGTACACTACATCCACAGAAGGTTTAGACCATGTCAAAAGAGGGTCTGAGAAAAGGGGCGTTTTAATGTCCAAAAAGATTTACCTACTTCCTCCCAGATCCCAACTCTCAAATACTGTCAAGTAGGATTTTATCCCACATGATATTATCATACTGCAATATAGTGGCAAGATAATACTGCCATATTATAGCACCTTACTTTATAAGGTGAGAATATCCTTTAAATGCTTGACATTTCCTGTTTTTCTTACCATATACTGTCAGCTGTTTCTTCAGATTCTGCTCCATCCTTATCAAAATAGCGGTCAATAGTGAGATTCTCATCGGTATCATGAGCTGAGGCAAAATTTGTGATGACCCGTGTGGGTATACCAAGACATCTCAGCACTAAATCAAGACATGGACAGAACAGGTTAATATCTTAGCCACTCACACAATAACCACGTTGGTAAAAAAGCTTCCAGAATTTCATAACAGCGAACTCCTGCATCCAACTTTTTAGACCCTGGGGGAAGCAGCTGCATAGGGTGCAACTGCCATCCCTTGATTAATTGGCAGGAGTATGCTGGAGGGTGCACCCACGCTATATGCATGTATATTAGTTATATATGTTATGTTTGTAGGAGCATTTAAAAATAAAAAGGTTTTAACCCTTAGAGGACCAGGAGATTTTCTGTTTTCATTTTTCACTCCATGCCTTCCCAGAGTCATAACTTTTTTATTTTTCCTTTCATATAGGCCTATGAGGACTTTATTTTTAGTGGGAGGTCACGAAGGGGTTAAGTATATGTGTATATATATGTATATACATATATATATATATATATATATATATATATATATATATATAAATACAGTACAGACCAAAAGTTTGGACACACCTTCTCATTCAAAGAGTTTTCTGTATTTTCATGACTACGAAAATTGTAGACTCACACTGAAGGCATCAAAACTATGAATTAACACATGTGGAATTATATTATATACTTAACAAAAAAGTGTGAAACAACTGAAAATATGTCTTGTATTCTAGGTTCTTCAAAGTAGCCACCTTTGGCTTTGATTACTGCTTTGCACATTCTTGCCATTCTCTTGATGAGCTTCATGAGGTAGTCACCCGGAATGGTTTTCACTTCACAGGTGTGCCCTGTCAGGTTTAATAAGTGGGATTTCTTGCCATATAAATGGGGTTGGGACCATGAGTTGTGTTGGGCAGAAGTCAGGTGGATACACAGCTGATAGGCCTACTGAATAGACTGTTAGAATTTGTATTATGGCAAGAAAAAAGCAGCTAAGTAAAGAAAAACGAGTGGCCATCATTACTTTAAGAAATGAAGGTCAGTCAGTCCGAAAAATTGGGAAAACTTTGAAAGTGTCCCCAAGTGCAGTCGCAAAAACCATCAAGCGCTACAAAGAAACTGGCTCACATCAGGACCGCCCCAGGAAAGGAAGACCAAGAGTCACCTCTGCTGCGGAGGATAAGTTCATCCGAGTCACCAGCCTCAGAAATCGCAGGTTAACAGCAGCTCAGATTAGAGACCAGGTCAATGCCACACAGAGTTCTAGCAGCAGACACATCTCTACAACAACTGTTAAGAGGAAACTGTGTGCAGCACGCCTTCATGGTAAAATAGCTGCTAGGAAACCACTGCTAAGGACAGGCAACAAGCAGAAGAGACTTGTTTGGGCTAAAGAACACAAGGAATGGACATTAGACCAGTGGAAATCTGGGTTTTGGTCTGATGAGTCCAAATTTGAGATTTTTGGTTCCAACCACTGTGTCTTTGTGGGACGCAGAAAAGGTGAACGGATGGACTCTACATGCCTGGTTCCCACTGTGAAGCATGGAGGAGGAGGTGTGATGGTGTGGGGGTGCTTTGCTGGTGACACTGTTGGTGATTTATTCAAAATTGAAGGCATACTGAACCAGCATGGCTACCACAGCATCTTGCAGCGGCTTGCTATTCCATCCGGTTTGCGTTTAGTTGGACCATCATTTATTTATCAACAGGACAATGATCCCAAACACACCTCCAGGCTGTGTAAGGGCTATTTGACCAAGAAGGAGAGTGATGGGGTGCTACGCCAGATGACCTGGCCTCCACAGTCACCAAACCTGAACCCAATCGAGATGGTTTGGGGTGAGCTGGACCGCAGAGTGAAGGCAAAAGGGCCAACAAGTGCTAAGCATCTCTGGGAACTCCTTCAAGACTGTTGGAATACCATTTCTGGTGACTACCTCTTCAAGCTCATCAAGAGAATGCCAAGAGTGTGCAAAGCAGTAATCAAAGCAAAAGGTGGCTACTTTGAAGAACCTAGAATATAAGACATATTTTCAGTTGTTTTACACTTTTGTGTTAAGTAAATAATTCCACATGTGTTAATTCATAGTTTTGATGCCTTCAGTGTGAATCTACAATTTTCATAGTCATGAAAATACAGAAAACTCTCTGAATGAGAAGGTGTGTCCAAACATTTGGTCTGTACTGTATATAATGAATGTGCAGTACCCCAGAATAGTGTGACTGTAAATTGTTGTGATGTTGTATTAAGTGAAACATTCTGATTTGCTGTATTTGTATATCCAACACTATTGTATGAAAAAGTCAGGGTTAACACCGTGACTCAGTCTCCTTAGATTGCCAGGAGATGTACCTGGGTCTGCCCCCTGTTTAGAGGTAGACAGTTTTGTTCTGTGCTAGCTGTGGAACAGAGAACCCACCAAGCAATCCCAACCCGACAAGAGCCCCAACATCAGGGTTTGCCCACAATTCACCGCACGGCCCTAGAAAGCCACTGAGGGTTGCCACTGTGATCTGTATGTACAGCTACCTGTACCAGAGTTACTACCACTCCCATCCTCCTTTCACTTCTCTTGGGCCAGCTGCTAATGTGTATTATTTATGTCCAGTATGTGTGTATAGGTGTGTTTAGATATTATTTGTCACCATCTTATGCAACCAAGAGCCCCATGCGATAACCTCATTTACGTTAAAGGGATTGTACAGGATGTAGAGGATAAAATAATATGGATGCATTCTTCTAAGAACAGTGCTGTCCAGGGGATGTTGTCTAGTAAAGTAGCTAAGCTCTGTTGACGTGACTGTGGCTGTGATGCAATACCAGACCCAACCTGTGGGCAAGCGTGGCACTGTATTTGGAAAAAAAGCAGCCATGTTTTTTCTACACAGCCCATTTAATAGACATAGCTGCTCTGTTCACATTGCTTTCGGGCTTTTGGCCAGTGTTGTATATCGGGAGTATTAAGTGATGACTACCTCACAGGGTTATTATAACTCACTAATAAATATGTAGCTCTTGACTTTCTGGTGACAGTGCCGGGATGTATTATACAGACCTGTACAGAGTACCCCCGCATAGACCCAACATTGTCCATATCGGACAGGTCCGTTATTATTCCACTGGCGGAGAATGTCAGTGCTTCCATTCCATTTTGTAGGCCTCTCTCCTCCTGTATAATCGCCACTCCAGTTCCCCACAATGACTCCAGAGTCATTTTGGCTGTTAATCTGAACATAATACGCATACACAAGATTACAGTCAGGAAGAAAACATTTTTGATATCTGGAATGAAGTGATGGTAGAGAAGTGAGCACCATGTCATAGTCCTGTGTCTTATATAGGATGATACCAGTGTGGTGGCTACAAGCAGATCAGAGGGAGCGGGAGATCATTCAAACCGTGGAGAATTACTGAACCTACTGTACAACTGAGGATTTGTGGGTCTACCACCATGGCTAGGTGGACTACATAAGTGACAAAGATGCCCCGAGCCAGAATAAACAGTGACTGTCATTAGTGTTGAGCCAATTGAAGCTCACGAAGTGGACTTCGATCAAAATTTCAGGGAAAATGAACACCGCATCTGATGGGTTCAGTTCCCCTTCATTGCATCCGGTACTCACAAAGAAATGCGCTTAGTGAAGAAGTAATTCATCACAAAGCGAATTTCTTTGTGAAATTCAGTGAAGCAGTTGAATCTATTTTTTGAGAACTTCGCTCATCTCTTACTGTCACCACCCATATTTATTCTAGCAGTAAGAAGGAACTTTCCTAGAATGCTAAATGTCAGAAGAACATAAAATTCATTTAAAGGGGTTGTGCCATGAAAAATATTCTACATTTTGCAAACCAGCACCTGGATCTGAATACTTTTGTAATTGCATGCAATTAAAAATGTTTTATCACCACTGAGTTATTCAATAAAATGTATCTGTATAGCGCCTCCTGCAGTTATTTCTCTGTCTACCTTACTGAGGTGTTCACATGTGCTCAGTTTAAGGCCCCTTTCACACGAGCGTGAGACTCGGACGTCTCCCGCATCGTGTGCCGTGTACTGAACTCCCGGCACTGAACGGGGGTTACATAGCATTATACTGATTTATGATGCTATGTAACCCTTACAGTTCTGGAATGTGTTGGATAATGCTGACAGTGGAAGGCTACTTTCTCACTTGCGTTTGCAGGATCCGTTTGTGAGAGCCTGTGACGGATCCTGAACTGATCAGTTTTGTCCTAATGCATTCTGAATGGAGAAGGGTCCATTCAGAATGCATCAATTTTGCTTCAGTTTGCTTCAGTTCAGTCTCCATTCCGTTTTGGAGGCGGACACTAAAACACTGCTTGCTGCGTTTTGGTGTCCGCATGAAGAAACTGATGCAAACAGATCCGTCATGACTCACAATGTAAGTCAATGGGGACGGATCCGCTTTGTCTGACACAATAGAAAACGGATCCGTCTTTGCTATGTAAAAGCCAATACAAACGGATCCGTTCAGAACGGATGCAGACGGTTGTATTATCATGACAGATCCGTTTGTGAGAGCCTAGACAGATCTCACAAACGAATCCTGCAAACGCAAGTGTGCAAGTAGCCTAATTCTATGTAACCACTATTCAGTGCTGGCAGCTCAGTACACTGCACATAATGCGGGAGACGTCCGAGTCTCCCGCTCGTGTGAAAGGGGCCTAAATCTTCAACTGCCATCAGCCATATGTTGTGTTAGAAGCTGTGGCAGTTACAGGGAGAGAACTGCAGGAGAAAGGAGATGGCTACTGGGAAAGGAAACACCCCCTGAGCTGCAGTAGAGAGGACACACCTCCTGAGAAAGGACATGCCCCCTGAGCTGCCAGCCTGAAATAAAGCTAGCAGAACATTCGGAGGAATGAATGGGGAGGTCTCTGGATTCCTGTGAGGTACAGGGCTGGTTCTACATCAATCATGGCATAACACATTTAAAGGATATTTTAGATTGCAAAGTATGAAACATTTGTAAAAAAGGAGACCTGTGTAGTGGTCTACATCAGTGGTCCCCAACCACTGGTCTGCTGCCCAGGACCAGGCCCTGGATGGATGTTTGCCTGGTCATGGCAATCAGGGCCCTGTCACAAGTGGAAGGCGGTAGCGGCAGGGGAGATGAGCGTTTCCATTGTAGAAGCGCTCATCTCCATAGTCATCTGTATCGCTGTCCTCAGTGCCCGTCCATGGGGAAATTGTCTTGTGAGAAACCGGTCCTTGGTGCAAAAAAGTTTGGGGACCACTGGTCTACATACTAAAATGAGTATGACAATTGTGTCACATCACAATTGATTTAGAAGTTAGTGTTAGCGGCCAATACAGGTTCTCATATAGATATGTTACAAGACTCCTTACCATGGCACTTAGCACTCTCCCCACGTGGACTGGGTCATGTCTCAGAGTCACCTCTCTCTTTGGATCTCTTCTATTGTCAATACTACTGTCTAGTATTTTAAAAGTGATGTCCAAAATATCTTCTTCAAACTGCAAATTAATTAAAAAATAAATTTCCTGGCCTGAGCAATACGAGTACAGAAAAAACATAATACACACAAGTGGTTTTGTACCCTGCCAAAACAACTAAGCAAGGCAACCCCAATCACCACCAGAAAGGAGCCCAACATCAGGTGTGCCTCGAGGTAAGAACGGGTGCACCCACCATGTACTGCATGGCCCTAGGAAGCCTTGGTGTGAGGGTTGCCACTGTGCTTAGCCTCACTATATAAACCAACATGATAGATGTGCTACACTGGCTAAACAAGAATATACATATCATATACATTTTCCATGTTCATACTTTGTTTAAAAGACTAAATGCAGTATCTTGTCAGGCACTGGACTGGCACAGTCTCCTCAAAAACATGTGTGGCTTTAAATCTCAGTGCTAGAGAATGGCAGATATTTACCTGCCCGAAGTCCCAAGGCCTTGGCCTTAGTGTGCTCGAACTTCCATAGAAAATAACCCCAGTTTCATTCAGAACATATTCGTTCTTCTCAGCTTCATTTTCCAGGTACACGGCATCGCCTGCAATGATTTTACGGCATATATAAATAAATAAAATAATAATAATATGTGTAAAGGAAAAACTTCACAGTAATAACTGTACCCTGTGATCTATTTAAAAGAGAGCTATCGGAAGAAATATATGAAAAAACTTTGGTGTACATGAAAAAGGGGAAAAAAGCTAATTGGTGATCAGTATTTGAAGCCACAGTCCTACAGCTTGTATCTGCTGTACAGTATTTCTATGACAGCACTTCTTCTGTATTGTCTCAATAAAAGAAAAATGAAGAAACTTTATAATATATCATAAAAGGGTTGTCCAGATGGTAACCTCCCCTCACTTCACCTCACCGATCCCCCACTGGTCCTGTTCTGATGCTTTTTGGGTCTCTCTAGCCAATCACTGTCTGAGACAGGTCACTGCAGCAGTCAATGATTCACTGGCTGCAGATGGGATGCTGGCTTAATTAGTATCCAAGTCATGTCTCAAGGCTTGTTTAAAAGGTCGAACATTGACTTATAGGATAGGTGCCTTACATCTGGTGGCATCAAAGGCAGAGCTTGTTAAGAGCTTATTTGCAAAACATCTTCCCAAAATTTCAGATAAGCATCCCGTGGCCTATAAGACTCTTCACGCTGCTTTGGCGCTCTCCATAAGGAGATATAGAATTCCCCATTTGTTTCATATAGCAGCCAATCACAGCTTCTATTCTTCAAGAGCATTAAAAGAAACCAAAGCTTTTTTCCCCTCTGCCCCCCTAAACCCATCGGGTCTAGGTATGGGAATTTCCCCTAACTGTCTACATAGATCAATGGATAGGAAGAGTCTTAAGGCTCAAAATTTTTCTGTATGATGCAAAATATATAAATAAAATTATAACAAGACAAAAAAAAACAAAAAAAACAAAGCTGTGCTGGGACACAGAGAGAGATATTCCTTTAGACAGTTTTATAAATCTCCCTTTTCAAACCACCAAGCACATCAATAACTCGAATAGTAGAATTCATCTATTTGTTGAGACATTGCAGTGGATGTCCCTATGACAAGGCAGAATCACCAGGGCAGAGCACATAAACGTCAACAAGAGCCCAGGAGTACGGTGACCGGTTGTGTCAGGCACAAGTCAGATCACATTGTAATTTATGACAATATAAAATTGCTGACATAATAATAATTAGAAGTCTTCCGTAGCTTTTTCCTTAGTAAAACATAATTATGTAGAAATGCTTGTTTCCGTACAGTCTATTGGCAGCAGATATTATTGCCCTGCCCTTTATGCTACCTAGTGTGAAGTTGCCACTTGCTCGTAGCTCCCAGCAGATAGCTCACTGTAAATGGTAGGCTTGGCAAACTGGCTTTATTACTTTGAGACCTTATGCATGAAATCTGGATTACTTCCTAATATTCGGGCCTGTTCACTAGCTAGCTGGAATGGTTTAACCTCATCTGTTAGAGTAAGGCCACATGGTCATGTTTCTACATGCAGTTTTGGAAGCCAATATCAGGAGTGGATCATAAAAGGAGAGAATAAAGGACAGATACGACCAGAGTCATACATAGAGAAGTAAGGGCCCCATAGCAAGGATCAAACCATGCCCCCCACACAGGACAGAAGGGTTTCTGCCTAAACCATTTTCAATGACCCTTGGGCCATTTTTCCACTGCTTCATTTGCTAAAAGGTGTTCCTTTAGAGGGTGGAGTCCTGACCAAGTTTTCACCTCCAGTAGAAGAGGAGATAATCCCAACTAAGACCGGTCCACCTCTTGCCCTTATAGCAGTCACATTGTCTGCCGCTATGGTAGTTACACTCCTGCATACGACTTCTTTTTTGAATTCACTCCTGGTTTTTGGCTTCCAAACCTACGTACATCAGAAAACCTGACCGTGTGGCAGTACCATTATAAGTAGGGACCATAGAAATAAACCTGGAGATATGATTGACCAAACTAATCTAATCTCAACTATCATTATTCTTTTATGGACAGAAAAATACATTTGTGTAACGTTGGTACCATATTTATCTTACTATATCAGCATAATATATACCAGATGAAACACAATACCTTTAGCCCAAGGGTTAAACAACACATATACATTTCCCAGGCTTTTTGAAGTATTAGTCCCTCCACTGGAGAAACTGATGGTCATAGTATAACGCCCAATGACTGCATTGACTGGGGAGTTGATGGTGACTATCAAGGTGTTACTTTTCTGGGTAGAGCTTGCACTCCAAGTTGCTCCATTGCTTTGACCCGGGATCTGAATTGGTAAATCAATATTTATAGATCCTAGAAATAAAGGGTTAGAGAAAAATGAGAAAATTATAATTAATGAACTATAGTTCCTGTGTGGTTTAAATTATGTAACTTCCCATGTATAGGTTTAAATCTTTACATTCAATGTTTGTACCTAGGTCATTATCTTCTAAGTGTAGTACCAAGTCATTACCTTCAATGGGTAGACTATAAACCACTATCTTCAGTGTATAGACCCAAACCAATATCTTCCAAGTGTAGAATGAAACCCTTACCTTCAATATGTAGACCCAGACCATTGCTTTCTATGTGTAGTCCCAAGCCATTACCTTTCATGGATAGACTATAAACCATTATATTCTATGTATAGACCCACACCAATATCCTCCATGTGTAGGGTGAAACACTTAACTTTAATGTGTAGACCCATACCATTGCCTTCCATGTGTAGTCCCAGGTCATTACCTTCCATGGCCAGACTATAAACCAATACAGTATCTTCAGCGTATAGACCCAAGTCATTATTTTCTATGTGGAGACATAAGTCATTACCTTCAAGCTGTAGGCTCATGCCATTACTTTCAAAGTGTACATATAGGTCATTATTTTCATTGTGTAGCAGACCATTATCTAGTGTGTCAACAAAAGCCATTAACTAATATGTACACTCAAGCCATCACCCTTGTCAATGCAATTTAGGATAAGTCCCAAATTGGACTTATTACTCAGTTGTCTGTGGTGTTCAAATTATGTTAAATTTCCCCTTCATGATAAGAGGGTGCACAAGAAATGCAAGTCCAGTCTTCTCATTGCTGATCATGCATATCTCTCCTGGTTACACCCAGAGAGCTAATTTTATTAGAAATACATGATGGTGTAATCACACCCCCCTTTGTCATCAATTTTAATATGTCCAATCACAATCATACAAGTATACATTTAACAACAAATCAAATGAATGATAATGGCAGCCAATGGCATACACATTACTTCATCTACCTGGGAAATTCCATATGCATATATTAACTTCTGCTAAGTTCCTGTTTTCCTACAGACATATCAAGTGATTATGAGTCATTTTTATTTTTAAGCATATGTGACATCTAATGGAGATTAGAGATTATAAGATATAAGAGATATGGATATAAGGAGATGGAGACCACCTGATAATGAAATACAACCCTAGCACAATTGTGTTCACCAACTAACTAAATTTCGTTAACACCCTCCACATGTAGGTCCAAACCATTACTTTCAATGAGTATTCCTAGGCCGTAATCTTCCATGTGTAGCCCTAAACCATTACCTAATGTTTAGACTAAAGTTATTACCTAATGTGTACACTCAAGCCAGTACCTTCAATGTGCAGACCATGCCATTACCCAAGCCATTACCTTCAATGTGTAGATGTAGGTCACTACTTCTTTGTGATGACCCAAGCAATACCTTCAATACCTTTGGATTATAGTATTAATATTCTCTAAAAATCAGTACAGAAATGTTATTTTTACCTGTATTGACGTTTAATTTGAGATTGTCTGAAGTCTGTGCAGGCTTGTTGAATGTGAGCTCAATTCTGAATGGTTTACCTCTCCTCACGATGAGTTGTTTGCTCATAAAGCTGATGGTACGGTGTTCAGATGCGTTTGTGCTTTGCAGGAGATTTGTGCTTTCCAGCTGTAATGCTAAGCAAAAACAGAACAGTTTTATGTAACCATAAAGACTAAGGGGGTAATTTATTATAAGATACTGTATATGCCAATTTTTGGCATATATCTGTTGCTGGTTTGGAGATTTTGCGGCCCGTATCATTTATCATTTCCTATGCCTGTGGATGCGTCTAAGTTATATAGAGGCCGGCACCTGTACATAACTTAAGCACATCATGCACCAGCTCAAAGGTTATTGAGACCGGCGTCTAAAACTCTGGTCTTAATAAATAACCCCATAAGTACCTAAATAAACTTTGAGAAGAACTGCTAGAAATGAAAAGGGCAGTCCCATAAAAAAAAAAAAAAAAATTCTACATTTCTGAAAACCAGCTTGTGAATCTGAATACTTTTGTAGCTGCATGCAAAAGTATAGCCACTAAGTTGTTCAATAAATATCTATCAGTATAACTCTGCCTTCTGTTTGATCTTTTCCTTATTATTTTTTTTTCCTCTCTGCGGAGGACGCACACGCTCAGTTCTATCCTTCAACTGCCACAAGTCCTATGTAATGTTAGAAGCTGTGACAGTTACAGAAAGATCAATGCAGCAGAAAGGATATGCTTCCTTGAGAAAAGACATACCGCCTGAGCTGTGATAAAGAGAGAGAGAGAGCTGCAGCAGAATGGAGAAAGGGCATGGCCCTCTACTGTCAGCCTGAAATAAATCTAACAGATCAATTTGAGCTATGAATGGAGAGATCTTTGAATCCATGTGACATCACCTGCAGTCAGCTCCCCTTATGTCATGACAAATGGTCACATTACGCAAGGGGATCACGTCACTGCCACAGCCAGTGATTAGCTGCAGGCAATGTAAACTGGATGTTTTCAGCAAGGGAACCCAGAGGAGCATCCTAGGGCTGGAGGAGAAGAAGCAGGGAGTCAGTGTCATGAACCAGGTAAGTAAGCTTCCCTTTACAGGTCCGGCCAAGTGAGGGGTTTGACGATACACATCTTCCCCCCATTCTTGCACAACTCCTTTAGGCTTACACACGTACAAAATAGTTTTCCTGGTTAGATGTGGACCAATGTAGAATCTTGCCTCCTCATTATAGCACAATATTAGTACCTTTGTCAAATAGCAATATCATCATGGAGACCAGTTTAAGTTGGGACTATTAGGGACCCTAATTAAAACAAACCAACCAGTGCAACCAATGTACTCACCCCACTTACAGCTTTCTTGGTAAGGGACTATGGACATGGCCATGTGATCACTTCTGGTCCATCAATTTAGAAAGTGGCTTAAGTAATAGTAAATCCTGGTTCCTAAGGTAACACTGACTTTTTGTTTTGCCCTTTAAACATTTTAAAAAGTATATATTTTGCATATCCAATATATCTTTTGGATCCAATCTCAAGCTAAAGTTTTCTGGCACATATGTAGTACTCCAGAAGGGGCACTACCATTCTTAAATCTAGCCACTGTCTCTAATGGTTACCAGAGAATGTCATCTGTATTTAATTCCAGGTCCTCTGATAATGTGCCTTAATAATATTGTTATGCAACTGTTATTGCATATAATGGGCATGATTGTCCAGCAGGTGACAGTGTATCTGGAAGAGGGTACCTTTAGATAGAATGGAACTTACCATTCCATTCTCCCCCCTTTTGGGCAGAAGTGGGCTTGTCCTGTTTTCCTACCAAGGAAGGGAGTTGAATGGAGGAGTTAGAGCAAGAGTGAAGCAGCATGGTGTGGTGAGGTTGCATTTTCGCCTCTGCTGCAGGAGATTTGGGAAAGTAGCTCAGAGAGCAGCCCACTTCTGATATATAAAAGGACTTAGCACCTCTGAGTGGGAAAACGGTGCCAAAGAAACCCTATTCAGCAAAGCGGTCACATGATACCTCATTCTCATAAGAGACAGTAACTGAAAATGAGCACAGCAGAGAGAGATAAAGCAAGGTATTCAAGTTCACCTGTCAGTTTACCCTTAGCCTGCTGGAGCCAAGAGAAAGATCAAGCATTGTTTGGATGACACAAGTTTATTCAAGTAAAAAAAAATAAATTTAAATTTCATCAAGTCTGGACCCTTATTATTCTACCCACTACATCCTTTGTTGCTACGGAGCCTAACCCGGGGAGCGACAGTATCTAGGTAGGAGCACCGTGACACAAACTATTAAGGCCACATCACTACTCAGCATTCTTAACACTGGGACCAGATCAGCCCTGGGGGGTGGCCTGCCACAAATGCCATTAACCTGTCCCATCCTATTCCCAGAATTAACATAAAACCAGTTCTGCATCATTCATTTAAAGAGGACCTTTCACCACTCCTGACATGCCTGGTTTAATATCTTCATGCATTCCCCATGTAATAACAAGTCTGGAGCATCTATTCTTATGGCTCTATGTTGTGCCATTCCTTTATTATTGCTACTAGAAGTTATGAATGAATTGCTATTTGCCTTCAGTAAGGGAACAGAGGGGAGGTGACCAGTTGGGGGTGTGTACAGACTGAACATGGCAGCACTGATTGGATAGAGTCAGACTGTGCAGGTACACACCCCCAACTGGTTCACCTCCCCTCTGTTCCTTTACTGAAGACAAATAGCAATTCATTCATAACTTCTAGTAGAAATAATAAAGGAATGGCACAACATAGAGACATAAGAATAGAGGCTTCAGACTTGTTATTACATGGGGAATGCATGAAGCTATTAAAACAGGCATGTCAGGAGAGGTGAAAGTTCCTCTTTAAATCTAAATTATACAATGTCTACCCTTGATTTACTGCTTGTTATGGACTTGTAGGCATTTTCTGAGCCACCATGGATCCACAGTATGGCTAAATACAACATCCGTGTGCCCTTAAAGTAAAAAGCTAATGCCTTGGCCCATTTTATTTTTAGGAGAAAAAAACATTTATAATTTATAGTGGACCAGTAGGTGAAGTGGTAAAGGTAGACACGTTTAATATGAGTATGATTCCATTCTTACCCTGCATGAAAAAGATCCTGAGAGTCTTTTAGTTGCAAGTGTCTGTGAAGTTTCTTGAGATCTACTCAGCCATTTCTTAGGTGTCAGGCACATGAAAGATTCATGTGGGTCTATAATATATAGCCATATACATACTCAAGTCACATGACCACTTCCTACTTTTGGCAGGGTGTAGCTCATGAAGGAGGTCATGTGTGGTGAGCTGGCTTTGTGGGTAAAGAAGGTGGGCAATAGGTTGTCTGCTTACACGTCCCTCATTGCCATTATGGGTAAAAAGTGCGATTTATCAGAGTTGCAAAAAGGGATGATTATTGGCTTTTGGGTCAAGGGTGGCGGTGTTTCTGAAACTGCACAGTTTGTGAACTTTTCATGTGCTTCTGTGGTGAAAGTGTATGAAATGTATGTGTATACATGTTAATATATATATATATAAAATTGGAGTCCTACAGATATGCTTATTTTGCTACGGCTCCAGCAACTTGTATTGAGACGTAACACAGTTTGTGCATTAGGTCTTAGAAGGGGTGCTCCTAGCCTTTCTGCTGCCTGAGGCAAAAACTGAAATGGTGTCCCACCTTCCCCAATGCCAATTTCTTATACCAATATAATATAACCAATAACCAATATAGTTGACATATCCTATAGAAATTGTCCTTTCATGCTAGATTTTTCCTTCCCTAACATAGGTCAAAAAGGACTCCCTTTTAAGTGCTGGCATTCGGGCATACACAGCTATATTATGCAATAATGGGAGTAGCTGTGTTATGTTTTCACCTGCCATAGAATGGAATGTACTTCGGTTACTGTAATTAAAAAGAGTAACAAGGCTTATTTGTCATTTATCTTCTAGGTTTGACGCAAGTTCACCATAGAGAGTCTCTTTGTGTCACATCAAGACTTGATGGGAGAGCTGTTTGGGTCCAAGTCATATTTTCAAGCATGTCCAGATAAAAACTATGACTGGTGGTGCCTTTCATATTATTCATGTATTCATGTATGTTTCTTACATTTGGTATTATAAATGAACACGTAAAAAATAAGATTAACAATACAGACTGAGATAGAGATTGGTATGGGATGACTGCTGACATACGGGTGCTCTCATTTCTGTCAGCACACTACCAGTCATGTCCTGTCTGAAAGTCTTGTTGATAGAAAAAAACTGCAATAACAGCAACAACCTATTAGTTAGGAATTCTGTAGCTGCAATATTAATCATATTTTTAAAGTCTATGTACACTCTTGCAGGCATTCTTTTTTTTTATTATTATTATTGCATTCTACTCATTTTGATCTAACAATCATTTTTTCAGTTAGTCTTTATTAAAAATGTGCAGCCCCTTTCTCTATACAGCCTTGAGATACTCTAGTACAAGACTCTGTTTTTATACTGTTTCCCATCAGGCAGCTGACAGCTCCTTACCTCTGATCTACTGACCTCATAAACACTCAATATAGTTCACTACTTATCTTACTAATGAGAATATGGCTAAGGCTACTTTCACAGTAGCGTTTACATTTTCCGGTATTGAGATCTGTCATGCTGCAGTTTGCTTTCTGTCCTGAGATGCGGAACAAGACCGATCCGTCATGACCCACAATGCAAGTCAATGGGACGGATCTGTTTTCTCTGCCACAATCTGCCACAATACTAATCTGTCCTCCATTGACTTTCAATAAAGTTCATGACGGGGGGCGTGGCCTGGACGCTGAGGACGATGGCGGCTTAATCCTTGAGCTCCGCCGCTCTGCTACAAATGGGGACCCACGAACGCGCGCAGCACAGCTCTATGGGGGAGAGGCAGCTAGCCAAGGCACAAGAGAGCACTCCGGACTGCTCGCAGGTGAAATCCACCATCGTATCTTACCTCACTAGGCGCTCACACACTACGCCGGGTGCCTGCGGCCCTCTTCTTCCCGCCGCTTTGTTACTGTCAATAGGAGCAGCGGCGGCCTCCTCTCCTGCACAGCCACGTGGTGCGGTGCTCCTAACTAATAAGGAGCCCGCGCCAGTTCTCCTCTCCCCAATGGCAGCTGAATTTAGGCCACAGACACAGCCGACCTTTCCCTGCATATTACTGCCTAATACATCAAAGCAATCTATATCTGCCTCTGACGCCTCCATTGTGCCACCTAAGCCCCCAGCTAAACATAATAAGCTACCTGCAACGCCATCGCAGTGTAGGTGTGATTGGAGTCATCCCCCAGGGGACATTGCTGATGCACATTTGGCCAATGAAATAAATGAGGGGGATAATATCAACTGGGAGCAACTCTCAGAAACGGGAGAGGAAGGGGATGATTGCAATATGTCTGCCTCACAAGCTTCCATAACCCTGCATCAAAGCTTGCAGCATTTGCCTACTAAAGAAGACTTTAAAGCCTTAATATCAGATGTAAAGAGTGCCTGTAAATCTGAAATCTCCTCTTTATGTCAAGATTTTAAACAAATGTCTGCACAAATGGACACTATTGAAATGGATCATGATGACACCCGTAGATATATAGCCCATCTTCAATCTGTTATTACTAGCCATTCTCAGCCATCTTGAGGACTTAGATAATAGGGGACACAGAAACAACAATCGCGTCCGTGGCCTCCCTGAATCGGAGTCTGAGGAGAATCTACAGGACATACTTGGGGAAATTTTTAACTCCACACTTGGCTCTCCACAGCCTCAAAATATTAAATTAGATAGAGCACATCGGGCTTTGCGGCCCAAAAACGCCTCCGCACTTCCCAGGGACATTATCTGCTGCGTACATGATTTCCAGCTTAAAGAAGCCATCATGGCTCAAGCACGCTCCCTACGATCTATTAATTTCCGTGGCAGCACAGTGCAACTCTATCAAGATCCCTCTTGGATAGCGCTTCAGAAAAGAAGAGCTCTGCAGCATTTACTAGCCTACCTAATCCACAAAAAAATGCCGTATAGATTGGGATTCCCCTTTGCCTTAATAGTCTCCAGAAATGGTAGAACATCTGTTCTACGTATCTATGCTGACCTGCCAGGATTTTGTTCAGCGTTGGAAATTCCTGAACCTTTTCTTTATGATTGGGAAGTTGCTGATCTGCCTCCTGCTCAAGCACCAGTATGGAACACAGTTCGACAGAAGAGACATTGCTCCTCTCTTCAAGGAGATCAGCCTAGACCTTATCCCCGGAGTGCTCCTCCATGAGACTTTCCCATGAGCCCAACTTTCCTTAAGTTAATATTTCCGTTGGTCCCCTGTTCTATATCAACGGACTGAGCGGCACATCTCATATGTGATGACTGAGTTTCACTACCATAGTTATATCGTAATGTTCTTTCCTCTGTTCCTGTTGCTATTCTGTTTTTCAGGTCTTCCGTCTCTGACGGCGTCCAGTCATGCCTCTACACAGCGGACCATACTCTGTCTCGACGTCCTGATGTTAACAGTGATCAGGAGTTGATGCAGGGCGATCATTTGTCCGTTTGGGTTAATGCATTGGTCCCTATCTGGGCTAGGTTGCCCAAGGATTGGAAATTTCCATGGTTTTTGACTATTCTTACAATGTCTAATGTGATCCCCTTTTTCCTATTGTATCTCCCCCCCTCCCTTTTTTTTATAGACAGCCAAGGTCCAATACATCCTTGCCTAACTCTCCAGAAAAGCACCCATTCCTCGTTTTTTCCAGGCTAGCTTCCTTCGCATCTTTAATAGCAAGTATGGTACTCCTTTTGACTTTGCAAAATGGTTAAGTGTATCTCCCTAAATGTAAAAGGTCTTAACTCTAATACCAAACGCAGATTAGCCTTAACTGAATGCCGCTCTCACAAGGCTGACGTGGTTTTCCTTCAGGAAACCCATTTCGATAAAGAAGGTTCCTTTAAATTTGCTACCAGGGCATACCCTAGAGTATACTCAGCTTCTTCTGGGGAGAAAAAAGCAGGGATGGCTGTCCTCCTCTCAGCGAACTGCCCATTGCAAGTAGAGTCTTGTATTTTGGATGACAATGGTAGATTTGTTATACTTAAGACCAAGATGCAGGGTAGTACACTCATACTTTGTAATATATATGCAGTGGCGTAGCGTGGGTGGGGGGTGGGGGGGGGCGTTGCCCCGGGTGCAAACTTGCAGGGGGCGCCAGGCAGCAAGTACTTGAATGAGGGCCAAGGGAGCCTATGACTCCCATCTCCTCCGTTCTTCCTCATAGGCTTTAGGCTAGTGGCCTGAAGCCTATGAGGCAGTAAATCGATCATAGTGACTATAATGTAGTTGCTCCTGGTAGGTATGATGTCAGGGTGAGGGGCAAAGTCTCGTCATCCAGGGGGCGGAGACTCAAGATTTTCTGCACGTTCGACAGAGCAGGATGTTGGAGAGAGGAGCTGAAGCTGCAGGTCAGTATATGGAAAGAATAAATGTTATTTTTGGGGGCCTTTTTGCAGGGGCTGAAGGGAGGAGGAATAATGCTTGTACTGGAGACTGCATGCTAGAGGGGTCTGAAGGGGGGGGGGTGATATTATTTACATGGGACTGTATGCTGGAGGGGCTAAAGGCAGGTAAGGTGATATTATTTTACATGGGACTGTTTTCAAGAAGGGCTGAAGGCAGGGGGAGTGATGCATTTTACATAGGACTGTATGGTGGTGAGGCTGAAGGCAGGGGGAGTGATGCATTTTACATGGGACTGTATGCTGGAGGGGCTGAAGGCAGGGGAAGTGATGCATTTTACATGGGACTGTATGCTAGAGGGGCTGAAGCCACACCACAATAGCCTTGCAACGGAGACACACGTCATCTGTCCCATATATATATTAAATGCCTATGACCCACCAATTAGCAAATACAGAGCAAAGACAAACAAAGTTGCAAGTGCAACAAAAAATATTAACCAAAATCAATTACCCATCTGAGCTTTCCGGTGTGATGGGGGTGGCGTCATCACTGCAGGGGAGAACTTAAATACAGCATCCCACCAATGAAAACAGAGATAGCGCGCGCGATATAATCAGGTATAACAAGGATAACTTGTGCTGCTAAAAATGAGGCAATCAGTCTCGCGAGAGGTCATGTGAGTAGTCACATGATCGGACCTGAAGGCAGGGGTAGCAATGTATTTTACATGGGACTGTATACTGGAGAGGCTGAAGGGAGGGAGTGATGTATTTTACATGGGACTGTATACTGCAGGGGCTGAAGGCAGGTGTAGTGATGTATCTTACATGGGACTGTATGCTAGATGGGCTGAAGGCCGGGGAGTGGTGTGATTCACATGGGACTGTATGCTGGAAGGGCTAAAGGCCGGGGAGTGATGTATCTTACATGGGACTGTATGCTAGAAGGGCTGAAGGCCGGGGAGTGATGTATCTTACATGGGACTGTATGAAGGAGGGGCTGAAGGCAGGAGAGTGATGTATCTTACATGGGACTCTATACTGGAAGGGCTGAAGGCTGGAGAGTGATGTATCTTACATGGGACTGTATGCTGGAGGGGCTGAAAGCAGGGGAAGTGATATATTTTACAGGGTACTGTATGTTGGAAAAGCTGAAGGGGGCCATAATTATTGCTATAATATAGAGGGGGCCATTATATATTATAATTATACAGAGGGCATTATACTTATGGGCAGAGGAGGGGAGGTCTGTTATCTGAGAATGATAGTAAAGTGAGGAATCTAAACATTTTTCTGTGAAACTCTGCAGAGACAAGACGCGTCTGAAAGAAGGTATCATGGCTGTCTTATCTCTGAATGAAGATGCTGAGGAAAGAGTCTACATCACAGGAGACGTCACTGGATGGATGAGGTATATGCTGCTGTATTCTACAGTACTGTATATAATAATGTCCATCCACATATCTGTTTTGGGTGGGGAGAGAGGTGGATAGAGAATTTGACCCACACACAATGTGGCCTGGCCCCAGACTTCAGGCCACACTGTGAGCGTTCTAAATTCTGGGGCCATCTTCTACATTATCTGTACTCAGAGAGTGATCACTGTGTTATCTGTGGTGTTACATAGGACTGCAGGTGACATCTACTACATTATCTGTACTCAGAGAGTTATCACTGTGTTATCTGTGGTGTTGCATAGGACTGCAGATAACATCTACTACATTATTTGTACTCAGAGAGCTATTACTGTGTTATCTGTGGTGTTATGTAGGACTGCAGGTGACATCTACTACATTATCTGTACTCAGAGAGTTATCACTGTGTTATCTGTGGTGTTACATAGGACTGCAGGTAACATCTACTACATTATCTGTACTCAGAGAGCTATTACTGTGTTATCTGTGGTGTTAAGTAGGACTGCAGGTGACATCTTATGCATTATTTGTAAAAAGGGGCGTGGTCACAGGTGGGGGGGGCGCAATACTTGGCTTGCCCCGGGTGCTGGCAACCCATGCTACGCCACTGTATATATGCACCAAATACTGGGCAAGTCCCTTTCCTCAAAAAAGTTTTTCTGAAACTTTCTGACTTTCTTCCTGCAGCCCTCATTGTGGGAGGGGACTTTAATTTTTCTTTTTTTGAAAGGATGGATAGATTGCCTCCTAAAGGAGTCCAGCCATCGTGCACCCAAAATAGACTTTCTCGTTTGTTCCGATGGTTAATCTGAAGGTTTGCACTGTACGATCTCTGGCGAATAAATTATCCCACCTCACGAACATACACTTTTTACTCACACCCGCATAATACGCACTTCCGTATAGACTATTTTTTGGCAACATTCCCACCCTCCGAATGCTAGACACTGCAGAAATTGTCAGACCATGCCCCGTCATGGTCAGACCATGCCCCGATCTCGATCTCAATTAACATGATTGGGAAACAAACCAAGAAATGTCATTGGAGACTAAACAATATCTTTCTTTCCAATCCTGTACCTCAGCAAGAACTTCACAATTCCCTATCAGAATATTTCACTACATTATGGGAAGCGCAAAAAGCGGTCTTCCGGGGTAATTGTATTGCTTTAGGTTCAAGGCTAAAGAAGGATCGTAATTTACAATATACCAACGTCATGGCTCAGCTGAAGGAATTGGAGTCCCAACTGGGAACACAAAGATCATTTCACTTGTTACGCCGTATAGTTATTCTACGAGCTATGCTGCGTGAGTTAGCTCTGGCAAAGACTGAAAAAATGTTATTGTATTCAAGACAGCGTTTCTACTTATGGGGAAATAAACCTCATACTCTTTTGGCACGCTAGTTTCGTGACTCCAATCTCTCGGGGACCCCAGCAGTCCTAAGGCAGGTGGATGGGACCATGGTCTACATCCCTGATGACATTTCAAATATATTTCATGACTACTATGCATCTCTGTATTCCTTACCCCAACAGGGACCCGGGAGATCGCCAAGCTCTCTTCACTCCCTTTTTGAGTAAATGTAACCTACCAAAAGTAACGGCGGAAGCTTTGTCTTCACTTAATGCCCAGATTTCATCCGAAGAAATTCAGGATGTTATATTGCAACTCCTGAATACTAAATCTCCCGGCCCAGATGGTTTACCTTATCTTTATTATAAAACCTTCTTAAACATTCTTCTCCCACATATGTCAACTCCTTTTTACAGGGTTCCCCCAATACCTACTTCCATCTTACACTCCTACATAACTCTTATCCCAAAGCCGGGCAAAGACCCATTAGATTGTTCAAACTACAGGCCTATTGCTCTTCTTAATTCAGATTTAAAAATATTCACGAAAATCCTTGCGAATAGACTATCATGCTGGCTCCCGCAATTGATACAAAAAGATCAAGTAGGATTTGTTGTGGGTCAACAGGGTGGAGATAATATTAGAAGGACAATAGATCTAATTGACACCATAAATAAGTCTGACCAGCAGGCTTTGCTGTCAAGTCTTGATGCAGAAAAGGCGTTTGATTGCTTACATTGGCCTTTTATGTTCTCCACCCTGTCTGCCTTTGGTATATGAGGTCCTTTCATAATGGCATTACGTTTATTATATGTCCAACAAACTGCAACTATCAAAATGACACATGGCCATTCCTGTACTTTCCCTATATTTAATGGTACATGACAGGGTTGCCCACTTTCCCCTCTCCTTTTTGTATTATGCATTGAACCCTTAGCTGCAGCTATCCAACAACATCCTGACATCCATGGGATCTGTAACAGCGGCTGCTGTGTGCCGCTGTACCCCTGCTTACCGCTGCCGTTCTGGGCATCATGTCCAGCGGTGAGCTGCTGCTTGTGGTTTCCATTCACCGCTGCAGTCCTGAGCTCTGGCTGTGTAGTGCTGTTGCACCATGATACGCTCCAGAGTTTCCATCCAGCCCTGAATTACTTCACTATCTCTGGGCTGGAGCTGTTTGATCATGTGCTTTGATCATGTGACCATGCTAGGTCATGTGCGTTGGTCACTTGTCCTCATTGACCAACCCTGGACCTATTTAAGTTGCTCATCCCTCTCCCAAGATGCCTCAGTGTCAAGGTCCTACTCTTGCTCTAGGTTTTGCGTTATCCTGTTTATGTTCCTGTGTGCCGACCTCTGCTAGTTTCCAGACTCCGCTACTCGCCTGATCCCTGCCTGCCTGCATTGTCTCCTGTTGCTGACCCGGATTGCCTGACTTCGTACCTGTGCCGCCTGCCCTGACCCTTTGCCTGTCTGACTCCGCTTCTGCCTCATCCCTCGGGCCTGTATTGCCTTTCCTGCATTCGACCCGGCCTGTTAACCACTGCTGTACCACTGTTACCTTCGCAGGTATCTCCTGGCCCCCTGGACCAGCTGCCTTGTGTCCCGACCCTCCTCAGGAGGTAGCGACCTGGTGTTCCCCTCGGAAAGTCTATCCCCACCATCAGGGGTATTTGTGAAGATCGAGGGGTTTCACTTAGACAAAGCCCTTAGAGGAGGTAGGGCACGAGGCACAGTGGGTTTCACACCTGTGACAGGATCACAGTTAAAGGGGTTATCCCACGAATAATGTAAAAAATTAAAATCAGACATCATATAGTCCATGACAATACCTTTCTAACAACGCTAGAATCAGCCCTGTACCTCACATGGATCCAGAGATCTCACATTCACTGCTCTGCTAGATGTATATCAAGCTGACAGCTCAAGGGGAGTGTCTATTCTGATGCAGCTAAGGAGGCGTGTCCCAGCTCCTCCTATCACAGCTCAGGAGGCAGTTGAAAGATGAAACTGAGCATGTGCGGCCCTCTCGGTGAGCAGGTCAAAGAAATAAGAAATTAAGTGGCACTATACAGATATGTTTTATTCAATAACTCAGTAGCTATACAGAATTTTTAATTAAATGCAATTACAAAAGTATTCAGATCCAGGTGCTGGTTTTAAAACTGTAGAATATTTTTCGTGGGACAACCCCTTTAATAGGATAGATTTTAAGCTTTCTTTGTTTGCGGATGATATCTTACTCACCCTAACTGACCTACAGTATAGACCAAAAATTTAGACACACCTTCTCATTCAGAGTTTTCTGTGTTTTCATGACTATGAAAATTGTAGATTCACACTGAAGGCATCAAAACTATGAATTAACACATGTGGAATGATATACTTAACAAAAAAGTGTGAAACAACTGAAAATATGTCTTATATTCTAGGTTCTTCAAAGTAGCCACCTTTTTGCTTTGATTACTGCTTTGCACACTCTTGGCATTCTCTTGATGAGCTTCAAGAGTTAGTCACCTGAAATGGTATTCCAACAGTCTTGAAGGAGTTCCCAGAGATTCTTAGCACTTGTTGGCCCTTTTGACTTCACTCTGCGGTCCAGCTCACCCCAAACCATCTCGATTGGGTTCAGGTCTGGTGACTGTGGAGGCCAGGTCATCTGGCGTAGCACCCCATCACTCTCCTTCTTGGTCAAATAGCCCTTACACAGCCTGGAGGTGTGTTTGGGGTCATTGTCCTGTTGATAAATAAATGGTGGTCCAACTAAACGCAAACCAGATGGAATAGCATGCCGCTGCAAGATGCTGTGGTAGCCATGCTGGTTCAGTATGCCTTCAATTTTGAATAAATCCCCAACAGTGTCACCAGCAAAGCACCCCCACACCATCACACCTCCTCCTCCATGCTTCACGGTGGGAACCAGGCATGTAGAGTCCATCCGTTCACCTTTTGTGCGTTGCATAAAGACACGGTGGTTGGAACCAAAGATCTCAAATTTGGACTCATCAGACCAAAGCACAGATTTCCACTGGTCTAATGTCCATTCCTTGTGTTCTTTAGCCCAAACAAGTCTCTTCTGCTTGTTGCCTGTTCTTAGCAGTGGTTTCCTAGCAGCTATTTTACCATGAAGGCCTGCTGCACACAGTCTCCTCTTAACAGTTGTTGTAGAGATGTGTCTGCTGCTAGAACTCTGTGTGGAATTGACCTGGTCTCTAATCTGAGCTGCTGTTAACCTGCGATTTCTGAGGCTGGTGACTCGGATGAAATTATCCTCCGCAGCAGAGGTGACTCTTGGTCTTCCTTTCCTGGGGCGGTCCTCATGTCAGCCTGTTTCTTTGTAGCGCTTGATGGTTTTTGCGACTGCACTTGGGGACACTTTCAAAGTTTTCCCAATTTTTCAGACTGACTGACCTTCATTTCTTAAAGTAATGATGGCCACTCGTTTTTCTTTACTTAGCTGCTTTTTTCTTGCCATAATACAAATTCTAACAGTCTATTCAGTAGGACTATCAGCTGTGTATCCACCTGACTTCTGCCCAACACAACTCATGGTCCCAACCCCATTTCTAAGGCAAGAAATCCCACTTATTAAACCTGACAGGGCACACCTGTGAAGTGAAAACCATTTCAGGTGACTACCTCTTGAAGCTCATCAAGAGAATGCCAAGAGTGTGCAAAGCAGTAATCAAAGCAAAAGGTGGCTACTTTGAAGAACCTAGAATATAAGACATATTTTCAGTTGTTTCACACTTTTTTGTTAAGTATATAATTCCACATGTGTTAATTCATAGTTTTGATGCCTTCAGTGTGAATCTACAATTTTCATAGTCATGAAAATACAGAAAACTCTTTGAATGAGAAGGTGTGTCCAAACTTTTGGTCTGTACTGTATATATGACTCTACCTAACCTTTTTCAGCTTTTAGATACCTATGGGAAATTATCGGGATATAAAATAAATACCACAAAAACTGAAGCTTTACCCCTTAACATCCCTCCTGACACACAGGCCATATTGCGGGCTAACTTTAATTTCAAATTGATCTCTCAGACATTACGTTACTTAACCCCTACATACGCATTTCTGTATTCTTCCAATTTCCCAGTTCTTTTTAGAGAGCTTAATAACCTACTGACTAAGTGGAAACCCCTACCCTTATAATTATTTGGTAGAATAGCGGCAATTAAAATGTCCATCTTGCCTAAACTATTGTATTTATTTGAAACTCTCCCAATCTCTGTGCCAGGAAAGGAACTATGAGCTTTCCAATCCGCTATCCTACGATTCATATGGAATGGAAAAAGACATAGGATTGCATGTAATACGCTTACTGCTCTTAAATCACAGGGTGGACTGGCGGTACCTGATATTACCAGATATTACTGGGCCACTCACAGAGGCGTAGCTAGAGGTTCAGCACAGGGGGGGCGAAAATACTTGAGTGGGCCCCCCACTTATTGGCTTCCCAAACGCACGTTTCCAACTTCACAGGCACATACTACTAGTTGTGGTTATAATATTGTATTAGAAAGATGACTATATAAACTGCAAGATCGTCTATGCTGCTAAGTACAGTGCAATAGACTTTCTACATACCCTAGTCTAAATACTCTACCACATAATGCAGTAAAATATAGGATTAATAGGAGTAAAAAACAAGGGGACTCCTATGTTAAAGGAAACGTGTCCCCAGTTTTTACATCACTCCCCTGCCCCCATCAGACCTCAGATCAGCAGAATGTGCCCCCATCAGACCTCAGATCAGCGTATTGTGCCCCCATCAGTCCTCAGATCAGCGTATTGTGCCCCCATCAGACCTCAGATCAGCATATTGTGTCCCATCAGACCTCACATCAGCCTACTGTGCCCCTATCAGACCTCAGATTAGCGTATTGTGCCCCATCAGACCTCACATCAGCCTACTGTGCCCCCATCAGACCTCAGATTAGCATACTGTGTCCCCATCAGACCTCAGATTAGCATACTGTGCCCCCATCAGACCTCACATCAGCCTACTGTGTCCCCATCAGACCTCAGATCAGCGTATTGTGCCCCATCAGACCTCACATCAGCCTACTGTGCCCCCATCAGACCTCAGATTAGCGTATTGTGCCCCATCAGACCTCAGATCAGCCTACTGTGCCCCCATCAGACCTCACATCAGCCTACTGTGCCCCCATCAGACCTCAGATCAGCGTATTGTGCCCCCATCAGACCTCAGATCAGCCCACTGTGCCCCCATCAGACCTCAGATCAGCGTACTGTGCCCCCATCAGACCTCAGATCAGCGTACTGTGCCCCCATCAGACCTCAGATCAGCGTACTGTGCCCCCATCAGACCTCAGATCAGCATATTGTGCCCCATCAAACCTCAGATCTGCATATTGTGCCCCCATCAGACCTCAGATCAGCGTATTGTGCCCCCATCAGACCTCAGATCAGCCTATTGTGCCCCATCAAACCTCAGATCAGCCTATTGTGCCCCCCATCAGACCTCAGATCAGCGTATTGTGCCCCCATCAGACCTCAGATCAGCTTAATGTGCCCCCATCAGACCTCAGATCAGCGTATTGTGCCCCATCAAACCTCAGATCTGCATATTGTGCCCCCATCAGACCTCAGATCAGCCTATTGTGCCCCATCAAACCTCAGATCAGCCTATTGTGCCCCCCATCAGACCTCAGATCAGCGTATTGTGCCCCCATCAGACCTCAGATCAGCGTATTGTGCCCCATCAAACCTCAGATCATGGTATTGTGCCCCCATCAGACCTCAGATCAGCTTAATGTGCCCTCATCAGACCTCAGATCAGCGTATTGTGCCCCATCAAACCTCAGATCTGCATATTGTGCCCCCATCAGACCTCAGATCAGCGTATTGTGCCCCCATCAGACCTCAGATCAGCCCACCCAGCCACATAAGATAAAAATAAAAAACCTCTCTTACCTGTTCTGCGCTGCGGCTGCCCTCCGGTCCACGCTCCGCTCTCTTCCCTGGCCCGCGCACACTATGACCTGACGCTGCGTGCAGCGTCAGGTCATAGTGCGCGCCGCCAGGGAAGAGAGCAGAGCGCGGACCGGAGGGCAGCCGCAGCGCAGAACAGGTAAGTAAGATTTTTTTATTTTTATGGGCCCCCTTGAGTCAATGGGCCCGGAGCCGTCGCCCCCCCTGCCCCCCGGTAGCTACGCCACTGGCCACTCATCTTAGAAGACTTCCAGCATGGTCCTCCTTGTATGCATACTCTAGGTGGATGGAAATAGAAAAACTATGGATGGCGCCTGTGCATCCTAACTCACTCCTGTGGACTTCTGTTCCTACTGAATCACTACCACGCTTGTTAGGCCTGATGTCATTTACTTGCGAAGTTTGGAGGAAAAGTAAACATCGTTTTTCCCTAATAGCGGATATATCCTCTATGGCCTCTTTTTTATTTACACCATTACTCCCTGTTAGTATGCAGGCTTCGTTCCTTAAAGGGTTTTTCCGAGTTATATATATTGATGACCCATCCTCAGGATAGGTTATCAATATCAGATTGGCGGGGGTCTGACCCCCGCCACCCCCGCTGATCAGCTGTTTGAAGAGAAGGCGCGCGCCGTATCAGCGCTGCCTCCTCTTGATTGTTTACATGCTGGCCGTAACGGTGTAGTGGTGAGTAGGTGTAATTACACCTCACGGCCCCATTCATTTCTATGGGAAGAATCGCTTCCATAGACTTGTATGGAAGCGATTCTTCCCATAGAAATGAATGGGTTGCTTAGAAAGAAAGAAAGAAAGAAAGACAGTACTCGTGTATAATGCTTGTCAAATATGCTTTATTCAATAAAAAGACAATTGTACAAAAAAATAGAGTTCATGACGGATCCGTCTTGGCTATATTAAAGATAATACAACCTGATCCGTTCATAACGGATGCAGATGGTTGTATAATCAGTAATGGAAGCGTTTTTGCTGAACCCTGCCAGATCCAGCAAAAACTCTCTCTCTCTATCTATCTATCTATCTATCTATATATATATATATATATATACATATCTGTCAGAAAAGTGAAAGTGCAAGATGTTCACAGCTAGGCAAAGAAATAAACTCTTTATGAAAAACACTGATCAAAATGTTTAATAAAGACCAATTGAAAAATAGATTTTTAGGTCAAAATGGTGTTCTTGTCCTTTAAGAGCTAGTGCTTACTTACTATGAACGGGCTTGCCATTAGAAATATCTATGCTCTATATGACCAAATAATACAAGCACATTTACATTTATCTTACATTTCATGGGCATCTGAGGAAGGATCTAGTATCTAGTATTTTGAAATGAAAAGGGTTAATATGTTAATGTAGCATCTCAGATACAGTACATTAGGATAGCCTTCAAACCCATTAACTTTTTCACATTTTATGTTGCGGCCTTGTGCTAAAAAAAATAAAAAATTTTTTTTCCCTATTCTGCACTCAGCACTCCATAATGAAAAAGTGAAAATAGAATGGTAGAAATCTTTGCTAATTCATTGAAAAGGAAAAAATTAAATCTTGCATTGACATAAGTATTCAGACCCTGTACTTAGTACTTAATTGAAGCACCTTAGCAGCGATTACAGCTCCAGTCTTCTTCTTGGGTATGATGCTACAAGGTTTGTACAACTGCGTAGTACCCCAGTGGAGTATCGCAAAAGGTTAACTATTGCTATATCACTTATCCTACTGTTATTTAGTGCAATGTTGTGACTTATGGTTTTGTAAGCCCCATTGTAAGTGCACAAGCAAATATTTGGCGTTGTTTATTATTCGGGGTGTCAGGTTGATGGACCCAGGCTCACCCCCTGTTTATTTAGTTAGAGGAATCTAGTCTGAGGAGAACTACAAGTCAGACTTTTGTGATAGAAGCTTTGCAGACAAGGTCCAAGAGATCTCTGAGACTTCAATTTACAAAAGAACAGCTCTAAGAGTAAGGAATTCTGAGGAGAACAGACATCTTGAGATCTAGAATCTGCAAAGCCATGCAAAATAATGACAGCAAGGTGCAGGCTGTTTACAGCAAGGGACCTTACTGCTGTGGGAGGCGTACATTGCTCAAGCACCTGCCACACATTGATATGAACTGGCCATTTGTGTCTTAATCTGCACCCCTCAGTTCGGGAATTGCAGTAGGAGTTATGGACCTAGTTGCATATCCATGGTTACTTGCAAATAGCATATATAGAGAGAAAGACTGAGAGTACTACTACCTCTATCATTGTGTTTCCCATATCCTGCCATTGTGGAAATTGCTGCTCTGTAAGAAACTTCTGAACTGCTTCTTGTACTACAACACTCATCATCTACTCAGTAAAGAGACTTTGTTTTTTGCAACCCACAAGTCTGATTATTGTCTCTGTACTATGCTGGCGCTGCATCCACCCTCCTGCCTAGCACCCTAACCAAACATCTGACCGTCCACTCTGCCAAAAAGCCCGGACTGGTGGAATGTTACAATAATGTTGACCTTCTGGAAACTGCTCCCTTCTTCCAGGATCTTTGGAGCTCAGCCAGGTGACCAGACCATTGGATCTTGTTAATCTCTAATACCAAGGCCCTTCTTCCCTGATTACTTAGTTTGGTGGGGCAGCCAGCTCTACCTGCTGTGATTGGCTGGTATGGGCAACAAAGACAGTTTTTCTTCTAGACAGCTTCATGACCCTTCCTATCATGGAGTAACTGCGCTCTGTTTTAAAGAGTCAAGGACAAAATAATTATATGTCAATCGCTAACATCAACACAGTGGTTTTGTAAATGTAAAAACATAGCAATACCATAACAAATAACCGCAAAGCATGACTGCTATGTAATTACAGATCTGAAATGCCTGTTGTGTTTTCTTAACTACACAACACCTTTAAAGAGGTTTTCCAGGTGTAAAAAATTGATGACCTATCCTCAGGATAGGTTGTCTTCAATGTCAGATTGATGGGAGTCCGACTTCCGACAACCCTGGCGAATAACTGTTTAAAGTGGCCATGGTGCTCCAATAAGCACTGCAGCCTCTTCCTAGGCCAGTGACATCACATTCATCATCACATGGCCTATGTGCAGTGACGTCACATGGCCTATATGCAGCTGAGTCCCATTCAAGTGAGTGGACCTTGGCTGCAACACCAAGCACAGCTATATAATGTACGATGTTGTGCAGGGTGTTCTGTGAGGAGCATGGCATCACTTTCAAATAGTTGATCAGTGGGGATGGCGGGATTCAGACCCACATAGTTTGATGCTATGCTGGTGGTCCATGCCCATTCTTCCTCCTTCCCCCGCAGTTCAAGCTTCTGTTCCTACCAGGCACGCACAGCCTTCAAAATAATGCTCTTGCACTACTCAGTTATTCTGAGGCCTGCCTCTCATTGCCTGTAGGGTGTATACACATGTTCCTTTTAGTTCTTATAGGGCCAGCGTGTGCACATCTCGATCTTCCACCTTTGATATTTAGTAGTAGCAAATGGCTCCCCCAGCTTTTTTTTTTTATTAGTACCAGTTGTCCAGCCTTTTGTTGCCCCTGTCCTAACTTTTTTGAGATGCATTGTTGCCATCACATTCAAAATGAGTAAATTTTCAACATCACTTTCAACATCTGATATGTGTTCTACAATCTATTGTGAATAAAATATGGGTCTATGAGATTTGCAAATCTGCTTTTATTTACATGTTATACAGCGTCCCAACTTTGTTTGGAATTGGGGTTGTGTTAATACTGAGGAGAATGGGTTATGCTCCCTGATGTATGACACACACCAGGATATTAGACAATGATATTGACTTCTTTCTGATAGCATTCAATTCGCCTGCTGAATGTACAGAATAAGATTGCTTATTAAGCAGAATATTTCCAGTACGGTTTCTTTAGGTGTGCCCTTGACATGTCTGGATTTATAGAAAGGAAAGGAAGAATAAATTATATATTAGGATTAAATTGTTACTGCTGTGTACACTCCTAGAATTAATGATTATGTAACCCAGGAGGTTTAACATCACATTTGTTTTGGGACTCAGGCAATTTGAGAAGTAGCGAGTTAAAGCTGTGGTATCTATTGCCATCCCAGAACCCTTAGGGTCCAGGTGAACTCTTCTATGTTGCAATTACTTGGGACTGCTTGTATCCTTCTGTCTCCTTGGCTTTGGGATAATTAAAACTTGTTAACCCATTAAGGAGCGAGCAATTTTCCATTTTTGCATTTTTTGTGCCAACACTGGAGCTACAACAAAATAGCTGATCATTGTGCTGTGTGGTGTCAGACCCACACTGATCACATAGTGATGTCCAAACCTGATGATAAGCAGTCACTTATAAAATCCTTGAAACCCCTGTAATTGTTAATAGCAATCTCTGCCACTACCCCAGATTTCAACAAAAGTCAAGATAATTGCTCCATATAAATGGTACATCATCGATTGGTGCTCATTTTGGGCAAAACAAATCTACCCTTAGTTTAAAAACTGTGTGTGGGCGGCTCTACGGATCTTTATCTCTCCTAATTCTACATAGTTCACTACTTTTATACTAACACCTTAGTTGTCATTTCGAATGTGTTATATTTTAAATTTCTCTTTGAAACCTAGGTCATGAAGGTCTCCCTTCCAATTGTGTCTTCTCAACAGCAAAGCCCATGATGTTGTTGTCTTGACTTGTTTTTATTGGCGCTACTAATGCTTTAGGTTGGTCACAAGCTTGCACTGACAGTATGGAAAAAAAGCTAAAGCTGAATCATTTGTAGACCTGCTTAACAGCTTTTTTAGTGAGTTCACTGCTTAGGCATCATTTATGGCTTGCCTCCTCCTAAAGTAGAGACAGTTTAGACTCAGACGGCCAAATCACTCCATTACCAAAAATTCCAAGTAAAAGACAATGGAAAAACAGACCATTGCTAGTATTGAAGTATATTTCAAATTGAATTGTTAACTCCCTGCCCAGTATGTATAATGAATAGTACTATAATATAGCGCTATTCAGTGCCATTTTAATTACTACCCCATGGGATTCTCCTGGCTTATTGGATATGCCACTGACCTAAAATATGCACCAAAGTGAAGCAAAATTCAATGCATTTGTAGTGCATTTTCTATCTCCCTGTTGACTTTAAGCTAACATTTGGCCACAGCTATTTTTTGAAACAAAAAAAAATGTTATATGTTAAACCACCATCATTGTGATAGATATTGTCAAAACTAATGTCAGAAAATGTATGGGGTTCATGACAAATGTTATTTTTTTCAATGTATTTATGCTATAAAACTGCCATAAATGATAAATTTCTGGATGCCTGCAGCCAACACTAGGGGGAGCTCAGTACATACTGTATGAATTGATAGAGCTACACTAGAGCTCAATAGGAGGTGTATAAATCTATGTAGTGAGCTCCCCCTAGTGGTGGCTGCAGAAAATCCATTTGACTATGTCAAGAAGCAATGAGAACACTTCTGTGCTGGGCCCCTGTTCCACCAGTGGCCCTGTAGCTGTTGTGTGGTCCGCATCCATACATAGAGGGGACTTACAGGTTAGAAGCACCACTGCCGCATTTAAGACAATTGTGCTTCCTTCTGGCTACTACTGGCATGCTGATAAGTTATTTTCTAAAAAGCCATGGATAAGGCGCCCTGTGGCTATCATCCTGCTGTCATTGAATTAGCACTTTGGAAAGGCTGTTGATGTAGACACCACTGCTCATACTGAGAGCCAGAGAAGTGGGGTCCCATTTTTTGAACACTCAATAATATTATTGTCTGACATGTCTATTAAACCAGAAAATCTCTATAAACTGAAAAAATGCACACAGTATTGTCCAGAAGTATATATAAAGATTTTTCCCCTTTAATAATTGATGACCACCTTGAAGAAGTTTTTTTTTGCCTTCCTCTAGATCAACACAATAGGATTTCAGCCTGACTTCATTTCAGGACCTGTGTGTCTTTTTTCAATTCTTCCCAACTATGTAACTATATAACTAAATATGTATTTGATCAGTACAACTTCTACTAGCTCAGCTTTCCAAGGTACTGTCTGATCACTTACAGTATATTCCTTTACTTAATCCAAGATGCATTAGCATTTGTAGCTCCTTAACAAGATTTACAGGATTGTAACTGCAGAAGGCTTAAATAAATAAGTGAGCTATGAAAATACATAACTTACCTGATGATGATGATCTTCCTCCCATGATTCTGTTCAGATGGTGAGATGATCAAATGACTGGTTGTTGCTTTGGTTTATCAGATTTATATCCCAAATCTCAAGCTCCCTCCAGCATCGTCCCCTAAATATGTAGATGAGCTGGGTATGGCTCACCAAATTGATTTTAAGTGCAATACACTTGTTTTAGGGTTTCACAAGGTTGGGTGTGTGCAGCGTAAGGCTTCGCTGAGTTTATGTCAATTATGATTACTCAGAGAAAGTCATTAATTATCTTGTTTGTGTTCATGTAAGTAACAAATGCGGTCGGACTACCATCTCCACTAGGAAGGGATTTTCACACCAGAGAGAATTCTGACACTGTATATCTTACAGACATGTCATAAAGCACTAATAGTTGTGTATAGTTCCTCTCTGACCCCTAACTACTGTAAGAACAGAGAGTTCTTACTTGCCTGGTGATTTGACTACTGCATCCAAATGGAGTTTAACTGATAAAGGCAAGCTCTATTCATTCAAGTCTATGGGTGTTACAGAGACAGTTGACCAGGTTTGGCAACCATGAAAGTCACCTTTCCAGGTGTGGATTGGGAATCTAAGGTGGCCCTTGAAAAAAATACCTAAAAGTGGCCCCATATAGTAGGAGGGTCTAAATTGACAGTAGGTGGGGCAAGAAAAGTAGGGGGTCAGCAATACCATAGAGCAAAACACCACATACCACAGTGCCACACAATATCTTGTCCCAAAAGCTATTCCTCCAAGTTGGCCATTTTCTGTCCTCCTCTTCCAGTTGTGTCTGATTAAGATATGGAGCAGGGGGCTTAGGAGGTGAGTTGCAGGACATAGTTGAATTCAGGAGGGCATGTTGCTGACTGGGTACATGAGTACCTGAGTGGTTAATTACAACTGATGGCTTATTATGTACGCAGCCAGCAGCAGAGATAGGGGATTGGATGGCCCCTTGGGCCTTGGCCCACCGGGAAATTTCCCTGTAAGGTCCATGGCCAATCTGCCCCTGCACCTTTCCCTCCACTCTCCACAAGGGACTAGTGTCTAAAGGGCATAGACTGAATAGGAAGCACTGAGGGACTTAGGTGACGTTTCTGATCTGTTACATGGTGTTACTTGCATGTGTAATAAAAGTGGCCTACTGTATGTCTGCTGGCATGTCTCATCTCCCACCAGGCACAGCCACTTTATACTCCTGCTCTGCCTGGTGCATGCTCCCATAGGGTGTGTAAAACTCTTCCTGGCTCTTAATGGGCCACTTTATGCCTTTATATAGAACTACTAGCGCATTAGTGTTGGGCGAGCATGCTCGGCCGAACACTTTATTCTCTCGAGCATGGCTATGCTCGGCACATTGTGGTGTTCGGCCGAACACCGCATGTGCTCGAGCGCCATGCTCGAGTCCTCTCCCCGCATGTTTCTTGGCTGCTACGCAGCCAATCAGCGTGCGGGGGGGTACTGGCATTCACTGTAATGCCATCACCATATTGGCTACTGGCATTACAGTGACTGGCTGGCCGGGAATGCGTCATCGGGTGCTATAAAGCACCCGGTGACATGTGACCCGGGTCAGTCTTAGGCTCCATTCACATGTGCTGTTTTTCTTTCCTGATTCGATACAGATTTTTTTAGGACCCATTGAAATGAATAGATCCAGATCAGGATCAAATCAGGAAAGAAAAACAGGATATGTGAATGGAGCCTTAGTCAGGGAGAGCTGCTAAAAAGAGGGACATCTAGTGTAGGGACAGGAATTTGTTAGGCAGGGTTAGTTTTTCTTTTCAAAAGACCCAAAAGTCCTTTTAAAAAACTATTGTTTTATCTGGCTGCAATATATATATTTTTAGGGGGGGCAAAAATTGCGCAAAATTGCCTGACCTTAACACCACCTGGGCAGCGTCTGCTGTATAACGTTTGTGCATCCTAAATACCTGTGACATCTGGTGTATTTTTTTTCTGCCGCTAATCAAGGCGACATTACCTGCCCTGTGTCTGCTGTATAATGTTTGTGCATTCTAAATACCTGTGACATTCAGTGTATTTTTTATGCCGCTAATCAAGGCGACATTAACTGCACTGCGTCTGCTGTATAACGTTTGTGAATCCTAAATACCTGTGACATTCAGTGTAATTTTTTCTGCCGTTAGTGAGGGCGATATTACCTGCGCTACGTCTTCTGTATAACGTTTGAACATCCTAAATACCTGTGTCAATCAGTGTAATTTTTGCTGCCGTCAGTGACAGCGATAATACCTGCACTACGTCTGCTGTAGAGATGAGCAAATCCTAAAAGATTCGGGGATTCGGTATTCGGCCCGAATCCCACCGCGGGATTCGTGGATTCGGGCCGAATCACGAATCCCATTAAAGTCTATGGGAGACCCGAATCTTTATGCAGGGGCCAAAGGTTCTGCACAGTCAAGTTTGCCCCAACATGTGAAAACCTCAGAAAATGATGAACACCTTGGAAATGCATAGGAAACACCAGGGGCAGCATGTAGGGATGCCTCTGAGGCTCCCTAAGGGCTCATTCAGACGTCCGTTTGGTGTTGTCCGTGTTTTGCGGATCCGCAAAACATGGACAGCGGCCCATGTGCAGTCCGCAATTTGCGGAACGCACATGATAGAAATGCCTTTTCCTGTCCGTGGATCCGGACAAGAATAGGACATGTTCTATTTTTTTCTGGACCCACGGAACGGAAGTGTGGATCTTTTGCGGCCCCATTGACTGTGAATGGGTCCGCACCTGGTCCGCACCTGGTCCGCAAATTGCGGATCGGATGCGGACGATTTTTGCGGACTGAGGCTGATGCTGCAGGTCCCTACCTTATGTAAATTTAGGTCACATGTCACTGCCAGCCAATCACTGCTGGGGAGGTATAGGGGCTGTTACATCACAGTAGGCGTTCCCACAGGCTTCCCTTTGATGCTGATTGGCTGAAAAAATCGGGCATTTCAAATTGGCAGTGACTCACGAATCTTCATGAATCCGCGCTGCCTCGGGATGCCAAGCCGAGCCGAGCTGAAGCGGGCAAGATTCGTGCTGCTCCGGCTCGCTCATCACTAGTCTGCTGTATATTGTTTGAACATCCTAAATACATGTGACATTCAGTGTCATTTCCTAACAATTTTCCCCTAAAATCGATTTATATTCGGTTTTGGGCGTATTATTGTCATTCTGTAAAAGTGGCGTAATACTCGGACAACATCATTCCCAGCAGCGACTTGGGAGTTCAAGATGCATCCAGACATCCTCCCTATGCTGTTCCCAAACCACTGAGCCTCCCTGCTGCCCATACACATGGCCTACACATACACATGGGCTCATACACATGGGCTAATCTGTCCCTTGCCTACGACAGCATTCCTCTTAGCAAATATTGCATCTTCTCCTATGGAAAGGAACCTAAGAAAAAGGTTCCTACCTTGTCTAAGGCCCATAAAAGTGTGTATTTTAGCCTTCTGTGCCTGATCTCTTCCTGACCTGACCTTGTACTGATCACCGTATCGACCCTATGCTGCCTGCTCTGATCTATTGTCTGTTTATGTATTGCACAAATTCTGCCTCTCCTGACCTGGGCTTGCCCTCTGACCTCGCTACTGCCTGTCCCCTTGGGGCCAAGCACTGATATCTCTTGACCAACCTGAGGTTGGCAACCTATGAATGGATACAGGTAGTAGCCTAGTGGCCATTGCAGTGATGTTCAGATCCCTGTGCAGGGGTGAAAGATTGAAAACCAGGGGACCACTTTGACAATGCCATCAGGAGTAGGCTCAAGTCAGATCTGTTCAGTGGCCCAGTGGGTCCACACCTACTTTGTTGCAGTATGGAGCTGCACTTACTATACTGTATTATTATAAAGTGTGTTGTGTGTTATATGATGTGGTATATAACCTTTAATGGTTATTTATTTTAAAAAAGAGTAGCATGCAGCATTAATATGACTAGGTTTTAAAACATTTGTTTAGTAAAATAAGAGTAAGTATTATAGTAATATATACGCTAATTTTTTATCTAGATGACTGTCAAACTCATGCAAATTTTGTGATTTCAGGTGTGCCAAACTTTCATGCAGTGATCATGTAGCCAGTAACATAGATACAATGTGCCAGAAAATGTTCAATTTCATCAAATATCCAAAGGAACCTCAAAACATTATGGACACTTTTATTAGTTGTACATCTAGAATTGGTAAGATACACCAGATTTCCACTTAAGATATAAAAATGTCACAGATGTAGATAAAGCCTTATGGGCCCTGGTACAAAAATTCAGTTTGGGTTACTTTTATTAACTGGGTCAATGTGCAGTTATAATCCAGTGGTCTATCGCAGAGAAGAGTTATTGGCCACTTTCTTGGCAAACTAGGGTACT
This sequence comes from Rhinella marina, assembly GCA_900303285.1. NCBI lineage: Eukaryota > Metazoa > Chordata > Amphibia > Anura > Bufonidae > Rhinella > Rhinella marina. Next base: position 69,001 of record ONZH01019336.1, on the reverse strand, counting down.
GAACAAGTGAATGCAAAAATACCTGGTGATCTTAGGTATTGAAGAGGCCAGTGAGAATATCCCAGGACAATGCAGAGATTAATTTCAGTAGCCCTGGTGGTCTAGGATAGTTAGATTTATGCCAACATCCTTGGTAGTCTAGGACAGTGAGGATGTTAAACTCAGCATCCCTAATGGCTTAGAACAGTGAAGGGGTTTGTACTGCTTTGCTGGCTGTTTAGTACCAGAGAAGAGATTAACATTACTCATGTGTGATAGTGTAGAATAGTGAAAAGAAATTGATAAGGTTATTGTCAGCATCCATTGTGGTCTAGAACAGTGAAAGGGCAGTGGTCTAGACCAGTCAATTGGCAAATATCAGCATTTTTGGTTTATAGGACAATGAATTAATATCAACATCTCTGGTGATCAAGGACAATGCAAGGATTAATATCAGCATCCCTGGTGTTCTAGGGCAGTGAAGAGGTTAATATAGAAATCCTGGGTAGTCTCTTCCAGTGAAAGGCTTAATAATTCATACCCACGATAGTCGTGCATGTCTATTCCTGCTTCATTCAATTCATTGGAACTACTAAAGATGATTCAGTCTGGCAATCTCCTAGATTTGAATAGGGTTGCAGGGAAGAGGGTAGAGCAATCTCGTCAGTCAGACCTCCGCTGACCATGCTTCTGCTATTTCTGTGGATAGGCGATAAGTGTTGTTCATGGGAAAAACATTTTAATTGTTGGAAGGTATTATAGATATATATCTTTCACCCATGAATCTAAAATTCATAATGACAGTAGAAGATCAATCTCTGACTAGCTGATCTCTCGGATTAGTATCTGACTAGCCTTATCTCCCTCCTATTCAGTAATGTCTGGAAATGTGATGTAACTAGAGTTGAGCGAACGTGCTCGTAACGAGCACTTTACTGCTCGGATCCCCTGCGCTCGCATGGGCGCAGCCATCCGGATCTGTCCTCTTCACCCGACTGCACCCAACGGATCCGGATGCCTGCGGCCATGCGAGCGCAGGGGATCCGAGCAGTACAGTGCTCGTTACGAGCACGTTCGCTCAACTCTAGATGTAACCTAATTGTCACTATGTCCTATACTCACCACAAATCTCAAGATGAAAAACTATGAATGTGAGAAAGCTGGGAGCCTTTTTTTTTGTTAATTTAGCATTTTTTTCCTAACACTTTTAAGGGGTATTCCAATTTAGAGATATTGATGACCCATAATCAGGCTAAGTCAGCAATATTAGATTGGTTTAACTCTGATCAGTTGATTGATGGGGGTGCCAAGAGTTGGGTCCCCACTAATCTAAAATTGATGACCTATACTTAGTATAGATAATTAGGGATGAGCGAGTAGTGTTCGATCGAGCTGGTATTCGATCGAATACTACGCTATTCGCCGTACTCGATTTCGTTCGAGTATAACGGCGATGGCGCACTTAGAATTCGTTTCCCCTCCCACCTTCCCTGGCGCTCTTTTTCCACCAATCACCATGCAGGGGGGGTATGACAGGCACGCTGAGCACGCTGGCAGCGCGAAAACGGCGTCTACATGCATTGGCTGGAAAAACCATGTGACCTCGAATCATAAAAACTTAGCTCTTCCTGCTCGTTCGCATATGCTGCGTGAACTTAGTCAGGGACAGAGGCTGGAGAAGGGAGAGACAGGTTTTAGCTGTTGGACAGGCAGGAGCGTGATTAAAAGCCCTTATCAGGGCTACTATAGTGCAGTACAGTGATAGCTTTACTACAATATAGACTTTACAGAGAACGGCTGCTGTATTCAGGGATAGCTGCTGGAGTAGGGACAGAGAGAGGCATTAGTGGTGTATTAGGTGCTCTGCTACATACCAAACTATATTTGGCACTACTGCTGTGTACCTTGAAATATACAATATCTAGGCCTTTTAATTGGCCACTGTACTGTGCGTTCTCTTGCTAAATAATTTCACATACCTGGTGTAAATACCCACCGTCTGAACAGTTAGTACACGGCTGTGTACCTTGAAATATACAATATCTAGGCCTTTTAATTGGCCACTGTACTGTGCGTTCTCTTGCTAAATAATTTCACATACCTGGTGTAAATACTCACCATTTGAACAGTTAGTACACGGCTGTGTACCTTGAAATATACAATATCTAGGCCTTTTAATTGGCCACTGTACTGTGCGTTCTCTTGCTAAATAATTTCACATACCTGGTGTAAATACCCACCGTCTGAACAGTTAGTACACGGCTGTGTACCTTGAAATATACAATATCTAGGCCTTTTAATTGGCCACTGTACTGTGCGTTCTCTTGCTAAATAATTTCACATACCTGGTGTAAATACCCACCGTCTGAACAGTTAGTACACGGCTGTGTACCTTGAAATATACAATATCTAGGCCTTTTAATTGGCCACTGTACTGTGCGTTCTCTTGCTAAATAATTTCACATACCTGGTGTAAATACCCACCGTCTGAACAGTTAGTACACGGCTGTGTACCTTGAAATATACAATATCTAGGCCTTTTAATTGGCCACTGTACTGTGCGTTCTCTTGCTAAATAATTTCACATACCTGGTGTAAATACCCACCGTCTGAACAGTTAGTACACGGCTGTGTACCTTGAAATATACAATATCTAGGCCTTTTAATTGGCCACTGTACTGTGCGTTCTCTTGCTAAATAATTTCACATACCTGGTGTAAATACCCACCGTCTGAACAGTTAGTACACGGCTGTGTACCTTGAAATATACAATATCTAGGCCTTTTAATTGGCAACTGTACTGTGCATTCTCTTGCTAAATAATTTCACATACCTGGTGTAAATACCCACCGTCTGAACAGTTAGTACACGGCTGTGTACCTTGAAATATACAATATCTAGACCTTTTAATTGGCAACTGTACTGTGCGTTCTCTTGCTAAATAATTTCACATACCTGGTGTAAATACCCACCGTCTGAACAGTTAGTACACGGCTGTGTACCTTGAAATATACAATATCTAGGCCTTTTAATTGGCAACTGTACTGTGCGTTCTCTTGCTAAATAATTTCACATACCTGGTGTAAATACCCACCGTCTGAACAGTTAGTACACGGCTGTGTACCTTGAAATATACAATATCTAGGCCTTTAAATTGGCAACTGTACTGTGCATTCTCTTGCTAAATAATTTCACATACCTGGTGTAAATACCCACCGTCTGAACAGTTAGTACACGGCTGTGTACCTTGAAATATACAATATCTAGGCCTTTTAATTGGCCACTGTACTGTGCGTTCTCTTGCTAAATAATTTCACATACCTGGTGTAAATACCCACCGTCTGAACAGTTAGTACACGGCTGTGTACCTTGAAATATACAATATCTAGGCCTTTAATTGGCCACTGTACTGTGCGTTCTCTTGCTAAATAATTTCACATACCTGGTGTAAATACCCACCGTCTGAACAGTTAGTACACGGTTGTGTACCTTGAAATATACAATATCTAGGCCTTTTAACTGGCCACTGTACTGTGCGTTCTCTTGCTAAATAATTTCACATACCTGGTGTAAATACCCACCGTCTGAACAGTTAGTACACGACTGTGTACCTTGAAATATACAATATCTAGGCCTTTTAATTGGCCACTGTACTGTGCGTTCTCTTGCTAAATAATTTCACATACCTGGTGTAAATACCCACCGTCTGAACAGTTAGTACACGGCTGTGTACCTTGAAATATACAATATCTAGGCCTTTTAATTGTCCACTGTACTGTGCGTTCTCTTGCTAAATAATTTCACATACCTGGTGTAAATACCCACCGTCTGAACAGTTAGTACACGGCTGTGTACCTTGAAATATACAATATCTAGGCCTTTTAATTGGCAACTGTACTGTGCGTTCTCTTGCTAAATAATTTCACATACCTGGTGTAAATACCCACCGTCTGAACAGTTAGTACACGGCTGTGTACCTTGAAATATACAATATCTAGGCCTTTTAATTGGCAACTGTACTGTGCGTTCTCTTGCTAAATAATTTCACATACCTGGTGTAAATACCCACCGTCTGAACAGTTAGTACACGGCTGTGTACCTTGAAATATACAATATCTAGGCCTTTTAATTGGCAACTGTACTGTGCGTTCTCTTGCTAAATAATTTCACATACCTGGTGTAAATACCCACCGTCTGAACAGTTAGTACACGCTGTGTACCTTGAAATATACAATATCTAGGCCTTTTAATTGGCCACTGTACTGTGCGTTCTCTTGCTAAATAATTTCACATACCTGGTGTAAATACCCACCGTCTGAACAGTTAGTACACGGCTGTGTACCTTGAAATATACAATATCTAGGCCTTTTAATTGGCCACTGTACTGTGCGTTCTCTTGCTAAATAATTTCACATACCTGGTGTAAATACCCACCGTCTGAGCAGTTAGAACACTGCTGTGTACCTTGAAATATACAATATCTAGGCCTTTTAATTGGCCACTGTACTGTGCGTTCTCTTGCTAAATAATTTCACATACCTGGTGTAAATACCCACCGTCTGAACAGTTAGTACACGGCTGTGTACCTTGAAAAATACAATATCTAGGCCTTTTAATTGTCAACTGTACTGTGCGTTCTCTTGCAAAATAATTTCACATACCTGGTGTAAATACCCACCGTCTGAACAGTTAGTACACGGCTGTGTACCTTGAAATATACAATATCTAGGCCTTTTAATTGGCCACTGTACTGTGCGTTCTTTTGCAAAATAATTTCACGGCTGTGAAGGCAAAATATTTTAACCAAAAAAAAATAAAATGCGGAGGGGGGCTAGCGGAATAGGACGTGGACGAGGACGGGGGCGCGGAAATGCTGTTGGGGGCCTTGTTGAAGCCAGTGGGGATACAATGCGTGCTGGTGAGGGTCAGCAAGGATCCCGCTCATCCAGAATCCCTGCCTTTATGGGACAGTTAAGCAGGGGGCGGGTTACACCGCTGTTGAGGCCTGAGCAGGTTGAACAGGTGGTGCAATGGATAGCCGATAGCGCTTCCACACAGTTGTCCACCAGCCAGTCATCCACACAGTCTCACTCTGACCCTCCTTCCTCCACACCTGGCCAACAGAGTCATCCCACCATTGACCCCTCCCAGGAGCTCTTTTCGGGTCCTTTTTCAGATGTGCCGGAAGAATCCCAGGAGCTAGCAGAGGAATTTGTTTGTAGTGATGCCCAAACACTTGAGTTTTCGCCATCTCCTGCTGATGTGGACCCTGAGCCAGCATCTGTTATCATGAGCGATGATGATGATGAGACGCAGTTGCCATCAAGGGAGGCTGTTGGAATGTCCAGTGGGCAGGAGGAGGAGCAGAGTGAGGAAGTGGAAGAGGAGGTGGTGGATGACGAAATGACCGACCCCACTTGGCCAGGGGTGATGTCCAGCGAGGAAAGCAGTGGAGAGGTGGTGGTCTGCGCAGCACCGAAAAAGGCAGCAAGAGGCAGAGGGATGTCCAGAGGCAGAGGGATGTCCACAGGCAGAGGGATGTCCACAGGCAGAGGGATGTCCACAGGCAGAGGACAGTCCAGACAGAGTAGTGAGGCCACAGCCAGCACGGCCGAAGCTGTTCCCGGCAGCGGGCAGTCGCGCGAAGCTCCCCCATCGAGGCCTCGTACTTCTGTGGTGTGGAGATTTTTTAATGTTTGTGCGGATGACAAACTGAGCGCGGTTTGCACACTCTGCCACTCAAAACTGAGTAGGGGCTCTGAGAAGAGCAATCTGACCACCTCAGGCATGCGGCGTCACTTGGAAGTCAAGCACTGGGCTGAGTGGGAGAGAGCAAACGCAATACAACCTGCGCCCGGTCTTGCTGCCACTGCCTCTTCCCCTTTGTTGTGTGCTGCCACTGCGGTCCAGACCTCCAGCCAGGACACCTCCACATCTGCCTCTGCCTTGGCTACTTTGGGGCCTTCTCCTTCAGCCTCCCCTTCCCCCGCCTCTTTGCCTGCACCTTCACACTCCTCGTCCCAACAACTGTCCATCTCGCAGGCGTTCGACCGCAGGCGGAAGTACGCCTCGAGTCACCCCCAAGCCCAAGCCTTAAACTGCCACATCTCCAAACTGCTGGCCCTGGAGATGTTGCCGTTTAGGCTTGTGGAGACGCAGGCCTTCCGCGACCTGATGGCGGCTGCCGCACCTCGCTATTCCGTCCCCAGCCGCCACTACTTTTCCCGGAGTGCCGTCCCCGCCCTGCACCAGCACGTGTCGCGTAACATCAGGCGGGCCCTGAGGTACGCAGTCAGCGCAAAGGTCCACTTGACCACCGACTCGTGGACAAGCGCTTGCGGCCAGGGACGATACATCTCTTTGATGGCACACTGGGTGAATGTTGTGGAAGCGGGGATGGGGTCGCAAACAGAGACGGCCTACCTACCACCCCCGCCCAAGATTGCCAGCATGGGTTCTGATAAACCCCCCTCCTCTTCCTCCTCTTCCTCCTCCTCTGCCTTAACATCGCCCTCAGCCGCTAGCTGGAAGCGTTGCAGCACTGGCGCGGGGAGACGTCAGCAGGCGGTGCTTAAGCTCATCAGCTTGGGCGACAGGAAGCACAGCGCCCCAGAGGTGAGGGACGCCATATTGCAGCAGACGGAGATGTGGCTGTCGCCGCTGCAGCTAGGACCAGGCATGGTCGTGTGCGATAACGGCCGTAACCTGGTGGCGGCTCTGGAGCTTGCCGAACTCAATCACGTACCATGCCTGGCCCACGTTTTTAATCTGGTAGTCCAAAAATTTCTAAAGACTTACCCCAACCTGGCAGAGCTACTGGTGAAAGTGCGGCGCTTGTGCGCTCACTTTCGGAAGTCAACTGTAGCTGCTGCTAGCTTAAAAAAACTCCATTTGCCTGAACATCGGCTGTTGTGCGACCTTCCGACTCACTGGAATTCCACCTATTCCATGTTGGCCAGGGTGTGTGAGCAGCAGAGAGCATTGATGGAGTACCAGATTATGAATCCACGCGTGCCTCCAACTCAGCTCCCTCAGTTTGCCAACCACGAGTGGCCATGGATGGCAGACATATGCGATGTACTGCGTATCTTTGAGGAGTCCACCAAGAAGGTCAGCAGCGAGGACGCTATAGTGAGCGTAACCATCCCGCTCCTATGCGTCCTTAAAGAATCGCTCATCGCAATAAGGGAGAACGCATTGCACGCAGAGGAGACGGGGGTAGGAGGAGACGCAACGGAGCTACACAGTCAGACCACACTTTTGTCTGCTTCACGGTGGCAGTTGCAGGAGGAGGAGGATGAGGAGGAGGACGACGTGGAGGTGGCTGTGGAAGAGGAGGAGGATGCTGGCGGCGAGGGTAGCAGTCAGGCTGTGTGCGTCCCATTGGTTCACCGCGGATGGGGCGGAGAGGAGGCGGAAGAGGAAGAGGAGGAAATGGCAAGTGATCCTTCAGGTGGGGGCAGTGACGTCATGCCTATTCAGAGTCTGGCACACATGGCTGACTTCATGCTGGGCTGCTTTTCCCGGGACACACGTGTTGTCCGGATAGTGGAGAACAAACTGTACTGGGTCTTCGCACTCCTGGACCCCCGGTATAAAGATAACGTCTCCTCTTTTATTCCGGTAGAGGAGAGGACGAATCGATTGCTGGAATACCAGAGGGAACTCGTGCAGAACATGATGGAGATTTTCCCACCCACCATCGCTGGCGGCAGAGAGGAGAGGGTCTCCCAGAGTCCCACATCAATCAGGCCCACAGCCACCAGGGGAACACTCTCCAAGGTGTGGGACACGTTCATGGCACCCCCTCGTGCAACTTCCATCACTGCGGGGCCCGCTATCAGCAGGAGGGACAAGTATCGACGGATGTTGCGGGAGTACCTGGCAGACCGTAACCCTGTCCTCCCCGATCCCTCGGCGTCCTACACTTACTGGGTCTCCAAGTTGGACACGTGGCTGGAACTGTCCCTGTACGCCTTGGAGGTGCTTGCCTGCCCTGCCGCCAGCGTGCTATCAGAAAGGGTGTTCAGCGCAGCCGGGGGCATTATAACTGATAAGCGCAGCCGCCTGTCAACAGACAGTGCCGACAGGCTGACGCTAATCAAAATGAACAGCGGATTGACCCGGACTTTGCTTCTCCAACCGTGGAAAGCAGCCAAAAGTGAAGTGCCATCTGTATGAAGTGCCATTTCCTCCTCCACCTCCTCCTCCTTAACCGCCATAGAATTGCTCCGTAAATAAAAAAATTTTATATATTTATGGCTCACCTCTTGGGCCTCCACAAAATTTTTAAGAGGTCTCACCTCTTGGGCCTCCACATAATTTTTAAGACATTTCACCTCTTTAGCCTCCACATAATTTTTAAGATGTCTCACCTCTTTAGCCTCCACACAATTTTTAAGACGTCTCACCTCTTTAGCCTCCACATAATTTGTAAGAGGTCTCACCTCTTGGGCCTCCACATAATTTTTAAGAGGTCTTATCTCTTGGGCCTCCACATAATTTTTAAGAGGTCTCACCTCTTGGGCCTCCACATAATTTGTAAGAGGTCTCACCTCTTGGGCCTCCACATAATTTTTAAGATGTCTCACCTCTTTAGCCTCCACACAATTTTTAAGACGTTTCACCTCTTGGGCCTCCACATAATTTTTAAGAGGTCTCGCCTCTTTAGCCTCCACACAATTTTTAAGACGTCTCACCTCTTGGGCCTCCACATAATTTTTTTTTTTTTTAACTGTTTATTTTATTAGCACCAAAGAAGGCGCATCATTTTCCAAACATTTTTTAAAGACATAAACAAGGATTACTGTAAAGAACAAAACAAAACAAAAAAAAAGATCGACACAAGACTTCAAGATCAATATGCATACATAATGAACATTTTGCAGAAGTAAGCCTGTTGGAATATCAGTATGTCAGATGCATCAATAAAGCTGACAGTACCAACTATTCTCGTGTCTTTGTACAATATCAAAATATAGTCAAAACAAAGACCAAAGAGACACCACAAAGACAAACAAGGAGGGAGGTAAAGGATAAGACATAGGGGGAAAAGGGGTAGAGGAGGGGGGGATTCAAGGGTATGATGGATGTTCATCCCATGGCAGCCAGACTGCATTGAACCTGTCCAGAGAGTTGTTAATGGAAGCCGTAAGGTAATCTAGAGATCTAACGTCCCTAACCCTGGCCAGAAACGTTGACATGGATGGGGGTGTGGTTTGTTTCCAAGATTTAGCTATAAGGGATTTAGCTGCTGTACAAAGGAGCAGAAACAATCTGGAAGCCTGGCTACGCATCCCCCGGGGAGGGAGATTCAGCAAGTAGGTCATTGGGTCTAAATTCACTGATGTTGAGAAAAGCGACTGGATCACCCCTCTGACACCATCCCAAAAGGGGACAATTAAGGGACACGTCCAAAAGATGTGGTATAAGGTACCAGCATCCCCCATGCAGCACCAGCAGACCAAGGGGATGGCAGGGTTCAGAGAATGGAGAAGAGCTGGAGTATGATACCAGTGCATAAGTAGCTTATACTGCGTTTCTTTATAAGTGGTGCAAATAGATGATTGTGCTGCTCTATTCCAAATGATCTGCCAGGCCGCATGGGAGATAGGGGACCCAATGTCCCTGGCCCATTTGTCCATATATTTATGATGAGGAAGTTCATCTGCATTTGGGGTAGCTAGGAGGCGATAAATCACAGAAATAAGACCTTTGGTGTCTGTACCCAATCGACATAGGCGTTCAAATCTAGTGGGAATGGAGACCTGGAGGGTTCCAAAGAGAGAGCTGACATAATGACGGGCCTGTAGATAATGGAAGCTTTCCGATCTCGGTAAGTTAGCCTGTTCCTGTAACTGTGCAAAAGATTTGAATTGCCGACTAAAAGCATCCACAGTGTCGGCTATGCGAAAGAGACCCAGGGATGACCAAACGCGGACCATGGGGGTAGTCCGACTAGAGGGTATAGCGGGGTTGTATAGGAGAGAGATCATTGAAGAATGCGGGGAGGCCAGGGCAAAGCGCCTACTACAAGAATCCCAGATTAGTTTAGTAAAGGCCATAGGGCCCAATAATGTAGGGTGAGGAGTCACTGGTGTTTGTTGCCATAAAAAGGTGTTCGGGTGTATAGGAGCTATCCACAATTTTTCTATCTCCACCCACTTAGTGTATGCCTGATGGGAAGCCCAGAAGGGTATGACTCGCAGGTGAGAGGCCCAGTAATAATGTAAGATATTAGGGACCGAGAGACCCCCCCTGTCTGTAGCCGCACACATGACACTGCGAGGGATTCGGTGTCGTTTACCCTGCCATATAAAATCAAAAATGGCCTGCTGCATTCGTTTAATATCTACCAAAGGAACGCGGACAGGGAGAGTCTCAAAATAATATATAAGCTTTGGGAGTAGTGACATTTTCACTGCTGCTATGCGACCCAGAAGACATAGGAACAGCGGTTTCCATTTGTGGAGAAGGTTCTTCAATTCCCGAAATAGAGGAGGGAAGTTTCTAGAGTACATGGAGGAGTAGGAGGGGGTTATAAAGACTCCCAAATATTTCAGGGCCTCCGTCGTCCAGCAGTAAGAGTAATTACTTCTAAGCCGTTGGAGGTCCTCTGGGGGTATAAGGATGGGAAGAGCTGCTGTTTTAGTAGTGTTAATTTTGTACCCAGAGTACGACCCGTACGTCCCAAGGGCTGCCTGCAGATTAGGTAAAGTAATATGGGGATTAGTAAGAGTAAGTAGAACATCATCTGCGTATAGTGAGACTTTAAATTCCTTATCTCGGACTTTAAGACCTTTGATATCAGGGTTCATGCGAATATGTGCGGCAAGGGGTTCAATACAAAGGGCAAAAATCAGTGGTGACAAGGGGCAGCCCTGACGTGTACCATTAGAAATAGAGAAAGATGCAGAGGAACAGTGTGAGAGCTTGACTATAGTGGAAGGGGAGGAATAGAGTCCATGAATAGCTTGCAGGTATGGCCCAGATATCCCAAACACCCGGAGGGTTTCAAATAAAAATGACCAATTAATGCGGTCAAAAGCCTTTTCAGCGTCCAGGCTTAATATTAGTGCTGGCGTGTTAGTACGATTCGCCACATCAATAAGGTTGAGAACCCTTCGGGTGTTATCTCCCCCCTGACGACAAGGGACAAACCCCACCTGATCCTTGTGGATCAGTGTTGGGAGCCAGGCATTCAAACAAACAGCTAGGATGCGAGTAAAAATTTTCAAGTCCGCATTTAATAATGAGATTGGTCTGTAACTCTTGCAGTCTTGAGGATCCTTACCCGGTTTGGGGATAACTACAATGTGAGACGCCAGCATAGTAGGAGGTACGGGCGAGCCCTGCAGGAACGAGTTATAGAGGGCTAGGAGATGTGGAAAGAGTTCAGCCCCAAAAGTCTTATAATACAGATCAGTAAATCCGTCCGGGCCAGGCGACTTCCCATTCGGAAGACCCTTCACCACCTCACCCAACTTCTCTGCCGTAATAGGTGCGTTTAGTTGAGTTACCGCCTCTGGAGGGAGCTTAGGGAGGGAACAGGAGCTCAAATAGTCCCTCATGTGCGATATTGGGAGGGGATGCTGAGCGTCGCAATTTAAATTGTATAACTTGGCGTAATAGTCATGAAAACAACGAGCTATAGCGGAGGGGTGATATTGGGGGCATCCAGAAGGGTCTCTGACTACCTGAGGTGTACTATTAACCACCCTATCCCGTAGCTGTTTAGCTAATATTGTATGAGCCTTGTTCCCCTTCTCATAGAACCTCTGTCTGGAGTACAGCAGCATGCGTTCTACTTTATAAGTGACTATATCTTTAAGTTTAGCTCGAGCAGCTACCAGGGCCCTTAAGAGGGAGATGCTGGGTCTACTGTGTAGTTGTGTTTGCAGGGAAAGAATCTTAGTCGAAAGCTTACGTTCTTGATGAAGCCTGTCCTTCTTTATGCGAGCAGCCAGAGCAATACACTGGCCTCGCACTACAGCTTTATGTGCCTCCCACAACGTGGCCTGGGAAGACACCGAATCCACATTATCCAAAAAATAGTTTTGAATAAACTGTTTGACGTCCATGCGCGTGGGTAGGGCTTTCAGCAGCGAGTCATTGAGACGCCAGTGACATGTGCGAGGTGGACGAGGTTGGGCCCTAAGAGTGAGAGAGACAGGAGCATGATCAGACCATGAGATTTGGTCTATAGTGACTTCTTGCAGTAATTTCAGGGCGAGAGAATTACCAAAAAAATAATCTATCCTAGTATGTGTTTTGTGAGGGGGAGAGTAAAACGTAAACATTCGACTAGTGGGATTGTCAATCCTCCAGAGATCATAAAGGGTAGACTTACGGATGGTGCTGCGGAACTCCCTAGCGAGACGTGTTGTAGCCTGAGAGGGCACCGTAGGCGATAGTGGGAGTTTATCAGCCGATTCTGAGAAGACCATGTTAAAGTCTCCCCCTACGATCCAGGCCGCAGGAGGCAGCTCATGAAGTTGATTGAGAACCTTACGTACGAATGACAATTGGGAAGTATTGGGGGCGTATAAATTACATAATATTACAGGAGAGTTCTGATAAGTGCCCTCTAGGATTATGTATCGACCATCTGGGTCAACATGTGAGGTGTGAATAGAGATAGGGCAAGAAGTGGAAAGCAAGATGGCGACCCCCGCTTTTCGTCTAGTCTGGTTAGCCATATACACCTGAGGGTAATAGCGTTTAGCGAAGTGGAAGGTCCCCTTCTGGTCATAGTGGGTCTCCTGTAAAAAAGCCACATCCGCGTGTAGATTGCGCAACTCACGGAGGGCCAACCGTCTCTTAGTGTTAGACCCTAACCCCTTAACATTTAGCGACACAATTGTAGCCATGAATAATAGAGGAAGTATCTAATTAAATAAGGGGGAAGTCAACTCACCCTCAAGGCTTCCAGCAAAATCACCAAGAGGCCGAGCAGGAGTAACCCCCTTTCGTCAACCTTCTCAAGCAAAGTTCTTCGGGAGGAGGGTAGCAGGTAAAAGGTATAGAAGGGGAAGGAAGGGAGGAACACTGACACTGGGAGACAAGACAAACAAATGAAATACAAAGAACAGATGAAATATCAACCAAAATTGAATTAACAGACCTGTATGACAGGGTCTGAAATGGGACTAGATCTGTCGAAAATCGGCAGGACTGACGTACAGGTCTCCTCCTCCTGTAAACGAAGGAAATGAGGAGAGCTGAGGTAGCCGCGTCCCTACAGAGGGGTCATAGAGAACCCAGCAAGATCCAACAGAGCAGAACCGCAAACCAGTAATAACTAAACTCCGGACAAACGTGACCGTGCATGAATTCAGATTGGGTACTGCCCGTGCCGTCCCAGCAAAAAAGCCGGACCGGCAAAGACAGCACCAGTGGTAGGCCCTGAGCTGGCAGGCAAACCAAAAAAGCCCTCAAACGAGTAATGTGTAATAACTAGACAAGTTCCTTAGATCTCAGCGGTGAGGATGGAGGTTTTCAGGCTCCAATGCAGACTGTGGTCCTCGGATAGATGGAGGTAAGTTTCCAGGCATCCTGGGCGAGGGCAATCTGCGACGCTTGGGGTTCTCCGAAGACTGCCATGGCAGCGGAGGAAGGTGAGAAGCTGCAGGGGTCTCCCAGTCCGTCAGATCCGTGACTGAGATGTCAAAAGTGGTGCAGAAGAAGTCCAAGTCCTCATAGGAGCGAAGGTACACTGGGCGGCCGTTTTTCCTCGCAATCAGAGCAAAGGGAAATCCCCAGCGATAGGGGATGCGACGGGACCTGAGGACGTCCAATAGCGGACGTAGATGTCTGCGTTTCTGCAGTGTAATTCGGGACAAATCCTGGTAGAGTTGGACCCGAGTTCCTTGGAATTCCAAATTGCGTATGTCTCGAGCCCTCCCCATAATTGCTTCCTTCCTTGTGAAATCATGTACGCAGCAAATAATGTCCCTAGGTTGTTGGGATGTGCCTTTAGGCCACAAGGCTCTGTGAACCCTGTCCAGCTTGGTAGTGAAGGACGGGGGGTCCCCCATGATCTGATTAAATAGAGTGTCCAGTATAGCCTGGAGATCTTCTGTGTCTTGGGCTTCCGGGAGGCCCCGAAGCCTAATGTTGTTCCTACGCCCCCGGTTATCTATATCTTCAAGGTGCCTCTGGATTTCACGGAATTCTGACCCATGGGCGTTAACGGAATTGTGAAGGTGGAAGACAGTTGCCCTTGTAAGAGTATGGGCTTTTTCAAGAGTATCCACTCGGGAAGTTATAGAAAGTAAATCGCGCCGGACAGCGGAAATCTCAGAACGACAAGTAGCCGTAACTTCAGAGACCAGGGTCTGAAAGTCCTGCTTAGTGGGTAGTTGAGAAAAAAGTGAAGACCAGGCTGTTGGCATTAACGGTCTGGAGGGAGACCTGTGGTCGGAACAAGAACCCTGGATAGGTGAGCCAGCTGGAGTGGGAGCAGCATACCTCAGTAGGGAAGGGGTGGCCCCAATGTCCTCCTCCGATGTCAAGGAGCCAGGCCCTAAGGGGTTAACAGCAATCCAATGCGGGGGTGAGGGGGACCCAGGAAGGTCCTGAGGGGGACCCTTAGAATGTGGAGACTGGGGCTTATCCAGGCATTCCTCACTGCCACTGACCTGAGGGGGAGGGTCCCCTTGCAGGCGAGGTCCCTGAGGAGCGGGCGCCATTTTGACCGCGTGGTCTGTCTCTGTCTGCCGGTCCACCAGGGCCCACAAAGGTGCCGGCGCGTCCACCGCCAGAAGGGAGCCATCCGGAGGAGCTGGTGGGTCTGGGCCCCTAGCAGGGCGCTCCCGTCCCTCACGCTGAGGGAGCGCGATCTCCGGCATTAAGGCCGGGGGAGAAGATGGCGGCGAAGCGGGAACAGTGCGGGACGGCCGCATCACAAAGTCCCGAAGAGTCCCTCTACACTGCGGCTCACCAGTGAGTGGGGTGCCCTGGGGAGGCTTCTTGAGGGTCTTCTTCCCCATGGGAGAGGGCAGATGGAGCTCAGGGCTGATAGAAAAGCTGCATGGGCACGGAGCTCAGGGCTTACACGTCCTCCTCCATCAGACGCTAGGCCACGCCCCCGGGCCTCCACATCATTTTTAAGAGGTCTCACCTCTTGGGCCTCCACATAATTTTTAAGAGGTCTCGCCTCTTTAGCCTCCACACAATTTTTAAGACGTTTCACCTCTTTAGCCTCCACATAATTTTTAAGATGTCTCACCTCTTTAGCCTCCACACAATTTTTAAGACGTCTCACCTCTTTAGCCTCCACATAATTTGTAAGAGGTCTCACCTCTTGGGCCTCCACATAATTTTTAAGATGTCTCACCTCTTTAGCCTCCACACAATTTTTAAGACGTTTCACCTCTTTAGCCTCCACATAATTTTTAAGATGTCTCACCTCTTTAGCCTCCACACAATTTTTAAGACGTCTCACCTCTTTAGCCTCCACATAATTTGTAAGAGGTCTCACCTCTTGGGCCTCCACATAATTTTTAAGATGTCTCACCTCTTTAGCCTCCACACAATTTTTAAGACGTTTCACCTCTTTAGCCTCCACACAATTTTTAAGACGTCTCACCCCTTGGGCCTCCACATAATTTTTAAGAGGTCTCACCTCTTGGGCCTCCACATAATTTGTAAGAGGTCTCACCTCTTGGGCCTCCACATAATTTTTAAGAGGTCTCGCCTCTTTAGCCTCCACACAATTTTTAAGACGTCTCACCTCTTGGGCCTCCACATAATTTTTAAGAGGTCTCACCTCTTGGGCCTCCACATAATTTTTAAGATGTCTCACCTCTTTAGCCTCCACACAATTTTTAAGACGTTTCACCTCTTTAGCCTCCACACAATTTTTAAGACGTCTCACCCCTTGGGCCTCCACATAATTTTTAAGAGGTCTCACCTCTTGGGCCTCCACATAATTTGTAAGAGGTCTCACCTCTTGGGCCTCCACATAATTTTTAAGAGGTCTCACCTCTTGGGCCTCCACATAATTTTTAAGAGGTCTCACCTCTTGGGCCTCCACATAATTTGTAAGAGGTCTCACCTCTTGGGCCTCCACATAATTTTTAAGAGGTCTCACCTCTTGGGCCTCCACATAATTTTTAATAGGTCTCACCTCTTGGGCCTCCACATAATTTGTAAGAGGTCTCACCTCTTGGGCCTCCACATAATTTTTAAGATGTCTCACCTCTTTAGCCTCCACACAATTTTTAAGACGTTTCACCTCTTTAGCCTCCACACAATTTTTAAGACGTCTCACCCCTTGGGCCTCCACATAATTTTTAAGAGGTCTCACCTCTTGGGCCTCCACATAATTTGTAAGAGGTCTCACCTCTTGGGCCTCCACATAATTTTTAAGAGGTCTCACCTCTTGGGCCTCCACATAATTTGTAAGAGGTCTCACCTCTTGGGCCTCCACATAATTTTTAAGAGGTCTCACCTCTTGGGCCTCCACATAATTTGTAAGAGGTCTCACCTCTTGGGCCTCCACATAATTTTTAAGAGGTCTCACCTCTTGGGCCACCATATAATTTTTTCGAGGGCTCACCTCTAGCTCACTTTGCGCACTCATTAAAATATTTTCACAACAAGGACCTAAGAGCCCTCGATGGGAGAGCTTTGTGTGGGGGCCTGTTATAGGGAAGAGATGCGGCCCTGCGGGCTCTAGCCTGCCTTCTCCATGAGCCTCTGGCCAGCCCACGGCCTCGTCCTGCCTTTTGCGGTCCTACGCATCCCTCAACATCCCCATTGCTTTACCTGCTAGACATGACACTGGGCCAGGTCGGGTCACTGACTTCGTCATACTCAACCACCTCCTCTTACACTGCCTCACTTTGCTCCAACAGCCTCCCTTGCTGGCAACTGTGTCTCATCATCGTCCCTAATCATTTTACACTTTAGTGCCCGTTCCACACCACCATCAGCTAGAGATGGAGCTTGCTCCAGTGTTTGGGCATCAGAACAAACAAAATCCTCAGATAGCTCCTGCGATTCTTGCATGGGTGGGAACACTGGGTTGATAACATTGGGCAGGGTGGGAGGAAGGAGGGTCAGAGTGAGGTCCCTGCAGTTTCTGCAGGCTATCGATGAGACTGGACTTTGTGGACTTGACTGGGTGGTGGACAGATTTAACAAATCTAGAAGGAGAAGGAGGGGTTTGCCGAGCTGTCTGTAAGGGTTGCGGAAATCCAGACAGAACCAAGGCCCAAAACTTGGGTAGGGGTAGCAGGTTTGCCCGTCCCCGCCTCCACAACATTCACCCAGTGTGCCGTCAGGGAGATGTAGCATCCCCGGCCTCAAACCAAAGTGTTGGTGCTCAAATGGCCTTTTGCAGTAACCGTGTTACTCGGGCGTGGATGATGTTTTGGGACATGTGCCTGGGCAAGGCAGGGATGGCACAGAGGGAAAAATAGTGATGGCTTGATTGCTTTCCCCCTTGCCTATGCCATCTGTGGTTGTCATAGGCAACGTGATTTTAAGGGGTGCAGAATTTTATCTTCTTTTTTGTCTAGTTTGGCTTGGTGTCCATGGCAATGTAGAGCAAAGAAGGTTTCCTTGTATGGTCTCACTTTACAGAGAGGTTATATTGTGTTTGGAGTGTATTGTTGAGAGGCTGTGATAGTGGCGTAATAGTGCGACTTGGGCGCGTTATATGCACTCAGACATGCTTCCCCTGCTGTCCCAGTTGCATTCCAGCAGTGTTGGCATCCTTTTCTGAGGTTCCAGGGTGGACTTGGTGACCTCCAAGTGGTCGAATTGAGATTTCCAAGTGGCGAGCATTTTTTTCCCATAGACTTTAATGGGATTCGATATTCGGTCGAATAGCCGAATTTCGCGGTCTATTCGAATCGAATTTCGAACTTTCGAATATTTCACTACTCGCTCATCTCTATAGATAATCAGTTTCATGAAACTGGAATATTCCTTTAAGGGTATGACCACATGGTGCGGTCATGTAGCACCAGCATTGTGGCAACGCTACAGTCGAGTAATACCAATACAGGTCTTAGTGGACTCTAATTAAACTAATTAGGACCACACTGTTTAGTTGGTCTGCTTTGTTAATGGCCATTCTATATTATGGGTGCCTTTAACAATGCAGACCAACTAAGCAGTGCAGTCCTCATTAGCTTAACAGACGCTAGCTGCGGCCTGTTCAGCCACTTTGCAAATGCGACACACCATGTGTTCATACCCTGACATTACTTGTCATGTCATCAATAAGAACTGAATACTGTCCGAAACGCGTTGACATACTATGACTAGTATGTCCTGCTCTGTGCCATTTTGGACTTTTTTTTAAAGCTATTTTAAAATAAAAAATCTATGGATTTATCCAAGACCCAAGTGCTGGATCCGCTACTTTGTTTCTTTAATGTGGATTTGCTTCTCCTAAGGATCCGTGCACCGAGGACTGGCAAAGGCGGTGAGCTGATTACATTTATTTTTTGTGTCTTACATTACTTGTATCCTGTATCCTGAATGTTGATGCGATATTTAGTAAGCAAGGGGGCAGAGTCTCCCAAATAGTTGAAGCATAGTGAGGAGGTTTGAGTGTAAGGGACTGAAAGTTCTCAGCTAGTACTATGCAAAGTATGCGGTATATAATGCAAGAATAAAAGGGTATGTCCTAATACCCACATGAGGACCGTGAGTACGAACTAATTGTCCATTGCCCAATTCAATGTAATTCCTGTTATGTCTGCATTGTTATGTTGGCATACATATTGACACGTAACATAATTAAACCCTGAAGCTAGAAATCACTACTGTCACTTTATTTGTCAATAAGTGGATGAATTATTGTCATAGACCTCACTGGATCCATCTGATTGCATAAGGATATAGAAAAAACATAGACATCCTCGGGGCCTTTGCTCGCTCTGAGACTGTGCTTACTGGAGTAAAGTAATTGTCAAGTCAAAAGAAGTACAGAATGTATCACAATGTATTTTTTGGATTAAAACAACTTGCTCAGGAATGTGCAGAAGAATGTCGTAAAGAAGATTACGTAACAAAAATATGATTATATAAAACAGTAAAATCCCACAAAGGCAATGAAGTTACCTGAAGGAAAATTACTATGTGAGTTATAGAGTTATATTAGAATCTTGCCAGTTATCACTACCATTTCAACCTAAGAATCTTCAGTTAGACTAAAGGTAGTTGTTACAGCCATTGGTGTGAAACCACTATGTCAATCAACAGACTTGGCTTTGGTCTAAACCTGGTATTCACCCTTTAACTCATATACAGAGATCTGGACATCACTACAGGGGAGTCATCAGGTTGCTACCACCAGGAGTAGTCTTTCTGTTGTTGACAGCTGACCTTCAAGGGTCAGAGACACCAGTGCAGGTGCTGAGGGATCAGGATGAAACCTTAGACAGGGACAGACCGAGGTCAGGTTAGGCTGAATACGAATAATGTGACAAACAGTCCAAGCACCCAAGCAAAACCATTGACTGGTGTGAAGTAGGGAGCGCATCTGGCCTTAGTACCTCATAGGCCACAAGTCTAACACAGCCTGTAGCCTACTTGAAAGCATATTGGAGCAAAAAGCAGATAGCTCCCTGTTATATCATAGTGTTCAGCTATATCTGCATGTTGAGAATATGAATACAGCTCAATGTGTTGTCTGGGAATCAGGGGCAAATCCAATGGATGAGTCCGGTGGTGAACTCCCAGAGGTAGACACAGACAATTGAGTGTGGACCTCCTTATGCAATTGTTCAATTAAATAATTGTGAAGGGGTTAACTACCTGTATTGAAGGGTGCAGGACTACTTCCTCATCTGATATCAGACAATCATAGAGCAACTCAGACAATCATAGAGGTTCTGTAATGATGGCTGGGCTGGTACAGCATCTGTGTAGTCTATGAGACTCAGGTGGTGAGCAGGAGGAAGGGTACAGACAGGCATAATACTTGTTTTAAAATCCCACTGTGGCTCTTCTGGGTCCTGCACAGGCTCTATCTCCATCTCTGAGAGAAAATCTCTGCTCTGGAGTCCATTGAGGAACTGACTAATTTCAATGGATTCTTTGGTATTATGTTCAAAGCGGTAATATTGCAGTGACCAATCCATCAATGATAACAGCTGATCAAGAGGAGGGAAGCAATTGGTCCCCTGTGATCAATCATAGTCCAGTCCATAGCTAGTGTTGCTCAAGAACCAAAGTGCTCGGGTGCTCTGGTGCTCGAGTAGAACACTTTGGGATGCTCAGGTCCTCTACAGAGCACCAGAGCACAATGGAAGTCAATGGGAGAACCAGAGCATTAAACCAGGTACCCCCTGCTCTGAAGAGGGAGGGTGTCTGGTTCATGGCAAAGGTCAGAAATTGATGGAAACACCACTGAAATAGTTTGGGAACAGCGAGGGAAGGATGTCTGGATGCATCTTGGACTCCCAGGTCGCTGCTGGGAACGATGCTGTCCAAGTATTACGCCACTTTTACAGAATGACAATAATATGCACAAAACCGAAGATAAAATCGATTTTAGAAGCAAAATTGTTAGGAAACATTCTTTCCTGTATATTTACTTGTATATAAAGTGCAAGTGCTGCCAAAAATTACAAGGCACTCCGATACAACCGGTATATCACATAAAGGAGGGCCTCATTCACATGGTGAATAAAGCCTATACACTAAGTAAAAAGGCTGACAAAAATTACAAGGAATAGGCAATCCAATATATCTTTTATTACACATAAGGGAGGGCATCATACACACCCTTGAAAAATTATGATTGATGGCCTGCTGGGGACCATCAAAAACATTAGGAGCGAGGGCCTGCTGGTGATCTGACCATCTAAAACATTAGAGGTGAAGGCCTGCTGGTCACCCTCTAAAACATTATGGGCAAGGGCCTGCTGATGACCCTCTAAAACATTAGGGGTGAGGGTCGGCCGCTCAGCTGACACTCTATAAAATTATGGGTGAAGGCCTGCTGGTGACCCTCTAAAACATTAGGGGCGAGTGTCTGCTGCTGAGCTGACCCTCTGGAACATTAGAGGCGAGGGCAGCCTAATAAGCATGTTGATATGATGGAGGAGGAAGAGGACGAGAAAAGGAAGAGGAAGGGGAATGCAGTGTATTCAATACACCCTAAAAGCCACATTTAAAGTTCCTTTATGTTCAGCCGCTTTCCTCTGGTGGGGTAGCGAAGTCAGGGGCAATCCAGGCCTTGTTCATTTTGATAAGAGTCAACCTGTCAGCATTTTCAGTTGACAGGCGGATACGCTTATCAGTTATTATGCCCCCAGCAGCACTAAATACCCGCTCTGACAAAATGCTGGCGGCAGGGCAGGCCAGCACCTCCAAGGCGTAGAGCGCCAGTTCGTGCCACGTGTCCAGCTTGGACACCCAATAATTGTAAGGCACAGAGGGATCACTGAGGATGTTGACACGGTCAGCTAGGTACCATCTTCCAAAACTTTTCCCTCCTTGTGACACTAGGCCGCGCATCAGAGTGAGGGTGCTGGTGGGGTGTCATGAAACTGTCCCAGGTTCTGGAGACTGTCGCCCTACCCCTGTTGGAACTGCTGTGTGTTCCCCTCGTCTCCCCTCCCCGGTTGCCCAAGGAACTACGTACTCTGCCGCCAGCATTATCAGCTAGAAATTTTTGGAGCAATTTTTTCATAAGGGCCTTCTGGTATTGCACCATTTTGCTAGTACTCTCCACCACAGGAATGAGAGATAAGTTCTCTTTGTAGCGGGGGTCAAGAAGAGTGAACAACCAGTAATCGGTGTTGACTAATATGCGTATAACGCGAGGGTCACGGGAAAGGCAGCATAGCATAAAGTCAGCCATGTGTCCCAACAAACAATGCTTCTCTCTCCTCACCAGGAGGATGACTCTCAATCTCCTCATCCTCCTCTTCATCCCATCCATGCTGAAGAGATGGAGTAAACCTAACCTATGGGTACTACCCTCTGTAGCGGAGGCAACCATCTCCTGCTCCTCCTCCTCCTCCAATTCACGCTGAGAAGATGAACCGTGGGTGGTCTGGCTATCACCCTGTGAAGTGTCTTCCCCCATCTCCGCCTCTTCCACATGCAAAGCATCTGCCTTAATTGTAAGCAGCGAGCGTTTCAGTAGACACAAAAGTGGGATGGTTATGCTGATAATAGCGGCATCGTCGTTCACCATCTGTGTTGATTCATCAAAGTTGAGTAAAACCTCATAGAGGTAAGACATCCATGCCCACTTGTCACTTGTGAAGAGCGGAAGCTGACTGGAAAGGTGACGACCATGTTGCAGCTGGTATTCCACTACTGCCCTCTGCTGCTCACAAAGCCTGGCCAACATGTGGAAAGCGGAGTTCTAGCGCATGCTCACGTCACACAACAGTCTGTGAGCTGGCAATTGCAAGCGCTGCTGCAGCATTGCCAGACCGTCGGAAGCTGTAGATGACTTTGGGAAATGGCACACAGGTGGCGCACCTTCACCAGTAGCTCAGGCAAATTGTTGTAGGTTTTGAGAAACCGCAGAACCACTAAGTTGAACACATGGGCTAGGCATGATATGTGTGTGAGCTTGCTGAGCTTCGAAGCCGCCACCAAGTTGCGGCCATTATCAGACACAACCATGCCTTGTTGTAGGTTGAGTAGCGAGAGCCACAGCTCAGCCTGGTCCCTTATACCCCGCCACAGCTCTGCGGCGGTGTGCTGTTTGTCACCTAAGCAAATAAGTTTCAGCACAGCCTGTTGCCGCTTCCCCACTGCAGTGCTACACTGCTTCCAGCTACTGACTGATGGCTGACTGGTGCTGCAAGATGAGAATTCTGAGATGGAGGTGGAGGAGGAGAAGGGGAGGTTGCAGCCACCAATGTAGGTGGTGGCGAAAATCCTGATGTTAGTAGGGCCCGCAATCCTTGGCGTCGGTAGCACCTGTGCCATCCCAGGGTGCGACTCGCTCCCAGCCTCCACAACGTTCACCCAGTGTGCCGTCAGGGAAATGTAGCGCCCCTGGCCAAAAGCACTTGCCCATGTGTCAGTTGTTAAGTGGTCCTTCCCAGTAACTGCGTTGGTCAAGGCAAGGGTTATGTTTCGGGACACATGCTGGTGTAAGGCGGGGACGGCACACAGGAAAAATAGTGGTGGCTAGGTACTGAGTAACGAAGGCCAGCCGCAGCTATCAGGCTGCGAAAAGCCTCAGTGTCCACAAGCCTAAACGGCAACATTTCCAGGGCCAGAAATTTGGAAAGGTGCGCAATTAGTGCTATGGCCTGTGGGTGGGTGACTGGGTATTTGCACTTTCATTCAAAGGCCTGGGGTATGGACATCTGTACGCTGCGCTGGGACACAGAAGTGGATGTGCTAGCTGATGGTGCTTGTAAAGGTCCAGGTGCAGGGTGGGAGGCACCTGGGCCTGCGTCTTGGACAGGGGATTGGCCAGCACATAACACAGGGGAAGAAGTGGCAGTGGTGTGTCCAGAAGACACTGATTGTGGACCCAGGCGTTCGGCCCACCTATTAGGGTGCTTTGCTGCCATGTGGTGGATCATGCTGGTAGTGGTCAGGTTGCTAGTGTTCACACCCTTGCTCATTGTGGTACGGCACAGGTTGCAAATGACAATTCTTTTATCATCTTCACTTTCCACAAAAAAGCACCAGACTGCGGAACACCTACCCCTTGGCAAGGGAGATTGCCGCAAGGGGGTGCTCCGGGGAACAGTTTCGGACCTGTTTGGTGTGGCCCTTCTCCCTTTTGCCACCCCACTGCCTCTTCCAGCCTGTTGCGGTGCTGCGGATCCCTCCAGAGGGTACTGCTGTCCTCGCTCGGCTTGCCACCTTCCCAGGTTGGGTCAGTGATTTCATCGTCCACCACCTCCTCTTCCACTTCCTCACTCTAGTCCTCCTCCTGACTTGTTGACCTAACAAGAACCTCACTTATTGACAACTGTGTCTCATCCTCATCATCAACCTCTTGAGACACTAATTGCCGTTGACTTATTGGCAACTGTGTCTCATCATCATCATCCACCTCATGAGACACTAATTGCCGTTCCCCGCCATCATCTTCTTCTGACTGTGGATGCGCATGAGTTTGGGAATCAGTGCACAAGATCTCCTCATGTTCCTCTTGGAGCGGGCTTGGCGAGAGGCCCAAATCAAGGAATGGTGATGAAAAGAGCTCCTCGGAATATCCAAATGTGGGATCACTTGTTTGCCAAGACTCCCCATGGTGGGAGGAAGGAGGATCAGGGTAAGGATTCTGTTGGCCAGACTCTTGGCTACTGAGACTGGACTTTGTTGAAGACAGGGTGGTGCTTAATTGACTAGAAGCATCATCTGCTGCTATCCAACCGACTACCTGGTTGCACTGGTGTAGCTTCAAGAGTGGTGTCTTGCGCCGCCCTGCAAACTGGGACATGAAGCTAGGAATTGTGGATGTGTTTCTTGTGCTCTGCCAGCAGGCACAGTTTCACTGCACCCAGGGCCACGGCCTCTGCATGCACCATCAGCAGCATGGCCACTTCCCCGTCCCTTACTGCTCGCCTTGTGCATATTAAATGGTATATATGTAAGTATGTCACAAGTACAGTAGCGCAGATTTTTTAAGTGTATAAGCAAAAAAATTACAATGAATGTCACAGGTATTTAGAATGCGCAAACGTTATACAGCAGATGTAGCGCAGGTAATGTCGCTGTCACCAGCAGCAGAAAAAATTACACCGAATGTCACAGATATTTAGGATGTCCAAACGTTATAAAAAGATGTAGCGCAGTTAATATCGCTGTCACTAGCGGCAGAAAAAATTACTCTGAATATCACAGGTATTTAGGATGCACAAATGTTATACAGCAGATGCAACGCAGGTAATGTCACTGTCACCAGCAGCAGAAAAAATTACAATGAATATCACAGGTATTTAGAATGCACAAACGTTATACAGCAGATGCAGCGCAGGTAATGTCGCTGTGACCAGCAGCAGAAAAAATTACACTGAATGTCACAGATATTTAGGATGCACAATAGTAACACAGCAGATGTAGCAGAGCAGAGGCATAGCTAGAACTGACTGGGCCCCACAGCAAATTTTTATACGCCCTCCCCACACCACACTCAGCATATACATAGCTGCCCTCATACATGCACTCTTCATATACATAGACACACTCTTCACATACATGCACTCACTTATACACGAACTCTCCACATACACGCACTCTCCACATACATAGACGCACTCATATACGCACTCTCCACATACATAGACGCACTCATATACGCACTCTCTACATACATAGACGCACTCATACACGCACTCTCCACATACATGGACACACTCTCCACATACATGCGCTCACATATACATAGACGCACTTATACACACACTCTCCACATACACGCACTCTCCACATACATAGACGCACTCATATACGCACTCTCTACATACATAGACACACTCATACACGCACTCTCCACATACATGCGCTCACCATATACATAGACACACTCACACAAGCCCTCTCTACATACATGGACGCACTCTCCACATACATGGATGTACTCTCCACATATATGCGCTCACCATATACATAGACACACTCATACACGCACTCTCCACATACATGCGCTCACCATATACATAGACACACTCATACACGCACTCTCCACATACATACGCTCACCATATACATAGACACACTCACACAAGCACTCTCTACATACATGGACGCACTATCCACATACATGGACGCACTCATACACACAGTCACCACATACATGGACGCACACATATACAATACACATATATAGACACCTAGCTTTACTGCTGTGCCTCTCCCCATACTCTAATGCCTCTGCACTTGTGCCATGCAGGATAGTAGGGAAGCTGGATGACATCTCAAAATGTAATGTCACCCAGCTTCCCTACTGTACTGCATGTCACATGTGCAGAGACATGAGGACAGTCTGGGAAAGCTGAATACAACCCCAGTTCCCCTGACACTCACATCACTGGGAGGTTGGGGAAATCCTACTGATGTCCAGCATGCGGCATGGAAGGTCAGGTTGCAAGAATCGCGGCTATGAAGGGGCGGGGCTATGATAGCTCCGCCCACAACTGGCCATCGTGCTGCTGGGGAGAGGCAGAGCAATGTCACTGATGTCAGGTCAGTGGTGAAAGTTCAGGATCTGGATCTGGCGCAGGGGAAGTCAGCTGCTCTGACAGGGGCCCGGTCTGACCAAGTACAGTCACTGCTCCCAGGCCCCTTCTGAGCTCGGGCCCTGAAGCAGCTGCTTCCCCTGCTTCCCTGGTAGCTATGCCACTGTAGCAGAGGTTGTGTTACTGTCAGCGGCGGACAAACAATTGTGCGCAAATTTAGCGCAGGTTGCGCTAATAATATAAATAGGAGCCAGAAAAAACAAAAGTTCTTATAAGGACTTTTGGGTCTCTGAAAGATTAAACCTAAACCTGCCTAACAAATTCCTGTCCCTACACTATCTGTCCCTCCGGCTGCAGCTCTCCCTGGCTAAGACTGAGCCGAACCACATGTCATCGGGTGCTTTATAGCACCCGATGACGCGTTCTGGCCAGCCAATCACTGTAATGCCAGTAGCCAACATGGCTACGGCACTACAGTGAATGCTAGTACTTCCCTGCATAGCAGCCAAGAAATGTGCGGGGAGGAGACTTGAGCATAACGCTCGAGCACACGCGGTGTTCTGCAGAACACTGCGATGTGCCAAGAATCGTGTTTGGCCGAGCATGCTCGCCCAACACTATCTTATAGCTTCTTCTGCCTGTTAGCTATGGGCTGGAAAGCCCTGCGTGTAACTGTATATCTGGAAGTTCTGGGTACCAGTATACACTCATATACTCTTACACCTCATGAAGTCTCTACATTCAATATACATGTACAGTATAAGGCGAAACATAACAAATTGTCACATAATCACCTTTCAGACCCCAAATGATTCTGTGGTTCCCCAACAATGTAAGTTTACTTGGTCATAATGAAATCGTAATGAGGATGTCACCATTTTATACTTGTTACGGTCACATCTCGAGTATGGCACGTCATCACTGTGGTCAGTGATCATTTTCTAATTTAGAAAAAAAATTCAGAAACCCCATTCATAATGTTCTGTTTATTTGTCGGTATCATTTTCTATTAGACAGAATTTTAATCACTTTAGTTTGGAAGACTTTTTATTAGATGAACTTGACAAAATCTGTAATTCTGCCACATTGTGTGTGGAGAAAATGAAGCATTCAATAAATGTGAGTATGATAACCACAGATGTAGCAGAGCCGAAGTTGTCAGATGTATCTGAACTGGGTGAGATTTATTAAAGGGGCTACCCACGGATACCAATTATCACCTATGAAAAGCATAGGTGAAAAATGTTGGATCACTGGGGCAGTGTTGGACTGGGGTTTCCTGGGCCCAATAGAGGAAATTTTTCTTTGGGCCAAGCCTCTGTACAATCAATAACGTCTAATAGGTTTTTAATACAAGAGAAAGACCCTAATGGAAAGTGATTGGCTCCAAAGGCAACTCCAAATGGGATTTATCTCCTGGACCTTTAGTGCCCACTATGGCTTCATAGATTGGTCCCACTAGAGCAGTGGTTCTCAACTCCAGTCCTCGGGACCCACCTGCCAGTCAGGTTTTCAGGATTTCCTTAGTTTAGACCAGCTAATATAATTAGCGTCCATCCATCAGGACTTACCACAGGTATTCATTCTGTGGGATATTCCTAAATCCTGACTGGCAGGTGGGTCCCGAGGACTGGAGTTGAGAACCACTGCACTAGAGGATTGTCTGGTAATCTGGTAGGCCAGTCCAACCACAACAGGGTTCCATGAGTCCCCTCTCTGAAAGTAGAGGTCCGGCACATATGGGTCTACCACTCCATTCACTTCTATGGAACTGGAAGAGTTCTGTCTACATCAGTTCAATAGAATTGAATGCAGTGTAGACCTACATGTGCACTACTGCTCCATACAAACAGGTAACACTGTTTACAGCATTACTGGGACCCCAGCAGATGCACCCCAGACGATCTGACATTAATCACCTATGCTATTTTTGGATAACCCCTTAAATCTCGACCTAATGAGTTTAATGACCAGTCCCACATATGTACAAATCGGAGACTGCTGGTGGCATTTATAATGTAGACTGTCTAATACATATAGTGTGTTCATTGTCTGTTCAAAAATATAGTTTTTTAAGATGACGCCACAGGAACAGACTGAAAAGCTTTAACGCTGGGGAATTTCTTGGACGAAAAATCTACCATAATACTCTTCTCTCCGGCTCTGTAGGGTTGCATTTCACATTCAATGGTGACTCTTTGATTTGGCTTCAGAAGTGGCACTCTGTATAAGAGAAAGTACACCATTTATAAACTGAATTGCATTCAAATAATTTTTACAAAGTCCATTTTACAAAGGAATCCGAGCACACACTGGGGTCTCTTAGGTTTGGTATACAAGGAGTGGCCAAAATGCTTCATTACAGATAAAACTATAAGAGGTACAACCACACCCAGGTCTGCGGGGAATCTGAGGGGTACCAAATTGTGCCTCTTGCACATCTGGGGACAAATGTACCATAAATGACATATGATCGTTTGGCACCCCGTTAAGCTACTTCTTCAGATTCCCCAGTGCCTCCTTAATAGTGATAGCAGCTTCAGTTATTTATTGAGCTTCTTCATGTATGACTGTGCTGCTCCTTCTAACAACCCTGTTGTATATTACACTGTATGTTAGGGTACATTCACACGACCGTATGTATTTTGCGCAAAATGTAGATCCGCAAAATATGGATTACAGCTATGTGATGTCCGTGTTGCAAACGTGACACGGTTTACAGACCCATTGAATTCAATCGCTTCACAACAACCCTTTATAATATATTGAAATCATGATCCCTTTAAGGCTATGTTAAAGGGATCATCAACATTCAACCCCCCCCACTCCCTATAAAAGAGTGTTATCCATCCATTACCCACATGTGAACTGAGTAAGACTTAATTTCCTGTAGTGGTCATTCAGGGAAAATCCTCAATTACTCTAGTAGTGGGTTTCCTGGTTCGTGACCCCCAAATTGGACAACCCCTTTAGGAAAATGTAAGCCTATTCCTATATATGGTTGGCTAAATGCTTTGAAGTGAATCAGTGTGTGAATGTAGTTTATATGACAATCTTGTCATCATTACATCTATTATAATACTATACATTGTACCCAAACTTTGCTAAAAAAACCCCTCCCAATAGACTACACACTTACTTAACAACAATGGGTTCCTTCAGTAGGCCACTTCCTTCAACTGTGACAACGCTGTCACTGACATTCTCTTTAATAGGATTAGCGAATATTACGTCCACCGTTGTTTTTTTATCCAATCTAGCTTGCTCGTTGATCTGGGAATAAAAAATGACACATGAATACAGTGAGGTAGGAGAAGGATCAGGCAGCAGGTAAAGAATGCCATAAAGCTGGCCATGCACATTGATAAATATAAATCAAAGTCACTGATTTTGGCAGGATCGGTACGCCAACTAATGCGTATGGGGGTTTACGGACTCTCCCCGATGAGGTTGGGAGAAAGAAGGACTGGGAGTGCTAGATTTCAAAATGCCAATCCTTTGTTCCCTTATAGATGAGCCACTGGAAGAGGTGTTTGGTAGAGGCTTGTTACTCTCCCCCACTTACAAAAATACATACATGAGTATGCATATTTATGGTCGATTCAGAAGGAATAGGAGTTGGCAGAACAGTTTTCTTGAAGGGGTTGTCAAGCTTTTCACAAGGGATGGATTTTCCTCAGAAGGCCATCACTATCTGATTGGTGGTGTTCTGGACCTTGCGCCTCCACCGATCAGCTGTTCTGTTGTAGCAATGGAGATGTAAGTTGGCGCTGGGGCTACAAAGATCCACTCTGTAGTGGACAGAACTGGTTACTGCATTGCCGATCCACATAAAGTCAATAGAATTGCTGCATTAACCAGTAAGGTCCACTACAGATTGATTGGTGGGTGAATTCTCGCTGATCAGATAGTGATGGCCCATCCTGAGGGAAAGTCCATCATTGTAAAAATCTGGACAACTCTTTTAAGGACATAGCTATGGAGGGCTTTGTGTTGTTACACACGGCGCTGGCCGCCAGTTGTTTCTGTCTAGTTGCCACTCATCATGTCTTTAGAGGTCTTCTCTGACAGAAGGTTATAAAGGGACAATAAATGGCAAATGGGCACAAACGTTGCATTGAACATGGCAATAAACAGCAATGGGTAGGAATTGGGGAAAAGGTGGCCACTAAACAGAATAAATGGCAAATTTAGTGTTTATTTGCCATTTTTCTGCTTGTTGAGACCCTGTTCACACCATGGTAATGGTTTATGCTTAGTGTTTAGGCCAGGAATAATCCTTGCATATACCCTAAGCCGATGCACAGGGCTTACAGCTGAGCTGCCTGACAGAACACTGTAAAAATACAGAGCCTTCTGCTAGAGAATCTGAAGGCTGCACTGAGAAAGGAGCTCAACATTTTTAAAAAAGACCAATTGAAAAAAAAAAGATTTTTAGCTCAAAATGAGTACAAACAAATAATAAAAAATGCCCCCAAAGGTGTACATTCCTGTCTAAATTCCATGTTCCATATTATATAACAACTGGTCCTCCTGTGGTTCTACTGAACTGAATCTACAGCAGCATCCATGCCTTTGGCACAGTACGTCCATAAGGAGGAACCAGGTTTTACATGCAGAATACAAATACAGTTGAGTCATTGTACTGAGAGCATATGAGGATGTATAGCAGATGTCTGATGGTATTTCTGATCGTACCCTGACTAGCAGGGGTGGGTTCTTCAGTGTAACTACTTTATTGACCAGCATTCTTCCTCCCATTTCATCTTCACACACAGCCACAACCTCGATCATGTTGTCTGGAGTTATTTTATTTTCATACTGAGGGTATGTTATTTTAAAGGTGATAGTTTTCTCTGAAAAAGAAAAAACATGAACGTCATATAATAAGATGGACAACAGGGGAGATTGATTGTGATCGTCTTTATGGGAGTCATCAGAGACCTTCCTATGAAACAAAGCACGGTCCACAACAAGCATTGCTTGCCCGATTGTAATGCTGCCCTTGCATTCATGATCCATATGTCCATTTTAGAGAATTTTTTTTCATAAATATGTAATTGAGGCTTTGAGGGCCACAAAGGTGGCCTTGTTGTCTCCTTGCACAGAGGCTCGGCTCCAATCTCTGACTAGCTCCTCCCTCTGATAGCAGATTGTCAGAGCCAGGCGGTTGTGTCGAAATCTCGCCTGGATCTGTAATCTTTCGTATGTGCTGTTCAATGCCATCTTGGTGCATGTGCAGTAGTCTGTTTTGTGTCCTGGGGAAGCGCTGGGCAGAACTGCGCATGCACCAAATTGTGATTGAATAGCTCAAGAGCGAGAATACCAAACCAGGCAAGATTTTATCACAATGGTCTGGCTGTGTCAGTCGACTGTCAGAGGGGGAGAGTGGCCAGAGAAAAGAGAGGAGCTTGTGTGCTGCAAGAGCAATGGCGCTGTCCTGGTTGCACTGAAGGCTTTATTTGCACATTTGTAAAAATTAGATTTTCTCCAAAATGGAGCCATGAATGGGGAAAGCAATGGCAGGATTAGAATCAGACATTAGAATTGGCACCCTGACGAAGGTACGCCGAAACGCGCGTTGGGACTGGCGCCATCCCTGAGGAGGCACCTATGGGTATGTGCTTTGTCGTATAAAATTATTCATTATCTTATGTTATGCACTTGCACTTTAATATGTAGCCTTTTCATATGGACATCTTTTGCACTGTTCCCTTTGTGCCTCCTCTTGCTTGGATGTTGCTATTAGTCCTGCACTTGGTTTTATAATATGTATTGTCTATTTATTAATAAAATATGTGATTCATTTCATGCGGTCTGGGTCATTTATATAGGTTGTTTTTGTTAGAATCAGGTGAGCAATGCCTGTTGGGGACTTTGTTTCATAAGGAGGTAACTAATGACTCTCTTTAAATTAGGACATCTTAAAATGAGGTCAGGTAGGCGGATGATGTGCCAAATTTACACAAACTGTGTGATAGATGTGATTTATAATAATACTAATAAAAATAGCAATAATATTAATAATAGCAGCAATAATAATGATAATAAGAACAATAGTATAACAACAACAATAATAATACTACAGTCAGGGGTGCACCTAGCCTTTCTGCTGCCTGAGGCAAAAACTGAAATGACCGCACCCCAATGAAAATTTCTTAGCCTAACTCCTTCCCTTCAGCCCATGGCCCTTGGGCTGCCCCCATCTTGCCCCTACCTCATGCTGCCTGAGGCGATCGCTTCACCTGGCCTCATTGGTGGTGCACCCCTGACTACAGTTTAAAGAAAGTTCTAATAGTAAATGCAGTTGGGTGGAGGAGCCCGTAGCCTGTTTGAGGGGAGCAGAAATGGTGGCATCTGCAGAGTGAGTGACTGGTAAATATTACCCAAACTATTTTTATTCCACAAGTTAGAAGAAAAGGCTGTTTTTCTAAAAAGCCCGGAGAATCCCTTTAATTGGACATAAAATGTGCATTTTTACACCACTCACTTCACTTTTAAAAAGTAGACTGTTCACCCACGTTAGTTTGGGGCGTTGCCATTACACCTAGAGGCTCAGCTCTCTTTGTAACTGTTGCTCCCTCTGCACGTTAGTTGACAGGGCCAGGCAGTGTAAGCATGATCACACCTGGACCTTTAAATTAAAGTGCCGAGGGCACGGCAGTTGCAGAGACAGCAGAACCTCTAGGTGTAACTGCAACACCTATTGCTCCTAGAGACTCATTTGCATATATTAGAACATCATTTTCTCAGTATTGCAAGCGCACATGCAACAGGTCAGCCACCATGTGGTGAGTGTGGTGACGTCCTTTTGCAGTTCCTGCTGAAAGTAGATAGAAGAATATGCCGGCAGCGTGATCAAGTGGATGAGGTGAGTTGTATTTTTTTTCACCCCTAAATGGCCATATTCTTTAGCATTCTGTCTTAAGAATGCTATTATTTTCCGCTATGACCATGTTATAACGGAAATTAATAAAACCGGACAAACATCGAACCTGAACCCAGCGAAAAAGTCTGGGTTTGGGTCCCGGACACTGTAATGTTTGGTACGGACCCGAACGTGGCAGTCTGGGTTCGTTCATCACTAGCTAGGATCCTTCCACTTCTGGCAGCTGAAAGTATGATCCCTTTTTATTTTCACTGCAAAAGGAGTCTTCTCAGCTGCCATGCTACTGCTTTGATCATCCATGTCCCAACCTATTAAGGCTATTTTCACATTTGCGGCAGGGGATTCCGGCAGGTGAAAAGCCCGCTGGATCCGTGCTGCTGCAGGTGCACGTGTGGGGCCGTAACTACGCTCCGGCCCCATTCACTATAATGGGGGCGGGCCGCGGATCCAGCCGCAGCACGGCAAACTTGCAGAGAGGCGGCCGGATCAAAATTACAACATGTCGTAGTTTTGGTCTGGCTGCCTCTCGGCAAGTTTGCCGTGCTGCAGCCAGATCCCCACACGTGCACCTGCGGCAGCACGGATCCAGCGGTCTGTTCACCAGCCGAAACAGCCTGCCGGAATCCACTGCCGCTAGTGTGAAAGTACCCTTAGGCCTGGCCTTGTGGTTGAATTTTTAATGCTATGGAGGCTCCCTTTCAATTTCTCCACATGCAGCTGTGAAACAAACACCCACATGATACAAAAAAAAATTACGCACCTTCATTTGGTCTCAGTGTTACAGTCTGTGATTCAGTACTGATCTGCTTGACTGGTGTACGGTTGTATATTATGGCAGTAGCCGTCATATTGGCCGTCATATTCATGGTGTTAGTGGATGTGCTTTTCAGAGTAAGTGGCATGATCAGATCCTCACCAACCTGTGTTTCTCCGTTCTTAAAAATTGCAGAAAATTCCGGTTTAACTGCTGCCGCTTCTGGTTGTGCATCACGGAGTGACATTGATGCCATACGGGCACCTGAAAAACCACCTCCAGCAGAAAAACCGGCTACACGTCGCATTTTATCCTTAGCCTTATTAAATACCTCTCTTTCCTTAGCAGAGCCTGTAGGAGAGTAGAACAAACATAAATTGTGATGATGATTATTACATTTATTTTGTATCTTATTGTGTTGCTATTCCACTGTATTTATTCTGGACTTATGTATATGTTTTAGGTACAAATCATTATAGAGTTTGTCCAACTTTGAATATCATTCCATAGTTAGGGTCAAACTATCCTCTAATTCAAGGACCAGTTACAGATTTACATAAGCTTACAAAACCTTTCCAAGTAACTGCACTTTGATTTCTGACAGCCTGATTTTGTAATACTATGGAGGAAAGCTGTTCAAGTCCGGCCCTCCCTCCACCTCAGGTCTTATAGTAGTCGCCTTCCCTGTCTATATGATAGGAATGGATTCAGCTGATATTAATGAAGAGCCGGTATTGATGATCTGGCATCCTGTGGCAATAGTCAGTAGGAATTATATTATGGATGCATGCGTGGGCCAATGCCTTCCGTATTTTGGTTCCATTAGGGACTCGTGTTTTTTTTTTTTGCAGATCAGATGTTGGCCCATTCTTCGCAATGGGATCGCAAAAGATGCGGACAGCACACGAGTGTGCTTTCCGCATCCGTAAGTCTGTTCCCCGGCACTACAAAGAAATAGAACATGTCCTATTTTCGTGGACAAGGATAGCACATTTCTGCAGATGGTTAAAAAAAATGACAGCATGCACTCTGCCAGGATCTGTGTTTTGAGGATGCACGATTTGTGTACTGCAAAGCTTAAGAACGTGTGCAAGAGCCTATAGTATGGGATTTCTTGAGCAATACTATACATTTCCAGGTCTCCATCATTTGGAGTCAATATAAATAGGTACATTACCAACAGGGGCTGACTGTGGACTTAAAGTGGCACTGGAAAAAATCCTAAAAGTGGCCCCATGTTGTAAGTGGGTCCAAACTGACGGAAGATAGACAGAGAAAATGTAGGCTGAGCCATCAATACTGTAGTGCAGAACAAAATACTGCCCCAACAGGACCAAATACTACATTGCAGCAAAAAATTCTGCCACCCACATCACAGTACGAAACTGTATCATCGTCCTGCTGCCGCTGGCCAGGTGCATAAGTGCCTGATGCTCCTACATTAATTAATGCTGAGAGCATCAGATCAGATCTTTATGTACCTGGCTGGTGACCATGAGGAGGCCTTGGGTGGCCACCTGGGTATCGGCCCATCGAGAAAATTCACTGTAGGGTCTATGACCAGTGTACTCCTGATTACCAAACTGATTATTACAAAATATCTATGTGAACCTAACAAGTAAAGTTTGCATTTAGTAAAGTGTGTCTACTATGTATTGTACTCTGGGCAGCCCATGGTTGCATTGTGTTATATTGTGCTGTCCATCTCGAGGAGCAGCAGCTTCCTCCATGGTGCACAGTCTATATGTTATCTAAGGTGATGTGTCAGCAGCTAATTAACAAGGAGCCCGTTATAGTCACCTTCAGAGTATTTGTAGTCATTAGTGACATCTCGACGTGTAAAAGAACCAACAGCCTTAGTGCTGGTGTATCGTCCTACAACTTGAGGCTCAGAATAGATCAGCCTTCTTGATCCATCGTTATAGATCACCCAGTGGTTTGTGTCAGCATTCACCTCGCCAAACACAAATGGGGTATCAAACCTGAGGTCCACATCTCCTTCCTTCACAGCTTTCAGAGAGCATGGTCCCAAGCGGTACACACCTGGTGGATAATAATGGAAATTTGTAGTTTCACATACAGATCCAAGTTGTAAGTATCTCATCAACCACTTGAAGGGTATGTCAATCTTTGGACACAATCATAATCTACATTAAGTTAAAGAAGAACTCCCGCAAAAAAATGTATTCCATGTCCTGCTAGAAATGTACATGATGTAATCTGTATTAAATGTCATTTTCTTACCAGTGGCTGTATTTTTTAGTTATATCTCCCTGATGTTTCTCATCTGTGTCATGTGACTAGGAATCAGACTCACCAACTAACACAGCATCTTATATGTGAACAGGAAGTCTAATTCTCTATGCATTCCTATGGGAGCCTCACTTTCAGTCTCATAGGAATGAATAGAGCAGTAACTAGCTTCCTGTATGGGTCAGTTGGAGGTCAGGGAGTTGGTCACATGACACAGCTACAATTAGGAGGGGATAACAGATTATATCATGCACCTTTCTAACAGGTCAGAGAATACAATTTTTTGCAGGAGTTCTTCTTTAAGTAACTATATTGCTTCACTTATCTTATTCTCTGTAATCAACATTTTATATTCTACATGCAAATTTTTAAATCATGTTAAAATTGAGCATACGCTGTAAACCTTCATAGCATTAGGTAATTAATTACTAGTGTTAGTAATGGTAGGAAGGCATAACTGATTATACAGAGTGAGAACATAGTGGGGTCAAAAAGCTTTATCCCAATCTCTTTCCATAAACCCTATTAGGGCTTATGGACATGATGAGGGGGCTTCGATTGGACCTTTTTATGAACCAGAGTGTAGAGCATCTGCACAGAGCGACTTGCACCCTACTGAATCAATGTGACCATGCATTCCAGCTATCCAATACCTAATACATATTTTTATGCTCTGAGGTCCATACCTCCACTTTGTTCTTGAGGAGTTGCATCTAGAATCTGCCAACCATTATAAAAAGATCCAAGATCCTTTCTAGTACACCACATCTCATCCCATGCATGGAAATTCCTGAAAAGATATTAAAAAAGGCAATTATTGTTCACCCTCTTCCAACTTTCAGTCTAGTTTTACAGTAGTGCTAAAATCTTACGGCAGGCTGTTCCGCCATAGCTGGATACTACTTTAGTGCCTGGATTTGGTTGAACAAAAACTTGCAGTGTTGAATTTCAGCACAAATGTCGGAAATAGGCCAGATCTCTGCCAGGTCCCATTATAATCAGTGGGGCCTGGTGGTGCTCCGGTAGTTTTTTGCTATGCAAGGAAAGTAGTGTGACCAGTTCACCATTAAGATATGACCTAGCTGTAACTAGCAAACTGTATAAGTAATGATAATTTTAGAAAGTCTTTCCCCATGCAAAAACTAGAGGTTTACTTCAGATTTGTCTGCTTTTCAGTCCTCTTAGGCCATAATTAATGTGGATTTCCAGGCTGCTTTGCTTCGGTATATTATATGCCCATTATTTTGACTCCAGACATCCCAGGATAGTCACTTTAACACAATTTGTGATATTACTGTAATGTGATTTTGTTGCGTTAGGGCATTAGGCCGGTCAAGATAACATTGGATACATCTGTACGATATTTTTGGTCTCAATTGTGGTTCAGTTGCGTTTAGTTTATAATGAATGTATCCTTGTTCTGATGATAATCTATATTTTATGCCCTCTCTTTCTGAAGAATGTATGATAGACTCATGCTTTTAAACAGCAGCCATTCTGAATTGGTGGAGCTGCAGTGTAAATGATCAAGGTGGACCATAGCAGTCAGGGGCAAATTGGCCATAGACCTTACAGGAAAATTTTCTGGTGAGCCGATGCCCAGGGGGCCGCCTGAGCCCTCCTCGCGGCTGGACAGTGGAAGTTTTTGGGGATATGTTTTGTGCTGCTGGCAGTATTCTGTGATGGACTGTGATATTCAGCTCTGTTGGGGTGGTATAATGTGCCACAATTGCTGGCCCTGCCTTCCATCAATTTGGACCCAACTACAAAATAGGGCCACTTGTAGTATTTTTTCCAGGGCCACTTTAAGTTCCCAGTCCACTCCTGGCAGCAGTCACGGTACTAACGAATTTCAAAGAGCCAATTTTTCATGGGATCATCCACCCTTGTTTCTAAACCTAAGAGGCCTGTACTGCTCTTCTCGTGGACTAAACTTATTTGTCTATTATGCAGTATTATGAACTTACCATACGCTGTCATTCGACCTTGTATAGTCCTTTTTTCCACTAGCATCATAATAGTTATCAATAATAAGATTCTCATCAGTGTCATGGGCAGACTCAAAGTTAATGATCAGACGAGCCGGAATCCCAAAACATCGGAGTACTGCAAGGAATCATTTCATTAAGTCATCTGGTGGATTTGGAGGTTCTTATACTAAGGAACATACTGTATAGCAATATTTGTATTGATCCATTAAAGTGGTTGTCTCCCTTCAGAAAATGCCATCTATCATGTAGAGAAAGTTAATACAAGACATTTACTAATGTATTGTTATTATCCATACTGACTCCTTTGCTGGCTGGATTCATATTTCCATCACATTATACACTGATGGTATCTAGGGGTTACGACCACCCTGCAGTCTAGAAGTGGTGGTCGTGCTTACACATTATTGGAAAAAGCATCGGCATCTCTGGTGGCCAGGACCGTGGGAGTGTGCATAGGTACGTAGCAGCTACCATCCCAGCCACTTCATATCTGCCCTGGAAACGAGCAGTGTATAATGCGATAGAAAATGAATCAAGCCAGCAAAGGGGACAATATGGACAATCGCAAAATAGGCCCAAAGACATTAAAAGATAAATAAAAACTAGTAATAGTGGATCACACCTGTGCAGAGTACTCCTGCGTACACCCAGCATTGTCCAAACTTGACTGGCCCACTCTGTATCCATTGGCGGAGGATAGAAGCACTTCCATTCCACGTTGTAGGGCTCACTCCTCCGGTGTAGTTCCCGCTCCAGTTCCCCACAATTACCCCATTGTCCCCATCATTGCTGTTCACCTTTTAAAATAATAATAATTGGATTTTAGATTGATTTAGAGATATCATTGAGCCGCCTGATCCTACTATAAAGCTCCACATCTTACCATGGCACTCATCACTCTTCCCACATGGAGAGGGTCACTTCTGCGAGAGACATCTGAAGCTGAATCTGAGGCGTAGACCGAGCTTCTGTCCAACATGGTAAGGCAGATGTTCAAGATATCTCTTTCAAACTGTTGGAACAAAACAATAAAAATATTACCTTTTAAAATAATGCAAATAATTAATCGGAAGATGAAAAAAAAGTGAGAGACAGATGTAGATGTAGCAGAGCTGAATATTTAAAAAAACTCTTGGAGGCTGCATTATTTTTTGTAATATATTAATTAAAGAAAGTCTACATGGGTATGTACAAGGTAGCAAGGAGGTAGCTGGTGGTGCAGAGCATGTGCCGACAGTACTGGATGCCAGGATGGAGGATGGTGCCGCTGTGTCAAAGCCGATGTGCCCATTTAGATGAAGGGTTACTGCAGAGAGCTCAATTTTTGCACTTGATCTACAAAAATTTACCACAGGCAGACTGAGAACTTAAAGTTGCCCTAGAAAAAAAAACTAAAAGTGGTCCCAATGTTGTAGGTGGGTCCAAATTGACAGAAGTCTGGGCAACACAAGTAGATGGAGCAAATACAAGTTGTCAGGGTCAGTAATATCATAGGGCAGGGATCAGCAACCTGCGGCACTTCAGCTGTCGTGAAACTACAATTCCCAGCATACTTCATTAATTTCTGTGAGAGTTCTTAAAAGAGCAGAGCAAGTGTGCATACTGGGAGTTCTAGTTTCACAACAGCTGAAGTGGCGCAGATTGCCTACCCCTGCCATAGTGCAACACAGAATACCATCCCAAAGAACCAAATACCATAGAACAGCACAAAATACCTCCCCAGAAGTTCTCCCTCTGTGGTGGCCATCAATAAATGTCACCTTCTGTCCAATTGTCTCTAATATGGACAAGGGCAGGGGGCTTAGGAGTTGAAATGTGGGCCACAACACCAAGCCAGCCCTACCTTCTGCATGTTGCCTGGACTTCATCTAGTAATGACCCCTATAGTTCCTCTAGTAGTA
Source organism: Rhinella marina (assembly GCA_900303285.1). NCBI lineage: Eukaryota > Metazoa > Chordata > Amphibia > Anura > Bufonidae > Rhinella > Rhinella marina. The sequence continues at coordinate 29,102 of ONZH01019336.1, read as the reverse complement.
TGTACCCGGCCAGCTGCATCAGCCCACTGGTAAAATACCTTGTAGGGTCTATGGCCAGTGTACCCCTGCCTATGATTACTTGCAATTCAATTAAGAAACAGAAAAATTACATAATCTCATAATAACCAGTTCAGGCAAATGATAATCTCAGCTCTGCTAATGAAAGTTACATCATGTCATTCATATTGCCCCCTAGGATAGTCTTTAGTTTGGTATCTTCATGGGCTTGGTTGACAGTAAACCAATCCTTCTGTTGTCTTCTCTTAATCAGTAAATTTGAAGTGCCAATAAAAATTGCAGTAACGTTATAGTTACCTGGCCATAGTCCCATCTTCTGCTGTTAAAGCCATTCGCATTTCCATACCAGTATAGCCCAACATCGTTGAGCACATATTCTGCCCTTTCTGCCTCACTGGTCATGTAAACTTCATCACCTAAGAAGGAGAGAAAAAGAAAACATGATCCCCAAATCAGAGACTATGTTGGGCATTAAAGATGGACAGGTTGTTTTATGGTGTCCAGTATATTTCAAAGTAACGTCAAGTGAATTGGCTATAGACTATATGTTATTATACACATAGGCCTTGTGAGCTTCGACTCCTGTTCAACATACTGGCCTGGATCTGAAGATTTTGATCTTTGAACCCCGTGACAACATATTTATCAAAATGTACGCAGCAGGTTGTCAATAACGTGTGTGACCAGGATCAGCCAGACTCTCACTAAGTCTTAAAGGGTTTCTGTCATCAGAATTTAGCCTACAAAACCGAGTGTCATTTGCAAATCGCAAATGACACCTGATGACAGAAAGCCTTCTTTTATAGAAATCTGTACGGTAGTTTTTGTTAAAATAGCGTTTTTATAATATGCTAATTAGGCCCCCTAGGTGCAGTAGGCGTGAACCCTACACCTAGGAGCGGCCGTAATAATGCCCCTTACCCCTCCTCCCTTGCGTTGATTGACAGGGCCGGGCAGCCATCTCTTTCGTCTCCCGGCCCTGTACGATCGCGAAATCCCTCGCCTACGCATTGCGATAAGCAATCTGCGCATGCGCGTTGAGAGCCGGCGGCCGCCGGGTCCCGGCTTCATCAATGCGCATGCACTACCCTGCACCTAGGGGGCCTAATTAGCATATTATAAAAACGCTATTTTAACAAAAACTACCGTACAGTTTTCTATAAAAGAAGGCTTTCTGTCATCAGGTGTCATTTGCGATTTGCAAATGACACTCGGTTTTGTAGGCTAAATTCTGATGACAGAAACCCTTTAAGAGTCCTGTCCTTACTTAGAAATCCTGAGGATATGTCATCAGTTTAAAACTCCCAAAAAATCCCTTAAAGCAGGATTTGCAGCATCAGAAATCACTATGATGCAGTGATTTCAGGTCAGACCAGCAGTAGTTGGTCTGGAAAATGTAGCCTATTTCCTGAATCACACACATTTGTATTGAACTGGCCTTAGTGTAAGTTTACACGGTATGGAATTGATGCGGATTTGCCTATAGATTTATGCAGATAAAATCCACAGTGGATTACAGTGAAAGGCAAGTAAAAAGTAGGTAAGATTTTGTAATGCCTCATCCACAGAATCTAACTGGCGGTGCAGATATGAAAACCTGCAGGATTTCAGTTCTGGATCAAGGATATGACATGGTGTTTCTTCACTGAAATTAGGGGGGTATTTATAAAATTAGTGTAAAGTAGAACTGGCTTAGTTACCCATAACTACCAGATCAGATTCCTCCTTTCATTTCCCAAAGGAGCTGCCCAAAATAACAAGTGGAATCTGATTGGTTGCTATTGGCAACTAAGCCAGTGCTACTTTACCGAAGTTTGATAAATGTCCCCTTACTGTACTGACGCAAATTTTTAAAACAGGAAAGTCCCTTTTTCATCTTGAAAAATAAATCTACAGGCTTTAATAATCATTTTAACTATTTCCTTGGTCTCTAATTTGCGATTTCCAATATATTATTAGGGTTGTTATTTTCGCTGTAGACTTCATGTCTTTTAGACTGTTTGCAGTTGCACAGCTTTCACTCTTCTTGATGCCTATAAACATGTGTAAGCCTTGGTTTTAACATCAGCATACGTACTGTACCTGATGCCCAGGGGTTAAACAGCAAAACCATGGTTCCCAGATTAGAAGATGAGGTGCGCCCTCCACTAGTTATTTGTAGAGTTATCCGGTAACGACCAATGACTGCAGTCACTGGAAGGTTGATGGTAACAGTCAAAGAGTTGCCACTGCTGTTTCCACGTACAGCACTCCAACTTGTTCTACTACCAGAACTGGAAACTGGCATCACTGCCCTGGTGTTGTTGGATTCAGATGGCCTGGGACCTGTCGATAAGAGTTACAAAGCATATTAATAAAAAATTATGTGCATCTGTTTTTCTATACATAATACCTGGAGTATAAACCAAACTGAAAATACTGTCATCTATAAAATGACATCCTCTACTGGGGTCTCATAGCAGTGTTTAATGGCTAAACACGCTAACCCTATTCTGATGGGGCTAATTCTTTAACATACATATGTCCAATGGATCAGTTCATTTCACAGTCAGCCACAATAATTGCAGATGTCTGCCTGAGCCAAAAAGCTCCTACACTGGTCAGCTGCCTTGATCTTTTCATCTAGAATCAGACCATGGTAGGTACCACCTGTAGTAGATCCTGGACCTTCAACAATGTTAGTTAATGGCACATGAGAACATACTGTATATATTCTAAAAAGAACCTGGATACACTTATTCCTGATACTCCTATTTTAATGGAATAAATAACCTGATGTTAAAGAAGTTCTCCAGAAAAATGCATTTGCCTATATTGTTCAGAATAGGCTATTATTTAAAAATGTAGAGGCTCTTGTGTGAATCTGTTTTATGGATTGTCTGCCATCTTAGCTCCTTTATACCCTTTAATATGGTTCCCCTAAAGCAGCCTACATTTTCCACAATACCTTTGCAGAGAATGAGGAGGCAGAATCTCATCATACAGCAGCAGTGATTGATCAGTGACATAGAACTGCCATCCCCAAACTCACACTGCAGAGTCTTGGGGTATTGTATGTGATGCAGCTTCACACTATCTCCCCTACCTCCTGCTTGTGATAGGTTTCCACCTGTCATCCTTTATAAACAGGAGGCAGGGGACAGCAGTGTGAAGCTGCATTGCAGGGCATATACTGGACGTTCTGCCCACACCACATACAGATAGTATAGACAGTATGGATAATTTAGGGAGAATTCTATTATTCTATTATATCCCAGATCAACTGCTGCCTAATATAGGGCTGAAATGATATCTTCAACACTACTCCTTGATAGAGGATCATACATTGGAACAAGGAGGATAGACAATGGTGATGAGGGGAGGCTTCTGAGAATTGTCAGTTTCGATTTAATAGATGATGATATAATCCTGTAATTCACTGGAAGTTCTCTACACAGGAGAGCAAGCTCTGAACAGGTGGTCAGAATGGGATCACATGACCTAGGTGTCCATTATAAAAGGGTTAAAAATGTTAGCATGTAACTGAGACAAGAATATAGCTGGTGAGTCAGCACTGTGGGAGAGATTTATCATTCCCTTGTCCCAGAAAAGTGGTGATAAAAAGTCACAAACAAACACACCTGTGTTTTTACATGCAACCTTCAAAGTTATACGGTGCTCTCCTCACTTTTGAGAAAGGGGGCATGGCAAGGGCAGGAAGGAGACATGGGCAGACACAGTGACAAATTCAGCTCATTTAATCTAGTTTTCTGGCGCAAATGAAGCCAGAAATCAATGGCAGCTGTTTAGGTACGTGGACTGCCAGAGGAAGTGCTTAATTTATTATGAGGTGTGCGCATCTTCTGACTGTCAGGCGTTTTCAGAAAGTGCCAGTCTTCATAAATCTCCTCCTACATGTGCAAAAAAAAAGAAATAAAAAATCCTAGATTGATTCTTTAACTGTGAGCAGAGCCAGTACAGCATTTTTGCTTACTTAGACATTTTTTATCTGAGTAAGGCTAGGACGTAGGAGTTGCCTGTGAACTACGAGAAACTAGATACACACCTTACTACAAAACAGGTAATTATCTCCCAGCAGATCTTATCAAAGAATATATTGAGGGAGAAGAAATGTAGCTGTACCACTTCTAAATTATTATGTTACTATATATAACGTTTAATGGATAAACATTTGCATAATACATATTAAAAAAAAACTAAGTATCATTGGGAACAGGGCAAACAAAGTATTGTTTCCCATGTAACCATCAGTGTTATCATCAGATGAAACAAAGCCATGGAGTATACAGTACAAGGATCTTCCAGACTTGGGGAGGTAGAAGCAAGCATGGGATTCAGCCAGTTTCCTCCAGTTCTGGTTGTTAAAATTACAACTGGATCGGAGAACTGTGTTACTGGCTGAGTCCCGATCTGGTGCTGTGGCAGCGGCAGGGCAGCTGGAGTTGTTTGCTTTTATTGCTTTGTGCGCCGCTGATAGTTTAGCTGCTTAGTTGAGTGCACCCAGCCTTTCTGCTGCCTGAAGTGAAAACTGAAATGGCACCCCTCGCCCCCCCCCAACAATGCCAATTTCTTAACCTAAGCCCTTTACCACAATGAAAGTGCTCATTGCCCATGGCCCTTCCGCTGCCCCCTTCTTGCTCCTACCTGGTGCTCATTGGTGGTGCACCCCTGGGTATGTGTTTGTAGTATATATATGGTGTATTTATGTATGTGTGTTGCATATATATGGTGTATCTATATGTAAACGTGTCGTGACGCCGCATGTCCGCCGTTGAATAGGGAATCTATTGTTAAAAATTCAAATGTCACCCCTGAGTAATACAGCTACTACTATTTAATAATATGATGTATTTATGCCCTTCAATACAGTACAAGCTACCTAAGCTTTTAATATTAGCTCCTGTTTCATATAGGGCAATTATACATCTCAGTTTCATTCTGTAGTACCTGAGTATGCTGTAGAATCAGTACTTTACATAGCGCTTATTAGTCACTGTCTCATATAGGGCAATTATAGATTTTAGTTTTATCCTGGAGTATGTGAGTATGCTGTAGAATAAGCGCTTAATATAGTGCAAAGATAACTACAGCTCCACACTTCGCCTATCGCATTATACCCCTGCACAACTATAACTGCAGTTTTTAAATTCAATACAGATGTATTTAGTAAGATCATTCATTTTTCTATTATTAGCCCTGAATATATATATATACACTCACCGGCCACTTTATTAGGTACACCATGCTAGTAACGGGTTGGACCCCCTTTTGCCTTCAGAACTGCCTCAATTCTTCGTGGCATAGATTCAACAAGGTGCTGGAAGCATTCCTCAGAGATTTTGGTCCATATTGACATGATGACATCACACAGTTGCCGCAGATTTGTCGGCTGCACATCCATGATGCGAATCTCCCGTTCCACCACATCCCAAAGATGCTCTATTGGATTGAGATCTGGTGACTGTGGAGGCCATTTGAGTACAGTGAACTCATTGTCATGTTCAAGAAACCAGTCTGAGATGATTCCAGCTTTATGACATGACGCATTATCCTGCTGAAAGTAGCCATCAGATGTTGGGTACATTGTGGTCATAAAGGGATGGACATGGTCAGCAACAATACTCAGGTAGGCTGTGGCGTTGCCACGATGCTCAATTGGTACCAAGGGGCCCAAAGAGTGCCAAGAAAATATTCCCCACACCATGACACCACCACCACCAGCGTGAACCGTTGGTACAAGGCAGGATGGATCCATGCTTTCATGTTGTTGACACCAAATTCTGACCCTACCATCCGAATGTCGCAGCAGAAATCGAGACTCATCAGACCAGGCAACGTTTTTCCAATCTTCTACTGTCCAATTTCGATGAGCTTGTGCAAATTGTAGCCTCAGTTTCCTGTTCTTAGCTGAAAGGAGTGGCACCCGGTGTGGTCTTCTGCTGCTGTAGCCCATCTGCCTCAAAGTTCGACGTACTGTGCGTTCAGAGATGCTCTTCTGCCTACCTTGGTTGTAACGGGTGGCAATTTGAGTCATTGTTGCCTTTCTATCAGCTCGAACCAGTCTGCCCATTCTCCTCTGACCTCTGGCATCAACAAGGCATTTCCGCCCACAGAACTGCCGCTCACTGGATGTTTTTTCTTTTTCGGACCATTCTCTGTAAACCCTAGAGATGGTTGTGCGTGAAAATCCCAGTAGATCAGCAGTTTCTGAAATACTCAGACCAGCCCTTCTGGCACCAACAACCATGCCACGTTCAAAGGCACTCAAATCACCTTTCTTCCCCATACTGATGCTCGGTTTGAACTGCAGGAGATTGTCTTGACCATGTCTACATGCCTAAATGCACTGAGTTGCCGCCATGTGATTGGCTGATTAGAAATTAAGTGTTAACGAGCAGTTGGACAGGTGTACCTAATAAAGTGGCCCGTGAGTGTATAAGTATCGTGATGCGTTTACTATTAACACACCATGGCATTAATATCTAACACCAACTTATTTATTACATTGAGCAAATGTGGCCATCAACTATATATGTTAGATAACATCAATTATACAGTGCCTTGCGAAAGTATTCGGCCCCCTTGCATTAATACTTTGTTGCGCCACCTTTTGCTGCGATTACAGCTGCAAGTCACTTGGGGTATGTCTCTATCAGTTTTGCACATCTAGAGACTGAAATTCTTGCCCATTCTTCCTTGCAAAACAGCTCAAGCTCTTTGAGGTTGGATGGAGAGCGTTTGTGAACAGCAGTTTTTAGCTCTTTCCTCCTATTCTCAATTGGATTCAGGTCTGGACTTTGACTTGGCCATTCTAAGACCTGGATACGTTTATTTTTGAACCATTCCATTGTAGATTTTGCTTTATGTTTGGGATCATTGTCTTGTTGGAAGATAAATCTCCGTCCTAGTCTCAGGTGTTTTGCAGACTCCAACAGGTTTTCATCCAGAATGGTCCTGTATTTGGCTCCATCCATCTTCCCATCAATTTTAACCATCTTCCCTGTCCCTGCTGATGAAAAGCAGGCCCAAACCATGATGCTGCCACCATGTTTGACAGTGGGGATGGTGTGTTCAGGGTGATGAGCTGTGTTGCTTTTACGCCAAACATATCGTTTTGCATTGTTTCCAAAAAGTTGGATTTTGGTTTCATCTGACCAGAGCACCTTCTTCCACATGTTTGGTGTCTCCCAGGTGGCTTGTGGCAAACTGTAAACAAGACTTTTTATGGATATCTTTGAGAAATGGCTTTCTTCTTGCCACTCTTCCATAAAGGCCAGATTTGTGAAGTGTTCGACTGATTGTTGTCCTGTGGACAGACTCTCCCACCTCAGCTGTAGATCTCTGTAGTTCATCCAGTGATCATGGGCCTCTTGGCTGCATCTCTGATCAGTCTTCTCCTTGTTTGAGATGAAAGTTTAGAGGGACAGCCGGGTCTTGGTAGATTTGCAGTGGTCTGATACTCCTTCCATTTCAATATGACGCTTGCACAGTGCTCCTTGGGATGTTTAAAGCTTGGGGAAATCTTTTGATATCCAAATCCGGCTTTAAACTTCTCCACAACAGTATCACGGACCTGCCTGGTGTGTTCCTTGGTCTTCATGATGCAGAACCCTGAGACTATCACAGAGCAGGTGCATTTATACGGAGACTTGATTACACACAGGTGGATTCTATTTATCTTCATCAGTCATTTAGGACAACATTGGTCCATTTAATGAACTTCTGGAGTGAGTTTTCTGAACTGAAAGTAAATGGGCCGAATAATTTTGCACGCCCCACTTTTCAGTTTTATTATTACAAAAAAGTTTAAATGATCCAATAAATTTCGTTCCACTTCACAATTGTGACCCACTTGTTGTTGATTCTTCACCAAAAATGTAAAATGTTATATCTTTTTGTCTGAAGCCTGAAATGTGGCAAAAGGTTGAATAGTTCCAAGGGGCCGAATACTTTCGCAAGGCACTGTATATGTTAGATAAACAGCGCTGCTGTTCACTTTTTGATATCGATTGTTAGAGTCCTGTTAAAGACAAAATATAGCCTGTGTGATAGTTTTGTTAATATACATGTTTTCAATCTCTGTTGGAGTCTGAGGATGTCACTACAACACATGTCAAACCATTGGCCGACATTACAGCCCCACCTTTTGGGCTCTCGGGCAATGAATTAACATTGGTCAATATTAACCATCCTTCAACCTTTTCCTCTGACGAGGATTACGTTACAAATCCCTACTGGCAAGCTGAACCTATCACTAACAGGGTCATTAAAAACATTGGCTACTAAAACAAGAGGGGAGGTCAGAGTTTGGTAATAAAGAGGCAACATGGGCGTCCCACGCCATTTAAACCCTTATCCCCTGACAAAGCTGCAGGTAGCGGCGAAACATGTCGGGAGGGTTATAGTGTGTTATTTTATGCAAGCTGACCATTTTAGGCAGAGGTGTGGTGATTGTAAGGGAGATAGTCAGGCAGGGATAGGAATGAATTAATCTACTGTATGGATAGAATACAGGGTTTCCAATGAAAAACTATCGTTACTGAGAAGGAATCCAGTTAGACAGGGACAGAAATGAACTAATTCACTGTATGGATAGAATACAGGGTATTCAATGGTAAACCACTCTTACTGTGAAGAGGCATCGGCAGCGCTAGCCTGTAGCTAGATTTATTGGCAGTGTTTGGGAGATATTGCTAGTCTCAGCCAAGCTTCAATAGGAGCCACCAGTAGAGAGGAAGCAAGTACGATTGTCAGACAGACTAGTGGCACTATCCTGTTATAGATAGAAGTGATAGCTAGTGTGCTTCCTTCTACGTTAGTCAGCTATTGATATCAGCCCCTAGTGTGAAGGGGCAATTGACAGCCACGGCAGGAGAGAAATAGAAGTCAGATATCTGACCACTACCTGCAGTGCCAGTAATATATATGGCAGTCATACTAACTGACTCCTGTTTACCTACCTCTCTATTTTAGACGATCTATCTACCCATTGACCTATCAATCTACCTAAGTTTATCACTGATACTAGCCCCCAAAGACAGGGGGTAACTGACAGTGATAACAGAAGGGAAATAAAAGTCAAACAATCAATCACTGCTCATAGCGCCATTGGTGCATTTCAAGCATATCCTCTCAAATAAAATGTACTGTAGTTATAGAAGGTGGCACTTCCATCTCTAATATATATTAAAGTAACTTCTCAAGTGACCACTCTGTATCCCTCCTGACCCCTCCCACCACACCAAACTGCATTTCTATCAAATAGTGATCCTTAGTGGGATACAAATAATAATTTTAAATCTTTGTTTAAAATTACCTAATAAAAGTTGTGTTTTAAAATTCGAACTATACACAGAGGATCCCTAGTGGGACTTAGCTTTTAATCAAAGGACTCTTGATTAAACTGGATACTTATCATCCCTGGGTAGAAGTTCTCTCTCAATCAAGCTATTTTGTAATTTTTGTGTGTATTTACAACCCTATGATCCAAAGGTATGTATGATATACTGTAGTATTCACACAGTAGGAACTCCCAGTTGACTTGGTATGGAGAAATATTGATAAGACATTTATGAATAAGCAGTAGAGTTCTAGGGTTTTCAAAAAGATCCAAATGATATATATTGGGTTTCAGAAGACAAGTAGCTGTAAGCTCTCTGACTCAGTTGCAGAGGCTCACCCATACTAAAGATCAAACTAGGACACCTATTATGGTGCCTGCTTCTTAGATCCAGGGCACAAAAGCTACACCCGACTGTTGTTAACCTGTTCCAAATACTTTTTTAAGTATAGGGTTACACAGAGTTCATGAGGTGACCGTCAGTATCACCATTCAAAATATTTGATAAAATTGCTTGTGATATGTGAGGCTGCCATAATCAACTCTATGTTCCATCTACCCTTTCATGTGCTGTGGAACTGGGATGGAAAGGAGGTCACACAACTTGAAAAGAGTCTCATGGATTTGCTTTCTTTTTGTGAGGTTGAATTTATGAACCTATGAAAGTACAACTCTGAAAGGTGACATTGATGTGTGAGACAAGTGTCGAAGGAATGTGACCCAGTCTTCTTTTTGGAAAAATGTTGGTTGGACACGTCCGGAGAGAGCAGTTTAGTATTTGGGATTAAACATCATTTTCAAGCTCATGCCTCAACACAGTTTTGCTCCTTTGTTACATAATCCAGATAATCATATTTTAAAAATGAACCGCCAGGACCAATAACATTAAAATAGGAAATAAATATGTATACTGCCGCTAAGGAGCAACTGTCGCAATTGTGAAAGGCAGACAGCAAAACATAAAAATGGCTGTATTATCAAAACTGTCTAAAAAAGAACTCCCTGGGGGAGATTTATGAACGGCTGGTGTTTTACGCCTGCAATCCTCCAGTAATCCATTGAGCCTAAATAAAATCCTCTGAGCTGCCCTGGTTTTCTCTCTTCATTTGCGCCAGAAAATTGGCGCAAATGAAGATGAAGATAAATGTGCCTTTCCCTCCTGGGAAAGTGGGGAGGAGATTTATCATAAGGGGAATATTTGAAGTCAGTTTTGGCGTATTTTATGTCACATTTATCAAATGTCTTATGTTGTTTGATAAATTTGTCTTAATCCTCATTCACACAGTCAGCATTCGGTCAGTGATTTCCATCAGCGATTTTGAGCCAAAACCAGGTGCGGCTCTAAACAGAGAACAGATGCAGATCTTTACCTTATACCTTATCTCTGTATGGGCTCCAATCCTGGTTTTGGCTCCCAATCACTAATGGAAATCACTGACCAAACACTGATGTGTGAATGAGGCTTTACCCTTAGGCCTGACACTTTTGTTTGGAAAAGCTCCTTCAGTTTTCCTCCTCCATCCTCCTACTGGAGTAAGAGTGGGACTGTTTTTGCAACTGTTTAAAAACGTCTCAATGATAAATTTGGAGTGAAACTCATTAATGTAGCTAACCACACCCATATTACAAAACTGGAGTGAGTGGTGTAAAAATGCAAAAAGTTGCAAAATATTTTGCGCAAGCGAGTGCAAAAAATCATAAAAGCCCTATTTTGAGAATTTTTGAAGCTAGAATTCTGGAATGAAGGCATGAGTCTGTCCCATGGTTTGCAACTTTTTTTTACACTAAAAAGTGGCTTAGGGAGAGGATGAATTTCTCCCATTATGTTGCCCAGAGCAACCAATCACCATACATCTTTCATTTTAATAGACCAGTTTATGTATTAAAAGCTGAGCTCTGATTGGTTGCTATGGGCAACAAAGGCAGTTTTAGTAAATGAGGCCTATAGACCTTATTCTGTACTAACATGGTCTCCATAGAATGCATATGGAGTAACTTCTGTTTTTTTGCGGACCCATTGAAATGAATGGGTCCGCAAAAAACTCGGGAACAGACACAGAAAGAAAATACCTTTGTGTGCATGAGCCCTAATGCATAGACATAGCCATTCAGATAGCGAAATTCCTGCATATCTTTGTAACATGGAAACTGGATCTGCATGGTGGTGAAAGCAGAGAAGGCAAAAAGCAGCTCAGGCCATGTCTTTCCCATCTTAGCATTGTGTTATCTAGTATTTTTTTCTAGAATATGAAACGGAAGTTGAGAACCCTTGTAAGAGTGGGCTCACACAGGGTGCTGATATGCTGAGTGTTTTTTTTTAATTAATTAAATGCGGCAAAAGGGTTTATACAGGATTAGAAAAACATGGCAGCTTGCATCCAAAAACAGCGCCACACCTATCCTCTGGTTGTTTGTGGTATTGCAATACACAAAGGAACAAGTTTTATTTTAAACCTGAATAGCCCCTTTAATATGTAATTCAGCACATACGTACATAGATTGTTCCAGACCACATATATATTTTACTAATGTACTCTTCCTTCATAGTGTAATATATTACAAGCAGTCCAAACGAAGGAGATAATATTCTCCTGCCATATCTTTCAATTCTCTGTATTTATGAACCTGACCAATTGTTCACAACTGTCCTGATAACATATATCAGTAAATACAGTATATTGTGCCCTTGGTACTTTTGACTATCCTAAGGCTACATTTACATTTGCGTTGTTAATTCCAGTATTGAGATCAGAATTAAATGGATCCGTTTTGATTTTGCACATCAGGATGCATCCGTTCCCTTAGGATGCAGTTGTATGAAATCAAAATGGAAAAAAACGGATCAGGCACTAAATACATTGAAATTCAATGGGTTATGGATCCCTCTTTAAAAAAAAAAAAACAGATCCGTCACCATTGACTTACATTTTTTCCGGTGCAGGATTCTTTTTTTTTTTGTTTGTTTTTATGACCGGACACAAAAATGCATCTTGCAGCGGTTTTGTGTCTGGTCACAAAATGGAAAGCTGCCAGAACAGAATGCATCCTGATTAGAGATGAGCGAACGTGCTCAAAACGAGTACTGTACCGCTCGGCTCCCCTGCGCTAGCATAGGCGCTGGGGAGCCGAGCGGTACAGTACTCGTTTCGAGCACGTTCGCTCATCTCTAATCCTGATACATCTTGAACTGATCTCTTTCCATTCAGAATGCATGAGGACTAAACGGAAACCTTTTTTTCCAGTATTAAAATTAGGGATGTATCGACTTTAGATGAAACATCCAAAGTTGAGTCGCATAAAACTTCGTTCTGATACTATACGGAGCTCCGTACAGTATTAGAATGTATTGGCTCTAATGGGCCGACGTTATTACTTTGCAAAGTCTCGCGAGACTTCACATAATAACTTCATAAATTGACTTATACTGTAAAAAACTATTTCTCAAACTAGGGTTCGGTTCCAAGGTACCTCTTGGAACTGAACCTGAGTTCGGGAAAAGTTTTTTTTACAGTATAAATGAATTTATAAATTTATTACGCAAATCTTGCGACACTTCGCAAAGTAATAACTTCAGTTCATCAGAGCCAATACATTCTAATGTTGTACGGAGCTCGTGCTTCGTACAGTATGAGAACGAAGTTTTATGCAATTCAACTTCAAATGTTTCATCCGAAGTCGATACGCTCATCTCTAACTGAGATCCCCTGCTGGATCTCAATACCGGAAAATAACAACACAAGTGAAGGGCCCATGTTCATCGACTTATTATCCATTTGGACCCATGGGGGGAGATTTATCAAGACCGGTGATTTCTCTGCTACTGGTGAATGCGCCTTATATATGATGAGGTGCATGCCTTGGCATATATTGGGCATATCCTGTGTCAGTCTGTTCTTTGTGTGGCCATAGATTTCGGTCTTCATTTCTGCCAGGACACTGTAGATAAATTTGTTGTTGCCGTTGACCATGCCCCCTCCCCGCTGGGGCAACTTTTTGTACATCAGAAATCAGTGTTTGTGTCTGATCTTTTTATTTTATAGACTTATATGGAATCCATGTGAAAAAAGGGGGTCATGATTCATCATTTTTCTGAGGGTATTTGCCCCCTAGGTTCATAGCTATTAAAGGAGAACTTGGCACCGACATAGTGCCTTCTGCTCCATAATACTAAACCATTGAGACTTTACAGTCCAAACATGATTAGACGTAGAAGAACCTACCTGTTTCGACAGTGAAGGTAAGGCTATCTCCAGACTGAATAGGTCTGTTGAAGGTGATGATTAATGAAATGTTCTGGCCTCTCCTGACAACCAGTTCTGTGGTATCATAATCCCTGGTTCTGTTAGCTGTAGCATTTATGCTCTGCTGAAAGTCTGTGTTAACCAGCTGTAGGCCTGGAAAACAAGATGCATATATTACAAAGTCTCAAAAATGTACAATGCCACCCAAAAACTATGGAATGAATGTCTGCTAAAGCATGTTATTGCACATTATTAGACTAGCATTAATTTTGGTCATGCAACTTTCTATGGTCACTCAGTTTTCAATGGAACACAACTCAACACAGAACACAATAAAACAATGGAAATGCTAAACTTAGCTACAGTAATTGGGATTTGATTCGCAAGTGGAGATCTTAGGGACTGCATTGTATGGATTGTGTATGATCTTCACAGGAACAGAGGTAAAGCATGAAAGCCTGGAACCCTAGAACTACTGGACTAGTGATAACTTTTTGGTACATCAAAACTGTTGCCAGCTTTACTGTAGATACTAGTGGTTGTGCCAATATCATAAGGAAGACACTTGGCAATATGACCAGGACTGTTAAATGGGGCTTTGAACCAACACAAATCCCTGTTGTGGTATTTTTCACTGTATATGTGTGTTAACAAATCCACACCTATCCAAAATATATGATTTATGAAATTAAATTATACAGTCCAGGAAAAAATTATTGTGAGACTTCTGCACCCCTATAATTAAGACTTGTTGAGTAATATTATAACTAATGTATTATATTTGGCAGCCAAAAAGAAGCAAGGTGTGGTCTTTATAGGCTGGGTAGTGAGTAAACTTGTTGTCAGGTGTCTATAAGTAATTTCATATTACAGTGTTGACTTATAGGCATCTCCACCCAAAATTCATCAATTCTTTTTTTTTTTTTTTTTTTGGTGGGGGTGGGGTGGATATCTTTATCCTAAAAAAAAGAATTGTTGACTTCTGGGTGGAGAAGGGTGACCGTAATGACATAATGAGATAATGACATATTATTCTCCTTTCTGTTTGTACCATTACCAAAAGTTCCCTCTCTCAAACCACTAAAAAGACAGAGGTTGACTAAATATTGAACTGCTATTACTGTAGTAAAATGTCTATGGATCTCCTGAGTAACTGATATCATCATATAAAATGACTAAACATACGATAACCTAACCAAGTACAATAGATCAATAAATCATTTTTGAAGAATCTTTTTTAGTCTTTTATAGTTTTTCTTTGCAGGAAAGCTGTGGTTGAAAAATATGACTTCCTAATAAATAATTTATACAAATATTGAGCGACCCGGCCTCACAGTGACCATTTTGGATCTCTATGGCCTTGTTGTGGAGGTCAGTATAATGATCTTCTATACTATGATGAAGTATATTGTTGATGTGTTCCTTCCGTTTCTGTCACTTGCAGTTTTCAAGGGGAGTGGGACCACCAGTCACGAGGGCTGGAGTAGAAAGCATTGGATAGGTACATTCATTTTTTACAATGTCCAGAGGTTCTCATGAAAAGGTTCTGTCCACTTTTTACAATGCCAATTTGTCAAAAGAATATGCCATCAAGTGTTGTATTTTCCTGCAGTGCCACCAGAGGGGAAATAAAGCATTGCAAACCATCTGGCTGTCCCTGCAAGGCATGGATGTACTAGGTCCTCCAGAGAGATGCTCTCTTTATTCCCTAATGGTGGAGCATCATCTGTTAACTGGAATTCCCTAATAGAAAGTTTTCTAAACCAGATTACCTCTTTAACATTAACCAGTTCAAAAAATACTGTAATTTGTTTCAATTTGAACCATTTTAGATAAAAAATATACATTCAATAAATGTAGGTAACCTTTCTAATGATTATATTAGACAGGGAATCTAAAGTAATAGAATAAAATAAATTCACAAATGGAGCAATACCTATCCCACCATTAGTGGCTGAATTAATATACAAAAATCTGTATGCCAATACAAAACATGATAAGGTTGACTACATGGCATGAAATATAATGCTTCTTCAGTTGGAAATGTGCTAGCATTTGTAATATCACTGCTCAACATACTCTATACTTAGCCCAACAGTAAGATCTCCAACCTCCTTGTTATAAATGTAATAAATTGTCATAATACAAATAAAGTTTTTGAATAATTGAATTAAAAATCCAATATTAATCTGAAGGGATTATATTAAAGCATATATGAAATGAATGTATACATACTTGTCATCTTGGTCCTTCTTGCTCTGCTCAAATGATGCTCTACTGATGCTGTGCTGAAGAAAGATCAGTCCTGGATGGCTTTCTACCACTTATATCTCAAACTCATATTTCCTTATGACAATGACTTAAATATGCAAAACATATGGGTGAGGTTTCCCCTGATCATTTAAATGCTAGAAACTTGTGATGAGAATGTATTGGGGTTGCTCAAGTCTCTGGGTGTGTGCAGAAGCTTGTACGAATGACAATTAGCGAGCCTGTCTGGGGACATGCCCATTAGAAGTATGCAGGAATTTGTAATAATACCTATGTTCTATAAGTTTCAGGCATACATTAAGGAAAATTCAAGCTGTTATGGTAGTAAATGGGTACATTTATGGCAAAATGGATATTGTTAGCCCCATTTGCTTTTATGTCACTGTACAAGGCAGCAGAAGGTATTAATTTGCTGCTTTGCTTGCACTATGTAATGCTGTAGTGATATAGAGGACTAAAGTGTTTAAAGGGTATGTTTACATATGAATAGGAGACCTTTGGACTGAACTAAATTACAGAATTAATCTACATAAAACCTTAAGCATTTTATTTAATATTTAAAATTATTTATCCTAAATTACAGTATGCAATACAGATTAGAGCTGCATTTGCAATTCTGGAGGCTGTTGAGCTGAAATCTTCTGACTATATCTGTAAACAGAGATTAGTCTGGCAATTTGATTACATCAAGCACTCTTAAAGGTGTTGTCCAGAATTTTTTTATATCCCTGACCTATCCTCAGAATAGGCCCATAATAATTGCTTTGTGGGGGTCCGAAAACCCCGCAGCCCAGCAGATCAGCTGTTTTTAATCATAATTTTATCAATGGTGTAGTCACTTCAATGGGAGTAGCTTGAGGTTAGGCCATTGATATAAAACTCCTGAATGACCCCTTTAAGGGTGCATCTGAAGACAATCTTGTTGACCCACAAAAATCTTGAGAACAGAGGTCCTCCAACCCCATGTAGGCAGCTGATGACCACCTCATCCAGGGTGCATTTGAATGAAGAATTGGCCGGGATTATCAATAGGTGAATACAGAGTTACAGAATCAGCATATCACAGCAAGCTCAATTGTTTGGAGGGACCTCTTTTCTCAAGGTGTGTGTACTTTGCTATTGAGGGCTTGAAGAGTTAAGGTTATGGCGCCCATTTTGGGTTGCATTGCATATGCAACTGTGCTAATCTAAGAATGGCGAACTACCATTAAGGGGTCCTATACTTTATGAAAATAGTTCTGAGGTTACAACATGAAGGTATTAGAATTAGGACTTAGAAGGCCTTAAGGGAATAGGAACGTTTTTGGAACTAAGACAATTCTTTTAAAATTGTGTATAAAATATGTTTAACATAGAAAAATAACATAACTAATTTAGCCATAAAAATAAATTAGATTTCCGAGTATTACATTAAGGGCTCATGCACACAGTCTGCAAAACACGGATCTGCAAAAAAAAGGATCATCCTCAAGTCATTCGTGTTGCATCCGTTTTTTTTTTTTGCGTAACAATGCCTCTCCTTGTCTGCAAAACGGAGAAGAATAGGATGATCTATTTTTTGTGGAACGGACTTGCGAACATATGGAAACGGAATGCACACTGAATCAGTTCCATTTTTTTCTCACCCATTGAAGTGAATCGTTCCGTATATGGGCTGCAAAAAGAAACGGAACGGACATGCAAGGAAAATACGGTCGTGTGCATGAGCCCTAACTGAAATAATATATGACATATAATAAAATATAATATATATGTTTCTGAACAATAATCTCATTATCATAAAGACGGCTTTTATGTAATGGCACTAAAATTAACAAGCCTAGACAATGAAAAGTGTTACGTTCTTTGACTTGTTTTATCACCTTAATTCTTGGTAACTCTAATGTTCAACAAATTTACATAGTGTTAATTAGTATTATTTTGAATATAGCATAGTAAGCAAACCTTCGCCCATAGACTATAAAAGACTTTAACAAGTCTGCCCTAGTTATTACTGGCAGAGTGTGATTAAGAGTGTAGGAACTGAGAACTGACTTCTGCAGTTCTCCATCACACCATGGGTAAAGTATAAGACCCATGGTGACCATCTGATCCGGTGGAGGACAACACATTGTCATCAGACAGAGAAAGTGAATTAACATCCCTCATGGACACTGGGCAGATCCCTTGAGGCCCAGTCACACAGTGGGCTTCTGTAAAATAGCAATTTTGGTGGGATTTGTGCAAATCACAGACTAGAGGAAGACCAACAGTATGTGTTGTGGGAGCATAGGGAGCAATATGTAAGAAACAGAGAAATGGTGAGCAGTCTGTGGAAGGGGGCCATAGCGGCCAATCTGTGTGAGAGAGGGGGCATGGGAAGTAGTCTATGAGTGAGAGGCATTGTGAACAGGGTAGTTGGAAAAGGGAGTCATTGGGACAAGTCTATGAGAAAGTGGAGAGCAATTACAGCAGTCTGTGCCAGAAAAGGGTTTTGGGAACAGTCTGTAAGAAGAAGAGAGAGGCATTCGGAGAAGTATGTGTAAAAATGAGGGTATAGGGAACAGGATGTGTGAGAAGGGGAGCTGTCAGTGTGAGAATGATGGAGTAGTCTGTGTGAGTAAGAGTAGGCATTTAAGAGGTCTGTGAGGGAAAGAACGGGCATTGAGAGTTTTCTGTGTGAGAAAACGGGGGTCATCATGACAAGTAATGTGAGTGAAAAAGATGAGGGTGTGGGGGCAGTCTATGTGGGAGAAAGAAGGCATCATAGGGAGTAGTCTTTATTTCAGTGATTTGGGGGCCCACTGGAGACACATGGGGAAGTTTGTATGTCTATCTAATACTTATGGAGTGTAGTGTCTGTGACTAGTTTGCATGTGTAATGTATTGTACAGCTTGTACGTAGTGTATGTAGTATCTAGGTGAGTGGAAAGGTCTAAGGATTTGTAATTTTTTTTTTATTTGGCTTTATTAAAAGTCTAACTTTATTTAGAGGATCTGTTCTGATGACCAAGTAAGGCTAAATTTGCCATAAAACATGAACCATTATTTTTTAAAGATATCGGGGGGAGGACAATATTGTATGAATATGTGGGCTGATGGGATTTGTGTGCCAAGGATGCCTTTTAGTCCCATTTGCCCTGCAGATGGTGGCCATGCTTAGGAACTCCTTTATTATCCAGATTACAGAGCTGCTAACAAACAATGACTCTCTGGATCTGACACATCCACTCAACAGAAATATATATAGCCGCAGGTTTAAAGGGATCGGCTGATCACTGAGCTTGCTTCCGTTTTAATAGGGGTTGTCTTGATGAGACAAACCCTATAAAATTTCAGATTGTCAAAGGAAAGATGAACATTTTAAAAAGTAACACTTAAGGAGATCTGTGGCTTAGGACCCACGTGGTGGCATGTTTCTCCTCTCCTCTCTCCACACTGGGATCTCTAGAGGACACTGAGCCTTCATTGCTGATGGGAGGGACAAATCCCAGGACTTCTGAATCTGATTCTGAACGCCCTGGCACTTACTGCCTGCTGTGTGGAGACAGGACATTGAGGCTGATCCATATGCTCACCTCTGCCTATTGTTTAGTAGCAGGGCTTCGGCATCTGTTCGGCATCAATGGAAGTGCCTGATTCTGCACGTAACTGCCAGGAACAGTGCCAAACAGACTCCATTGACCATAATTGGGCCTGTTCTGTTTGGGAGAGTGGGTTTTTTTTAGCCTAGAAAAAAGTCTTGCATGCAGAACTTTTCCCTATGCTATTTTCGACAAACTCTGTGGCGGATGCCCCGAACTGAGCCTCCAACACAGATGTGAACATGTCCAAAGAAGTAATCCTGCACCAGAATAACATTCAACTTATAGTCTTTATTGAGGATGAAACCTACCCCTGACATTTAATGGCGCAAAAGATACCCAGCATAAGAAGAGGGGCTTTAAGGAAATAAAAAACACTCAAACCAAAAGTGCTCTTGTTTTTTCAGCAAAAGTATGTATAGTGTACAAGGACAAAATTATGTTCTTTGGTACTCCTGATGATACATGGGCCTGGATGGATATAGTTGAAATTTGACCTGACATCTTCTGCTTGGGACTCTATGAAGGCAATGATAAGAGGTATTATATTGCAAACTATTAGATCACTGAGAAAATGTTTTTCTAAAAATTAAGATTTACTTAAAAAGGTTTACTTAAAAATAAAGAAAGGTCTTACTTAAAAATCTTATCATACAATATGGTAGGGACTGAGTTTGACTTGGATCCATCAATATATTATAATAAGGCAGACAGTTGTGGAGATACAGACAAAATATACACAATTCCTAAGCGACTAATGCAACGCAAGATATTCTCAGGGCCTTTTGTGAAGGGGGAAAGCAAGGTCATTTATTGGCATCGATAGTAGAGAATCAACAGAGGAGCCACAATATTTCGATAATAAAAACTCAAAATGGAAAGCTTCTCTCTAATTATCAAAGTGTAAAGGGATTTAGATGCTTCTCTCTAACATTATGCTTCTGTTCATTGCAATGTGAAGAGAATCAAACTGACTCCTTTATACAAGGAGTACTGTGCATTTTCCAACTTTATCTGATGCTCAGAGGGAACAATTGGACACAGCAATTACTTTGGAGCATATTTCTCAAGATCTTGGCTCTGTCCTGGTAATTTTTCTCCTGGATTAGGTAGATTGCCCTCAGACATGTATAGGAAGTATGGTAGAACCATCATCCCATATTAGAAGGAAGTATTTAATGAATACATTGAGAATGATAATGTGACTCTGTTGATGTCGAAAGCAATAATTGTTTCAGTTAAAGTAAAAGGGAAGGATCCGTCCACAATGCAATCATATAAGACTTTGTTATTTAATACAGATGTAAAAGACTGTAGGCCGTCATTGCATGGATTGTTCTCCCTGATCATAATGGATTTTTCCCCAATGAACTGATAATCCTTTCTCTGGATGCCACTAAGGCATTTGACAGGGTGGAGCTTCCAATTGAAAGTAACATGCTGTGGAAAATGTGGAAAAATTTATGCAGAAAAATATCAATAGAGACATTCAAATTAAGTAGAGGCATCCGTCAGGGATGCCTCTATATCCATTGTACCACACACATCAGTCAGGCCGTTGCCCCTAGTTACGACCACCGTGGCCATGTAGTAGTGGTGGTCAGCTTGCTCTTGCTCAAACCCGCTCTGAGGAAACTACTGTATTGTGAAAGCACATTGCATGGGCATGCAAAGACACTTCTTAGGGTTGTAGCATTTTTGTCTGTGCTTCCAAAACAGAGAAACGGATCCTGTTCCAAGATCAATTCATCTCTATGGAGCAGGATCCGTCCAAAACGCAGACTTTATAAACGGATCCTGCTCCATAGAGATGAATTGATCTTGGAACAGGATCCGTTTCTCTGTTTTGGAAGCACAGACAAAAATGCTGGTAGTGTCCAAAACACAGATGTGAAAGTACCCTAAGATGTGTCTCCGCATGCTCATGCAATGTGCGTTCACATTACAGCAGTTACCTCAGAGCGGGTTTGAACAGGAGCAAGCCGGCCACCACTACTACATGGCCACGGTGGCCGTAACCAGGGGCAACGGCCTGACTGATGTGTGTGGGACAGTGGATATACATATAGGAAAATCTTCTAAACGGTACATTTTATATAAATACATTCTATTAGTAATAAGATTGGTATGGCTATATCTAACTATACAAACTACATTTGTGAGATGGGAATACCCCATTAAGCCTAATAATAGGCATAACTTCTTGGTTTGTACCGATCACTTTACTGCAGTTACCTTCTTAACTGTCATTCAAATCCTGCCTGTAATGATATCACCTCTGTGTATAGATGACACTGGATTCACCGTACGGTAGATGATTGCCAAAGCTTATCTATTTTTCTCTTGTAAAATGACCTCTGCACAGGTCACAGAGTGTGCCTAGAAAACTCTCCCACAGAAGTCTATGAGGTGCCCTCCTGACCATCGTGTCTATGGCCCATGAGGCTACCATGAAGCAATTTTCTTAATGATTTCTAAATGCTGTTAAGAACAGCTCTGGCAAAATATAGATGTAACCTAGCTAAGGCTACTTTCACACTAGCGGCAGCACGGATCCGGCACCTAAAGTGTGCTGACGGATCCGTACTGCAGCTGATACATGTGTGGAGCCGGAACAGCGCTCCGGCCCCACACATGTTACCACACACATTGGCACAAGACATACACACATACAGACATACACACATACAGACATACACACATAAATACTCACATACTCCAGGGACGCAGGCAGAACGTCTTCACGCGCCTCCTGCGCGCAGTGATGACGATTCCCCACAGCGCCCTCTGCTGGGCGCAGTGGGGAAACGTCATAGCTGCGCGCAGGAGGCGCGTGAAGACATGCTGCCGGCGTCCCTGGAGTATGTGAGTATGTATGTGTGTATGTCTGTATGTATGTATGTCTGTATGTATGTATCTATGTATGTATCTAGCTCTGTAGCCGGATCCGGAATGACCCCCCATTGCAAATCAATGGAGGACAGATCCGGATTACTGGTGTGTCCACACCAAACGGATCCGTCCCCATTGACTTGCATTGGGGGTCATTCCGGATCCGTCTTGGTGCGGATGCCTGGACCAGAGAGCAAACCGCAGCAGGCTGCGGTTTGTTCTCCGGCCTGAAGACGGAACGGAATGCTTTCCGTTGTCTTCAGTTCAGTTTTGTCCCCATTGACAATGAATGGGGACAAAACTGAAGCATTTTTTTCCGGTATTGAGCCCCTATGACGGAACTCAATACCGGAATTTAAAAACGCTAGTGTGAAAGTAGCCTAAGAGTGACTCTGATAAGACATATCAGTGTGTTATCTTGTGACAAAAGCCATTGAAATCCGTTGAAAAGTCAATTAACATTTTCTTGCAATTGTTTTACTTAACGTGTAAACCATCAGGTTTAGCTAGGCTACATCTGTAGCCCCCCTCATAACCATGTTCATAAAATGGAATAAAAAAATCTACAATCAGAAAATAAAAACAGATTAGAAAAAAGCATATGTGCTACTATTGAGTTTTTACTAGCAGATAAAATGTATGGTGACACATTTCCTTTAATTGGAGCAAGTCAGTTCTTGTCCAATTGGATCAACAAATGAAAGCATAATTTGGACTATTGAACATTCTTACAATGTCCCAGAGTTTTAAATACTTAAGAATTATATTATATTTAGCTGATATAGATGAATACATTCCTCTTAATATCTTGCGGGCTCCCTCTACCTAATTTTCAGGTTTACTGTGTGGCAGATATAGGTCTTGAATTTGATCCACTGGGGGGAGTCTAATACTTTAAAGGGGTTGACTGGTTTCATGCCAATGATGACCTACCCTCAGGATAGGTCATCAGTATCAGATTGGTCAGAGACCTATCTCCAGCACACCACCGATCAGCTGTTTGAAGGGGCCACTGCATTTTTACCTGGGCCAGGGGCCACCGATAAATTTCATTCACATGTTTTATTTGTGCCAGGAACACATACTAAAGAAGGCAGGAAGATGCTGAAACATGCTTGATTATGGGGCTGTCTGCAGTGACTTCAAGAAGATGGTCCTAGTTGGCCTGCTTCTGCATCTACAATGATGCATCTCTAATAATAAACTGGGAAATTTGTTGGATAATCTGCCTAGTTTTTTATATGGAGGCATATGCTGACTGAGATACCACATGCTGCTTACCTGTATGTAGTGCAGTCAGTGTACTTTGCCAAGTAGCAATTGTTCAGGTGGTGGGGGATTAGGGGCCCACCCTGGCTCAGGGCCCACCAGAGGACACACCTGTTCCCCTGTTGGGCCAGTCCAAGCCTGCACAGATATATCAAAATATTACTAGAGTTTCTTTGAGTGTGAATCATGTCCTTGGTGCTCAATATAGTTCATAGGAAATATTACACACTGCTCCTTCTTCATAGGATGAAGCATAGGAATGACTCGCAATGCCCTTAACGTGAATATTCTCCCACTGGTTTCATACATAAGATGTAGGAGTGCTTATGCATCCAGAAATTCTGGAAAGATGAGTGTTACGGAAGAATTAAGAATTAATATCTCTTTCACAACTGAATGTGCAATTTTAGCAAATCCTATAAACTAGACATGAGCTAAGTTTTGTAAAATTTGATTCAGCCTATTCGCCGAACTTCGTCAAGAAATTCGATTCGTTACAAATCATGATAAATCAGGTATACCCAGGCCTAATCATATTTATCCAACATATTGGCCCAATCTCAGTGTGAAGGCTTGGAACTTAAACTGCAGGGAAATGCAGGGAAACTGTATCGCTGGGTGCATTACATTCTAGTGCACCCACATTCTTAGTTAATTCTTTCTGTAGGTACTGTGCCGTCAGTAATACAGGTGTAATTCATCACAGTCTGCATCACTGTGCAGTGCACCAAGATTCATAGTGAGGTGAGCTGGGCCACATGGGCACACATTAGTGTCGGTGGCGGGATGTGTCCAGTAGTCATACTGATGGTATTTGGAAGCTCCCTGGGCCGGGATGTAGTGACAGGTAGGGCACACTGGTTCTTCCTTTCACTCTGGTTTAGGGGTTCTCCTGCCTGATGGTGGTTGAGGTGCCTTTGATGTTGCTGTTTTATAGTAACATGCAAGGCAGGATCTGGGTTGTCTTGATGCCAGCACCTTGCAGTGCAAATGTAGTGTGGTATCATGATTAGAGATGAGCGAGTAGTGTTCGATCGAGCCGGTATTCGATCGAATACTACGATATTCGGCATACTCGATTTCAATCGAGTATAACGGCGATGGCGCACTTAGAATTCGTTTCCCCTCCCACCTTCCCTGGCGCTCTTTTTCCACCAATCAACATGCAGGGGGGGTATGACAGGCACGCTGAGCACGCTGGCAGCGCGAAAACAGCGTCTACATGGATTGGCTGGAAAAACCATGTGACCTCGAATATTAAAAACTCAGCTCTTCCTGCTCGTACGCATATGCTGCGTGAACTTAGTCAGGGACAGAGGCTGGAGAAGGGACAGATAGGTTTTAGCTGTTGGACAGGCAGGAGCGTGATTAAAAGCCCTTATCAGGGCTACTACAGTGGACTTCAGTGATAGCTTTACTACAATATAGACTTTACAGAGAACGGCTGCTGTATTCAGGGATAGCTGCTGGAGTAGGGACAGAGAGAGGCATTAGTGGTGTATTAGGTGCTCTGCTACATACCAAACTATATTTGGCACTACTGTTCAGCGTTCTTTTAGGCTGAACAACCCTGTTATATAACTAGTGTGTATATGCACCATCTGATCTGGCAGTATACGGCTGTGAATTTTATTTTATTTTTTTAAATACAGTTTATTTGGCTCTAGTGTTCTGGGTTCTGTGTGCCTGCAATACCCTTTTTGTATACCAGGTGTAAATACCCACGTCTGTTCAGTTAGTACACGGCTGTGTACCTTGAAATATACAATATCTAGGCCATTTAATAGGCCACTGTACTGTGCGTTTTCTTGTTAAATTATCTCACATACCTGGTGTAAATACCCACCGTCTGTTCAGTTACTACACGGCTGTGTACTTTGAAATATACAATATCTAGGCATTTTAATAGGCCACTGTACTGTGCGTTCTCTTGTTAAATTATCTCACATACCTGGTGTAAATACCCACCGTCTGTTCAGTTACTACACGGCTGTGTACTTTGAAATATACAATATCTAGGCCATTTAATAGGCCACTGTACTGTGCGTTCTCTTGTTAAATTATCTCACATACCTGGTGTAAATACCCACCGTCTGTTCAGTTACTACACGGCTGTGTACTTTGAAATATACAATATCTAGGCCATTTAATAGGCCACTGTACTGTGCGTTTTCTTGTTAAATTATCTCACATACCTGGTGTAAATACCCACCGTCTGTTCAGTTACTACACGGCTGTGTACTTTGAAATATACAATATCTAGGCATTTTAATAGGCCACTGTACTGTGCGTTCTCTTGTTAAATTATCTCACATACCTGGTGTAAATACCCACCGTCTGTTCAGTTACTACACGGCTGTGTACTTTGAAATATACAATATCTAGGCCATTTAATAGGCCACTGTACTGTGCGTTTCTTGTTAAATTATCTCACATACCTGGTGTAAATACCCACCGTCTGTTCAGTTACTACACGGCTGTGTACTTTGAAATATACAATATCTAGGCATTTTAATAGGCCACTGTACTGTGCGTTCTCTTGTTAAATTATTCTCACATAGGTGTAAATACCACCGTCTGTAGCAGTTAGTACACGGCTGTGTACCTTGAAATATACAATATCTAGGCCTTTTAATAGGCCACTGTACTGTGCGTTCTCTTGTTAAATTATCTCACATACCTGGTTGTAACGGCTGTGTATTGAAATTAATAGGCCACTGTACTGTGGCGTTCTCTTGTTAAATTATTCTCACATACCTGGTGTAAATACCCACCGTCTGCAGTTAGTACACGGCTGTGTACCTTTGAAATATACAATATCTAGGCCTTTTAATAGGCCACTGTACTGTGCGTTCTCTTGTTAAATTATTCTCACATACCTGGTGTAAATACCCACCGTCTGTTCAGTTACTACACGGCTGTGTACCTTGAAATATACAATATCTAGGCCTTTTAATTAGGCCACTGTACTGTGCGTTCTCTTGCTAAATTATTCTCACATACCTGGTGTAAATACCCACCGTCTGTTCAGTTACTACACGGCTGTGTACTTTGAAATATACAATATCTAGGCCATTTAATAGGCCACTGTACTGTGCGTTCTCTTGTTAAATTATCTCACATACCTGGTGTAAATACCCACCGTCTGTTCAGTTACTACACGGCTGTGTACTTTGAAATATACAATATCTAGGCCATTTAATAGGCCACTGTACTGTGCGTTTCTTGTTAAATTATCTCACATACCTGGTGTAAATACCCACCGTCTGTTCAGTTACTACACGGCTGTGTACTTTGAAATATACAATATCTAGGCATTTAATAGGCCACTGTACTGTGCGTTCTCTTGTTAAATTATCTCACATACCTGGTGTAAATACCCACCGTCTGTTCAGTTACTACACGGCTGTGTACTTTGAAATATACAATATCTAGGCCATTTAATAGGCCACTGTACTGTGCGTTTTCTTGTTAAATTATCTCACATACCTGGTGTAAATACCCACCGTCTGTTCAGTTACTACACGGCTGTGTACTTTGAAATATACAATATCTAGGCCATTTAATAGGCCACTGTACTGTGCGTTCTCTTGTTAAATTATCTCACATACCTGGTGTAAATACCCACCGTCTGTTCAGTTACTACACGGCTGTGTACTTTTGAAATATACAATATCTAGGCCATTTAATAGGCCACTGTACTGTGCGTTCTCTTGTTAAATTATCTCACATACCTGGTGTAAATACCCACCGTCTGTTCAGTTACTACACGGCTGTGTACTTTGAAAATATACAATATCTAGGCCATTTAATAGGCCACTGTACTGTGCGTTCTCTTGTTAAATTATCTCACATACCTGGTGTAAATACCCACCGTCTGTTCAGTTACTACACGGCTGTTGTACTTTGAATATACAATATCTAGGCCATTTAATAGGCCACTGTACTGTGCGTTCTCTTGTTAAATTATCTCACATACCTGGTGTAAATACCCACCGTCTGTTCAGTTACTACACGGCTGTGTACTTTGAAATATACAATATCTAGGCCATTTAATAGGCCACTGTACTGTGCGTTCTCTTGTTAAATTATCTCACATACCTGGTGTAAATACCCACCGTCTGTTCAGTTACTACACGGCTGTGTACTTTGAAATATACAATATCTAGGCCATTTAATAGGCCACTGTACTGTGCGTTCTCTTGTTAAATTATCTCACATACCTGGTGTAAATACCCACCGTCTGTTCAGTTACTACACGGCTGTGTACTTTGAAATATACAATATCTAGGCCATTTAATAGGCCACTGTACTGTGCGTTCTCTTGTTAAATTATCTCACATACCTGGTGTAAATACCCACCGTCTGTTCAGTTACTACACGGCTGTGTACTTTGAAATATACAATATCTAGGCCATTTAATAGGCCACTGTACTGTGCGTTCTCTTGTTAAATTATCTCACATACCTGGTGTAAATACCCACCGTCTGTTCAGTTACTACACGGCTGTGTACTTTGAAATATACAATATCTAGGCCATTTAATAGGCCACTGTACTGTGCGTTCTCTTGTTAAATTATCTCACATACCTGGTGTAAATACCCACCGTCTGTTCAGTTACTACACGGCTGTGTACTTTGAAATATACAATATCTAGGCCATTTAATAGGCCACTGTACTGTGCGTTCTCTTGTTAAATTATCTCACATACCTGGTGTAAATACCCACCGTCTGTTCAGTTACTACACGGCTGTGTACTTTGAAATATACAATATCTAGGCCATTTAATAGGCCACTGTACTGTGCGTTCTCTTGTTAAATTATCTCACATACCTGGTGTAAATACCCACCGTCTGTTCAGTTACTACACGGCTGTGTACTTTGAAATATACAATATCTAGGCCATTTAATAGGCCACTGTACTGTGCGTTCTCTTGTTAAATTATCTCACATACCTGGTGTAAATACCCCACCGTCTGTTCAGTTACTACACGGCTGTGTACTTTGAAATATACAATATCTAGGCCATTTAATAGGCCACTGTACTGTGCGTTCTCTTGTTAAATTATCTCACATACCTGGTGTAAATACCCACCGTCTGTTCAGTTACTACACGGCTGTGTACTTTGAAATATACAATATCTAGGCCATTTAATAGGCCACTGTACTGTGCGTTCTCTTGTTAAATTATCTCACATACCTGGTGTAAATACCCACCGTCTGTTCAGTTACTACACGGCTGTGTACTTTGAAATATACAATATCTAGGCCATTTAATAGGCCACTGTACTGTGCGTTCTCTTGTTAAATTAATCTCACATACCTGGTGTAAATACCCACCGTCTGTTCTGTTACTACACGGCTGTGTACTTTGAAATATACAATATCTAGGCCTTTTAATAGGCCACTGTACTGTGCGTTCTCTTGTAAATTATTTCACATACCTGGTGTAAATACCCACCGTCTGTTCAGTTAGTACACGGCTGTGTACCTTGAAATATACAATAT